>CAXKVW010000821.1:0-252016 GCA_964058825.1 Carex arenaria
TGAAGAAAACTTTTAATGCGAGAATCTCAACAAAAATTGACGGTTAAGATCGGAATAGCAGGTTATACCCATGAAAATGGTTATAAGTTTTATATCGACATATATAGATATAAAGAGCATGCGTAAGGTGTATGCAGGAGTCAAGTACATGTGTGGGCACTTAAGCTTCCCTTTGTTAAAACCAATATATTATTTTTTTTACAAAGATTGTTTTTGAAAAATTACAATAATATATTCATGTAGAGTTTAATTGTAACGTGGGATTTGCATACGTACTAACCTAAATTAATTGGCTTGCAAAATTAATAATAAAATAAATAAAGACGACACCTACATGTTGCATAACTAACTACATGTTTAGTTCGCATGAGGTGAAGGATATGAGGGAAGTTACTATTTTTTTCATCATCTTATTTAATTGACCTTGTCTTCATCCGTTATAATATGAAGAATGAAAAAAAAAAAAAAAAAGCTTAAAAATTGCAGTAAGTATAAAGAATACCCTGACTCATCTATTAAATTTTCAATAAAGAAAAACTATTAATGATTTTTCTCTGTTGTCTTACTCATCCTCTACCCTTCATCCAAACAAGACATAAAAGTAGATCTAATTATTCATAACTGACAAAAAAATTGAAAGAGTGAAGCACAAAGATACTGGCTAACTAGCTTAATTTGGTGATATGTCTACAGTTTTTTAAGCTAAGAGAAACAAGTTGAATAATAAAACTTATTAAAAGTTTTAAATTGAAATTTGTTGAGTTCTAACTTGAAAACTTGTAATAACCTAGCTTTGTTTATGAGAGAGAATAAGCATGAAAGTGCAAGCAATTTTCTGTGTTGAGCTGTAAAAAAAAAAAAAAAGTTTACTGCAATGTGACTCTACACAATTAAAAAAAGGTCGAAATAGATATTTTTAAATATTTCTCAACGTTTGCTTGACTCATAATATTGTTGTAGATATCGACACCACTCGGCACACGTATGCTAGATACACCAACATAACTTATTTTTGTAGTTAAGAGAGCGCTACTATGACTAAGGAGTATGGAGCCTATCAACAAAAAATTTCAGATATACCAAATTATTGCCATTAGTATTACTATGATATGTAGTCTTTAGACCTAAATGAAAGAGGACAACCATATTCTAAATTAATTCATTAATCGCTTCACCATCGAGGAATACCAATATTTTTAATTTTATCCATTTAGAAAAAAATATATTGCAACTTCATTGATCGACTCAAAACAAATTTACATACAACTTAATATATTATACAAGTAAGAATTAAAAAACAATAATAATTTCAGCATTTCGAGGTGCCTAAATATATTTTATATTTCTATTACTGAACCATCGGCTTTATAAACAAGACATCCTTAAGGAATACCTAGATACCTATATAGCCAATAAGTGTTCATCATTTATATAAACTTTCTTTCGATGAAAGATATATTAAACCATTCGTTTTTTTTCATATTAATTTGACTTAAGAAATACCTACTTATTCAAAAACAAATATATCCATTCCTCTTTGATGTCAATTTGTATGAAAAATACTGTTGTAGGTGCTTGATTCAAGTTACTGAAAAATTTTGGAATGGCAACTGCAAATATTGTAGTATGCACGATCTTCTACGGGACCTAGCTATCCGGAATGCTAAGGATGAGAACTTCTTCACTGTATTCTCGAAAGAAGAAGATGTTAACAACCTATCTGTTAGCGAGCCACGTCGTGTGGCACTACAATTTTGCACTCCCACAGAGGATCGCATTTATTCATTATACACTCGTTCTTTACTCTGTTTTGGTTTTAGAAGATTATCATCAAATAATAGTGGCTTTGGACTACTAAAATATAGTGGGTTTAAACTACTTAGAGTGCTAACCTTGGAGAGTGTCGATATGACCACATTTACTCATAGACAGTGGCCGAAGGGCTTGATACACTTGAGGTACTTGGGATTAAGAGACTGCACTATTCCACATGATATATTTAAGAAGTTTTCCTTCTATAATATAGAAACCATTGATTTAAAGGGATCCTATCTCGATAATGATGAAGAAACACTAGATTTGTGTGATGTCGTAATCCCAACTCTAAGACATGTATATGGTGACATCCTTATCCATTTACCATTAAAATGGAATAAGCATACAAATTTACAAAAAATTATGAATGTGAGTATACAGATAGAATCAGTTGTTGAATTAGGATTTTGTATCAACTTGCATACGTTAGGGATTTATATTAATGATAATCTAGATAATGAAAAGGCTATAAAAGAGTGGAGAAACCTCGAGAGTGTGCTGAGAAAGACCGAGCAGTTGGTCCACCTCACTATTATAACAGAAGAGTATCTACCATTTGGTGGCACAAAAGACTTACCTTGTCATGGGAAGATACAAAATCTATTTCTCGAGGGAGAATTGGAAAGAAATATATGTGTTCCAAGTGTTGAAATGTTCCCAACAAACCTCACCAAATTGAAGCTCAGATTTTCTAGACTCGAGGAAGATCCAATGCCCATATTGGAGAGGCTGCAGAGCCTCAGAACACTTTGTTTATATGTTAACTCATATGTGGGAACAGAGTTGATCTGTTCAACTGGAGGGTTTCCCAACCTCGAAACACTGAAGCTTAGTTGGCTTGAAAACCTACATCATTGGGAGATAAAAGAGGGAGCTATGCCCATCCTTCATCACCTCGAAATTAATTATTGTCAAAGGCTGCGAGTACTTCCCGACCTACTTTCATCATTCTCCACATTAATCTATCATTCTCCACATTAATTATCTACCTTAATTAAATTTGATTTCTTTCCTTAATCTGAATAAATATTACATTTTTTCTTTTGTCATTTCATCAGATAAATACTAACTTTCATAATGTTAAATACTAATATTCCAAAAGTTAAATACTAACATTCCTCAAGTTAAATACTGATGTGTATAAAGTTAAATACTAAGATATATGATGCTAAATAGAATCCATTTAACTTATTTATAAATTTAGAGATTAATATTTTTTATTTTAAAGATAAATACTAACGTTCATATTGTTAAATACTAACATTTCTAAAGTTAAACACTGATGTGCGGGGATGATATCAAATTATTTTGTCATTTTTCGCGAGGACAAAAATTGTGTCGTTGTTGGACACGGACAGTTAATACTCCAATGAATGGAGTTAAATACTTGCTCGATGCACTATTAATACACTAAAGATTGAAGTTAAATACTGTAGAAAATTTAAACCATCAAATGTTGGAACCTAATTTTTTGTCTTTTAGTGCGGAGATGTGCGGGGACAGATATGTTCAATTTTTTCAGAGACAAATATTGTGTCATTGTTGGACAGACAGTTAATACTTCAATTAATAGAGTTAAATACTTGTTCAATGTACTATAAATACACTATAGATAGATGTTAAATACTGTAGGAAATTTAAATACTCAAAAAGATAGGAACCTATTTTTTTGTCTTTTAGTGGGGGATATGAGGGGATAATGATGCGGGGACAACATTTTTTGCTGTTGGAAGCCCATGGTTAATACTACAATGAACGAAGTTAAATACTAGATCGATGCATGGTAAATACACTAAAGATTGAAGTTAAATACTGTAGAAAATTTAAACCATCAAATTTTTTGTAACTAATTTCTTTGTCTTTTAGTGGGAGATATTGGGGGGATGGTAGTGCAGGGACAATTATCTGGGTTCATATATTTTATATTGCTATTACTGCACCATGGGCTTTATTATCAAGACATCCTTAAGGAATACCTACATATCTACATAGCCAAGTGTTCATCATTTATATAAACTTTCTTTGGATGAAAGATATATTCAAGCATTCGTTTTTTTCATATGAATTTGACTTAAGAAATACCTACTTATTCAAAAACAAATATATCCATTTCTCTTTAATGTCAATTTGTATGAAAAATACTTGTAGGTGCTTGATTCAAGTTACTGAAAAATATTGGAACGGCAATTGCAAATATTGTAGTATGCATGATCTTCTACAGGACCTAGCTATCCGGAATGCTAAGGATGAGAACTTCTTCACTATATTCTCAAAAGAACAAAATGTTAACAACCTAGCTGTGAGCAAGCCATGCCGTGCGGCACTGCAATTTTGCACCCACGGAGGATGGCATTTATTTAGAAAATACCCGTTCTTTACTCTATTTTGGTTTTGGGAAAAGGTCATCTAATAATAGTGGCTTTGGACTACTAAATTATAGTGGGTTTAGACTACTTAGAGTGTTAACCTTGGAAAGTGTTGATATGACCACATTTACTCGGAGACAGTGACCGAAGGGCTTGATACACTTGAGGTACTTGGGGTTAAGATACTGCAGAATACCACATGATATATTTAAGAAGTTTTCCTTCTATAATTTAGAAACCATTGATATAAAGGGATCCTATCTAGCTTATGGTGAAACAACACTAGATTTGTGTGATGTCGTAATCCCAACTCTAAGACATGTATATGGTGAAATACTTATCGATTTACCATTAAAATGGAATTAGCATACAAATTTACAAACAATTATGAATGTGAATATCCAGGTAGAATCAGTTGTTGAATTAGGATTTTGTATCGACTTGCGTAAGTTAGTGATTGACAATGGTGATTATCTAGATAATGAAGATGCTGTAAAAGAGTGGAGAAACCTCGAGAGTGTCCTGAGAAAGACCGAACAATTGGTCCACCTCACTATTTCAACAAGTGAGTATCTACCATTTGGTGGCACAAAAGACTTACCTTGTCATGGGAAGATACAAAATGTACATCTGTGGGGATTTTGGGAAAGAAATATATGTGTTCCAAGTGTTGAAATGTTCCCAACAAACCTCACCAAATTGAAGCTTGGAAAATCCAGACTCCCGGAAGATCCAATGCCCATATTGGAGAGGCTGCAGAGCCTCAGAACACTTACTTTTTTATAATCAGGCCAGCGTGCTGTATAACTTGTTGTGCTGTGATCAAATACCAATGCCTACCTTGCATTATCAATTCTTTATAATTATAAAGGATCTAATTGATTCAAAATATTCATTATGATAGTTCAGAAAGCTTGCGTGTACTTTAAATAATCAATTGATAATTAAATACAGTATCCATTTATGCTACTCAAAAAAAGCTAAGTATTTGTACATTATTTGTAAAGTGTCCTAACTTCTGTTCCTTAATTTGTAATTATTTTGTAGAGATTTCGAGTTTGGGAGCCAATATATCTCGAAATTTTTATTCATAAGAAATACAAAAATAAAATAAATAAAAATGAGAAATGACAAGATGAAATTTTATAAATAAGAAGGCAGTGTCACAGTTTGGATTCCCACAGGGATGCCAAATCATACCAGAACCTCCGCTAAACAAAAAGAAAAAGAAAATATATATCTATGGGACTCCAAATGAGAACAAAAACTGAAATTTGTAAGAAACCCTCCTTCCCATTCAGTTATTGGAGTAGGCCTGTGTTCAATTCAAGAAAGAAAGTTTTGGGCGGGGAAACTTTATTGATTTTCTTGCCAAAGTGGTGATCTGTTTGTACTTTGTACATATAATAAATTTAAGACAAAAAGTACTGATCACTTTGCATAGCATGGCAACTTAACTTCATTTGTGGTCCCTTACATCTAATACTGCAGTGGTAGTACCCGAATAAAGAGAAGAAAGTACAACAGTTGGACTAAACGAACAAAGAATCATACCAACTGGACATGGGGTCCATTACTTGGCAACACTCCATGGATTATAATCACCTGCCCCACACCTCGATAGCATTTGGGCATTAAAAAAACAGATGTACGTTGAGAAGTTTGAATAGGGCATGTATCACACATGACATGCATATTCACTGATACTGTTATACATGAGTGTTAGTCAGATACTGATAAAGTTAGCTCAATTATTTTTGTAGTAATTAATTATTAATTCCATTATTATATTAGCTACACGTACTCAAAATTAGAAATATTTCTGATCATTTTAAAAGCCTTTTCTATGTAATAACCATTGTGTATATTTGAATGCGCATTTTGTAGAAGCCCCATGGAGCTCAATGCCGTGAAATGTTGGAATATGAGATTAAGAAATATTCCCTTGATCTCAATGCTGAAAAGTAACTAAGGAAACATTGGGCATCATTTGTCAAACCCCAGTTTGTAAGTACCATCACATCTATTTTTGAGATAACTACTTTAACTTTCTTTTTTATCATTTTACAGAGATTTTTGTGGGATTTATTTTTTCATTTTTTTGTATGAATGGATGCATTCCGAAAGTCCTGTTCTCCTGATAATTTTCCAAAATTGATTTTGGTGTGATTTGACATGAAAATAAATGGCAAAGGTAGTGACGATATGAAGCCACCTTACTGAGCCAGTAGCCTCTGATGTAGCACAAACTTAATTTTGACTATTGTGATACAAGCTTAGAATTGTCAGAAAGTGTTTTTAATCAAGTTTTGAAGATTGTTAAACACTATCATGCAAGCACTAACCCTCTAATGTGTGTTGGTTTTTAGTTTGGGAAAATTGTTTTTATGCTACTCCAAAATATGAAAATTAAGAAATTGCCACCTCAAAACATGAAATTAGTTATTTGCCACACTAAAATCATTAAATTTATGAAATTGTCATAATTATACATCTAATATACATATTTTATTAAAATTATTATGAAAAAATATTGCATAAAAAACATATTTTGGTATTTCCAAAATTACCCATCAATTGAACAGATAAAATTAGGAACTTGATCTCTCCGGTACCCTTCCCTTCGTCCCCTTCGTCTGTCTTTCACCCTTCCTTCGTTACAAGAGGAAGAGATGGCGGAAGACATCCTTGATCCCTGTGAGAACACTCAAACAGCTGAGCATAAAAATAAACCAAAAACCCTTAAAAAGTGAAATTAAAAGGCTCAGATAACCGAGATTGCACAGAAAGTATAAAGTAGGAAACCTATGAAAATTTGAGAAATTGACTAGTGCTCCTTAGAATTTTAAACTCCTCTGATTGGCTAGCTCCAATCTTTCTTGTTTGCATCAGTAAAGCTTCTCACGTTATATTTCCTTCATCCCTGTATATCAAATTCGTACCAGTACCGGTACCAGTATCATTACTGCTCCTGGTACAAGCTGATGGCTGTGTCAAATGCCCTTCTCCTGCGCTCCCTGGATCCATACCTCGAGCGTTACCAGTACCGGTACTGGCACTGTGGTTTGCCATGTATGAGCCTGTCAGACCTCTATGTGGCTGTGCCAAACTCTTGTAAAGCTGTAGATGCCAATTTATTTCCTCCATCAGTTCCTGTAAACTCTTTCTGGCATTTGTGGAAGAGCGAGCATACCTTTCTCTCCATAAGATAAATTGCATTATCAGTAGCGCCGTTTTCTGAGTTTTGCTCAATGTGCCTACTTTGTCCCTGCTGGTTACCTCAATTGTTGGCCTAGCTGGCCACCTCTGCGCTGGCACAAAGGAACTCAACATTTGTCACGTCTAGGATGCCCAAACCCTCGATCATCTTAGCTTCACATACTGTAACCATGGTGTGGTTAACTCGAACGGGTTGGGTTTGAGAATTGAAGTGGATAGTGTACTGTTTCTGTTTGTAACGAAGGAATGGTGAAAGAGAGGCGAAGGGGATGAAGAAAACGGTACTGGAGTGATCAAGTCCCTAATTTTATCTGTTTAATTGAAGGGTAATTTTGGAAATACCAAAATATGTTTTTTATACAATATATTAGATGATAAGGGTGTTAAGGCAACACCCGGTTCACAACCAAGCAACAGCAATGAATATATCTCCTCATGCATTTCTCTACTTGCAACCGAATTTGCTATTAAGGATTTGGGTGACTTGAATTTTTTCTTGGGCATAGAAGTTCACCGATCCTCATCTGGAATGCACTTATCACAGACCAAATACCTTAAAGATTTGCTCTTGCACACTAAAATGGAACATGCTAGGCCGGCCAATACACCTATGTCCACTGGTTGCTCATTATCTATCCATGATACACCGGCTTTTAAGGATACACATTTATTTCGTAGCATAGTCGGTGCGCTTCAATACGCGACCTTAACCCGCCCCGACATATCATTCGCCGTAAACAAAGTTTCGCAATTTATGCATCGCCCCGCTCTCTCTCATTGGGTTGCCGTTAAGCGTATCCTTCGCTATCTCCTTGGCACTCTCAATCACGGCTTGTTCCTTTCTTCCGCATCTCCTTTGTCTCTACATGCATATAGTGATGCGGATTGGGCCGGTTCGATTGACGATCGACGCTCCACAACAGGGTTTTGCATATTTTTGGGTCGCAACCTCATTTCTTGGAGCGCTAAAAAGCAAGCAACAGTGTCCCGTTCGAGTACGGAGGCCGAATACCGCAGCCTCGCTGTTACATGTGCTGAATTGCTTTGGTTGAAGTATCTTCTCAACGAACTTCAAATACCTACCACTTCCCCTTCTACATTATGGTGCGATAACATCGGGGCAACTTTTCTCGCCTCAAACCCCATGTTTCATGCTCGTACGAAGCATGTAGAGATCGATTATCATTTCGTTCGCGAACGGATTGCTTCCAATGATCTTGCGGTTCGTTTTTTATGCTCCTCGGACCAGCTTGCTGATCTTATGACCAAACCACTTCCGCTGCCACGTTTCGAATTTCTTCACACCAAGCTTACAGTGAGCTCCCTCACTTCGCTTGAGGGGGGGCTATTAGATGATAAGGGTGTTAAAGCAACAGCAATCACAAGATTAATCAGAATTAGTTATAACAGAATTAGATGTTAACCATGACAGTTAGAACCATGGTTAGAGCTTAACCATACTGTTAGGACTATAGTTAGTTGATGATTGCAAGCCACTGCGATGGCTATAAAAGGCATATGTATCCAACAGTGTAAAGGTTACAAAAAAATGAAATAAAGATTCATTTCTTCAATCTTGTTCTTTCTCTGTTCTTTTTACAATACTTTTCAGAATAATTTTAATCAAATATGTAAATTAGATGTATAATTGTGGCAATTTTATAAATTTAATGATTTTAGAGTGGCAAATAACTAATTTCATATTTTCGTGTGCCAATTTTCTAATTTTCATATTTTGGAGTGACATAATAACAATTTTTCCTTTTAGTTTTTACAATTAAAAAATTAATGGAACATGTTTCCATATTCGTATTTTTTTAGTGAAGTACACAGAGGATAATTTCTCAATTTCTTTTTTGTATATTTGTATTTTTATTTTTCAGATTCTTCAGTCTAGATTAACATTGTCATTAGAGATATAGAAAGAATGTTATTTTTTTGTGTAGTTTACAATCCAAGTTTACCTTTTAACTGAAGAGCTTTTACAGGGTTTAGCCGTTTTAAATGTGTTTGTGACTTTGTTCTGTAATAAATTGATTTTACTACATTTCTATTTTGTTTATTTGGAGGATCGTTGTTATAACTTAGAGGTTATATATGAAACGTTTTTAACATGGTTTACATCATCAATAATAATTAAAAAATCTTGTCTTAATTTTGTTCACTGAGGCATTTTGTCAGACAGTTTATGGCTATCCACCCGTACAAAGAATGTAGCCATATATATAGAGCCAAAAGGTTAGTTCATTTCAAAAATAGTTTCAAAATTGATTAACCATGTCGGTATAAATATAAAGATATTCTACGATAGAATTATCAATCATAGGAAAACTAAGCCTTTAAAATTGATTAACTGTGTCGGTATTTTTGTCAATAGTACTTATCCTTGTGAATAAAACGTATTCTTGTCGCTAGAATTATTCCTTTATTATTCCTTTGTTAAGTGTTATCAAAACCAGATCGGACCGCTGGTTAAACTGGAAAAAATCAGACCCGGTCACTAGTCTGGCTTGGTTTGCTTGAAGAATCGCTTATGCTATTGAACCGGTCAAAACCGGTTGAATCGGCCGGTTATACTAAAAAATCGCTGAACCAATCGAAGCAAAAAACTGGTTTAGAAGAAATTCATTTGGGGTTTTCAGATTAGAAGTAGTCTTGGTTGGAGGAAATAGATCGAAAACAACAAAGGAAAGGAAAATAGGAAAAGACGAAGAAAAATATGACAGTGGGACCATGGCTTTAAAGGTTGAATATATCATACAAAGCCAAACTAGAAAAGTGGACCCATTAATTTATCCTTTTTAAATTTAATATCAAATGCATCATGAATTGCTGAGGAAGTCATTAGTTTTCATATATTAAAAGATATAATATAAATTCTTCTTATCTATATATTAAGCATGAGTTTTCCTATTGCAGAAAAACATTATGTTGCGTTTTTTTCCAAACATGTTTATTTTCAAAGTGAATTATATGAATATAGTATTGAATTAAAAAAAATTAAAATCAGTAATAAATATAATATTGACTTTAAATATTTTACTGACAAGATCATATAAAAATGACTTACGGGTGGGTGTGTGCATACCAATCTAATTTAGAAAAAAAAAATATAAATATTATAAATATTATACTTTAGATTATTTATGTGGTGAAATTTGTTAAAATTAAGCTTTATGCACATGATATTATTGTAGGTGACATTTAATAAGATAAGAGATAACAACTCGATATAATACTCAACTGTTTTAGAAACCCAACAGTTAAACCGATTGGCCCACTGGTCTGACCAGTAAACCGTTGATCCGAAGATTTACCGAGCCAATACCTGGTCCGGTTAGCAACTGCAAATTGAAAATTGAAGAATTAATACCAACGTACTCAATTGAAATTGAGCAAAAATAAAAATAAATAAATAACAGGAATATGGACCAGATCAGAGAGTAATTCCAGAAGAAATAATAGGAATACAATATGGGCCTTTAGACAGCCCAATTGAAAAGCGTAACAAGTAAGAACGATACAGTAAAGACTGGGTCCCACAAACTAGCGATTCAAATGCGCACTATCCATTGATAGTGAAAGAATAGTTGCAGTTGGAGCTACTAGAGATTGGAGAGGAAAGGAATCCTTGATATTTTATTTCCATGAATTTCTTTAATTTTCGCTGTAGGTTTAGGATGACAGTTTGGATATGATGGAAATAATTGCCATGGTTTGGAAAATCGGCTTAATTCAAACAGAGACAAGAATGAGAGAGGGAGTCGACCAGAATTGTATCTTTGGAGCTCAGAGCGTAGTGTTCTATCTCAATTGAAGCGTGCTGGTGAGTAGACCCGATTATTGTTGGAGCGCAACAACGGTCGAAAAAAGGGAATCCGATTGTGGAGCGAGATGGAGATTAAATTATAAAATTGAGTATGAATATGAATATTTACTTTCATATAATATGAGGAGATTGAATTTATGATTTTGTAAATAATTTTTTTCATTAACATATTTGTTAGTGGTAATTTTAACCACTAACTATAAAATAAAAAATAAAATACAAAGCAAATAATTCACATGGACAAATTTAAAGAGAATTATTAAAATGGTTTCAGCCGAAATCGATTGTGGGAAGAACTGGGGATTTAAAAAAATTGAGGTAAATCTGAAGTTTTATAGAAGTAGGTTTAACGTATTTAAGATACTTTTATTGAAAAATCTGATATCTATGAGTCATATTGTTTTGTTAATGAAGTTACTTTTATTATTTTTTTCTAACAATAGCAGAGAGCAAAGACATCAAAAGCAAAAAAGTATATTTGAAGTCAAACCTAGATAAAATTACTACACAAATTAGTTCACGGAAGAAGACAAGACGACAATTAGCAGCTAATTAATGACCTCGAGGAGTAAACTGTGGATCTTGCTCCCACAGCTGTAAGATTCTTCATTAAAGTAAACAATTTATAAAACAAAGATCGATGTAGTAAATATATTAAATCCTACCTGTATGAAACCATGCATAGATTACATGTGCTGCAAAGATCGATGTAGAAATTGCTAGTTGAGCAAAATATCAACTATCCAGAAAATATGTCATTATGAATATAACTAAAATCTATCTACTCACATTTTGTTTAATAGTATTGCCTCATTATTCATTAACTAACAGCTTAACTAAAAAAATTTAACAATTCTTTCTTAATGAAGTAGTTAAAAATGTTGAATATATAAAAAAAATTACATCAATATTACCTATAGCCAAGGTTAGCAACCAGGCAATAATGAAAAAATGACTATATGTTAAAATTTCGATGGACAACAATTACAACAAAAGTTTTCTTTGGAAGAAATAAAAGCCGTAGCTTTAATTAATTTTTCCTTGTGAGGTTTATAGGATCTAATATTGTATTTTATAGTATTTTTGATTGTTTGTTGACAGCTGTTCAAGTGATCCTAGTAAAACCGCATTAGCAACTAACTCTGGGATGACTTTCTAAAAGTTGCGATTGATGGCGTTGATTTTTATAGGATGCAATATGCTCTTTTACAGTATCGGTGCTAGTCAAATGACAGATGACTTGAGTACAAACTGAATACAAAACCTGAGTACAATTAGTCACTTCCTAATTAAAAAATCTTGTCTTTTGTTCATTGAGGTATTTTGTTATACAGTTTATGGCTATCCACCGGTATAAACAATGTAGCCATATAGAGCCAAAAGGTTAGTTGTTTTCAGGCTTAGTTTCAAAATTGATTAACCGTGTCGGTATAAGTATAACGTTATTCTACATTAACATTATCAATCATAAAAAATAAAACTAAGCCTTTAAAATTATTCCTTTATTATTCCTCTGTTAGCAACTGCAAATTTGAAATTGAAGAATTAATACCGTTAAAGAATTATTTAACGTAGTCAAATGAAAGTAAGCATAATAATAAAAAAAAACTGGAATATGGACTACGCCAGATAGTAATTTCAAAGGAAATAACAGGAATAGAATATGGGCCTTTAGACAGCCCGATTGAAAAGCGAAACAAGTATGAAATGATAGAATGAAGACTGGGTCCCCCAAATCAGAATCGTTATCCAAATGGGATACACTAGCGATTCAAATGCGTACTGCATGTCCATTGATAGTGAAATGGATCCGTGGATATAATGTAGAAAGGATAATTGTAGTTGGAGCTACTGGAGAGTGGAGACACAATACGGGGTAGCTAGACACAATTACTACACTATTAATTAGTTTACGCAAGAAGACGACAATTAGCAGCTCATTAATGATCTTGATGAGTGAACTGTGGATCTTGCTCCCCCAGCTGTGAGATTCTCCATTAAAGTAAACAATTTATAAAACAAAGATCGATGTAGTAAATATTAAATCATGCATTCCATGTGCTTCAAGAAATGTCAAGTAAAGGTAGAAATTGCTAGTTGAGCAATAAATCAATTATACCAAAAATATCTCATTATGAATAAAACTAAAATCTATATACTCACATTTTGTTTTATAGTATTGCTTGATTATTCACTAACTAACAGCTTAACTAAACAATTTTAACAATTCTTTCTTAATGAAGTAGTTAAAAATGTTAAATATATAAAAAAATAAAATCAATATTACCTATAGCCAAGGTTAACAAACAGACAAATGAAAAAAAGACTAGATATGTTAAATTTTTGATGGAGAACAATTACAACAAAGGTTTTCTTAGGAATAAATAAAAGCCGTTGCTTTAGTTTTTCTTCGTGAGTTGATAATTAAGCTCTCCGAGATACATATGATGTTTTTTTTGTTTATTATATTTATCCAAAAAAATTGGGTGTAGAAACATAATTTAAAAGTTTCCTACATGAATTTTATAATGTTACCCTAGCTGCCTCAAGAGTTATTTAAGTCATGATCTGTGATCAGTTCTATTTTTTATGAAGTAGTAAAAAAGCGTTCAAAAAATAAATTAATGCATTAAAATTAATTTATGAACCTTATAAGTTTAACACTTAGCTTTATACTAAATTAATTCGAAAGTTTTAAATATTTACATGTAGATGCTTCTAATTGAGTTTCAACGGTTCAAATTTATCATTTGAAGTCAATTCTATAAATTTTAGAATTGAGTTTACAAAAAAAACTTGATACCACAGATGGGGATGAAGAGCAGCCGAGCTATTCTATGATGTATCCACCGTCGTATTGAGCACCGTATCCTCCCAGAGCCCACAACCATGAGCCTAGCGGGTGATAGGGAAAAAATTTATATACTTTTGCATAGGGTTTTGCCTCTAAAACTAGTCCAATTTCCTTGACTTTAGAGTAGTGTAGTTAAGTTTTACATCAAGAATCAAGTTACTGCCATGTATTGGTCTTAATTGCGTAAAAGGAGGAAATCATCTCGTAAAGCACAATTTATGAACGCAAGATGATCTTGACGACTGTGAACCAAGTCCCTATAATCGCAAAAGAAATCTCCAAGGCCGTAGGCACGAAACCAAGTCCCTACGACTGTAAAGGAATGCTTCACCAACCGTAGGAACCCACTGACTTAGCCAAATTCAGAAGTTCAGATACATGTTAGTGTTTTGGCCATAGAATTCGCATAGGAACTACAATTTGAATAAATCAAAATATTACAGAAAGAGGACAACAAGATCTTAAACTTTGATTTTGACTCTGACTCGAAATTCTGAATTTTGCGGGTCGTTATTAATTTATTTAGGTCTGTTAAACTTTGATTTTGACGATTCTCGCGACCGTGATGAAACTGGAATTGACAGGAAAATCTTTCCAGGTCGTAAAATATATTTCACAACCCATAAAAAGGTCAGTCAGGTCCGTATTTCCTTGTTTCTATTTGCTTGCTCACCAAGTCATCCAAAGGCTATATATAAACAGAGAGATAGAAGGGAAATATTTTCAATTTAAGCCCCAAGACCCCAACAAACATACTTGTGAACTTTCAATAATTTCCAAAAGAATAAGAAAATTTACAAAAGAATAGGAAAATTTTAATTCTGTTTTTGAATAAAGCTTCTTAACCATCCTATAAAAAACTTTCTGACTTATCTCTCACGTTCTCTCTCATTTCCTCATCTCTCTTTTTCTCTAGCACCCAAAAAAAATCAAAGCTCTTCCCAGATGACAAACCTAGCTCCCTTCCCTCATGCCACTTTCTCTCCGACCGCCTTCGCCTCCTATCTCCGACAGCCTCGGCCTCCCAACTCGGTCCCTCTGCCTCTTCTCCACCTCTTCCTCACATCATATGCATCCTTTCGAGCCGCACGAGCTCGAAGGAGCCATTGATCTGGGCCTTTTCATGGAGATCCGGAAGCCATGGATCCAAGCTTTATCCAAACGGTTGGCCACATCTCTCCCCACAGCCTCAATATAAATAAGTTTCTCAATTATCGTTGTTTTCTATTTTTTTTATTTCCTGTCTCTTTCGTTCTATTATCTTTCTCTTCCCTCTCGATGGACCTTCTCTCTCCTCTCGAGCACTTGATGCCATCGGACAAATTTCAGATTTGATATTACAAATTTCAAATCGGAGATGACAGACACAAGCGGCACATGTACAGTATTGGTTGAAATTTGCTATAGTATTCGATCATTATGTTACAGTATTGGATTTATTGATTTTCATATTCTATATTTTTAATTATTAAATGTTACAGTATTCCTTTAAAATTGTACTGTATTCATGTTTTTGTATCAATTGCTTTTCTAAATAAAGATCAGAGTCCAGATTTAGATTCAATGAGTATTTTACATGATATTGATATCAGTTCTAGCATATATGCATTTAATTTAGATCCCGCTGTTGTTATGTTTAATTTACAGTATACAGCTTAGATATTTACATGATATATGTACTATGTTACAGTATTGTATTGGTTATGAACTTTTTTTATTTGAATTTTGATTTGAATTTCTATTTTATTTTGTCAGACGATATTCATTGTATTTTCCATTCAGATTGAAGATCAGCACCGAGATCTAAATTCTATGAGTTATTTACTGATTTAATTTTATTTATTGATCTAAATTCTGTGAGAAAATATAAATCATGTTATGTAACTTATTTTTACATTATATAAAGGAGATTATTACAGCATATGTGAGTTTTTTAAGTATTTCTCAGTCATATGTATTTGTTGAATTACATAATTGGATATATAAATGTAAATCGTTATAGGAAATATTTAGAATTTCTACAGGATATATGAATTATTTTACATGATTGTTATGTTGTTATGGTTATTATATATCATGTTATTTAAACTTATTGTTACAGTATATAGATGAGATTATTACAGCATATGTGAGCTATTTTACAGTGAGGAGATCCTCAGTCATTTGTATTTGTTATGTATCTTATTTTACATGATTGAATTACAATATTGGGTTTAGATTTGTTAAAGTATTGGTTTGCATTTGTTACAGTTTTGTTTTACCTTTGTTACAGTATTGGTTTCCATTTGTTATAGTATTTGGTGTAGATTTGTTATAGTATTGGGTTTAGATTTGTTAAACTATTGGTTTACATTTGTTACAGTTTTGTTTTACCTTTGTTATAGTATTGGTTTCCATTTGTTACAGTATTGGGTGCGCATTGTGTACAATATAATCACTGATTGATGTTCTAAGTATGGGACCATTGTATTACAATATTAGATCATTATGTAACAATATCTGTTTACATTTGTTACAGTATTGGTTTATAGGGTTTACAGTATTGGATATTAATTGATGTTCAGTCTTAGTTCACAGTTTTGTTACAGTATTGTTTTTCATTTGCTACAATATTTGTTTGCATTTGTTACAGTATTAGTTTTTGCAGTATTATTTTCTTTGTAATATTTGTAGTTTTAATTGTAAGATTTGTCATATTTTGTATTACAGGAAGATATATCAAAGCAGCGTCTTATTCTAGTGATGAAACTTCTAACGCATCTGAACAATGAACATCAAATTAGTTCAGTCTAAGGATTTTGTTTCAAAATTTGTGTTTGTTGTTTGCTGGAGAAAGTTTATTATTTGGACAAAGTTTATAATGTTGTTTACTGGAGAATGTTTATTGGACAAAATATTGTTTATCTAGTTAGTTTATCACTGTGAATATGACTATGGTTTGGACGGAGTTATGTTTGATTATAATATTTGTGATAATTTTGATGTCTTATATTTTTAATCGTCATTGTTACAATTTTCATACTTCATTGTTACAGTAATCATTTTATATAGATTTTGTTGTCATTTTTGCAGTTTACGTAGCTATTTTTTCCATATTCAATTTCGATAGTTTAAAACTGTAATTTTTAGAGATTATTTAAAAAAATTAAAAAAATGAGAAATTAAAAAAATATGAAAAAAAATTAATATTGAAAACATCTAGAACGATAGGAAAAACTTTGAAAAAAAATTAAGAGCTTCTAGAAAGAGAAAAATACACAAGTTGACAGTTTTTAAAGTACAATAAAGTACAGTTAACTGTCATTAACTGTCATTAACGGTCAAAGTACAACAAGTTTGAAAGTACAAGTACAAAGAGGTTGGAAGTTGGAAGTTGTTATTTTTAAAAAAATTAATCGCATATTTTACAGTATTAGATATTGTCTGTTACAGTATTATATGCTATTGTTATAGTATTCCTGTCGGTCAAATGACAGTTGCTTTGGGTAAGCAGTGGGTACAATTAGACAGATCCATAATTTTTTTAGAAAAATATTATGGTCCAGGACAAAGTTTTTCCAAAAATTTTATTCACAGCACAAAATATAATTAAAAATCTAAACATAATAACAGAACATTTCTTTTCAAAATTCTCGAATCAAAATCCAACCGGGGACAATACTCATGGTAGGAGAATATATATTTTTTTAAACTTCGCAAATTCATATAAATATGTTTGGATTGAACTGTATTTTATCAATTTTATTAGCAGACAACATCCATGAAATAAAATGAAAAAATAACTTTCCAATTCATAAATCATATAGCATACTTGTGAATTATGACTACACAATACCTCTATGTAGTGTATATTATAAAATATCTTCCAATGCACCAACTAACTAGAGCATTTGCATAAATACAAATGTTTAATTCCTTTGTACACGTGCTTTTGTGATCTTACACAACAAAAAAATATATCTTTTTGTCCTTAGATCAAAGATTGATTTCAAAAACTCTTAATGACGGGCACCTTTTGTACTTGAATTTTTTGTTTTAATGAGATTGACTATATGACTTAACATGAAATATTGTCATGGTATATATGGGATTGGTATAGGTTTACATATATTGTCAACTTTTGCAGGGTTACATATGTAAATATGAAGCAACCATCATGAAACATTAGGGTTTGAGCACGACCAACAGGCGGCGGGTGGATAATATCAATATATCATCACACCCATAAATTAGGAATCAATAATCATAAAATAATAGCAAGTTGCTCAGGGGAAGGTCATTTATGAAAATAAAATTACATTAGCACCGCTAATAGAAATGAAAAATCTACCAATTGTTACTCAATTTTAAAACTGCATCTCATACTGCTTTCTATAGTCTCTATATACCCACTCACTCATACTGCTGCTCTATCAACCATTCTTAAGAAAAAAAATATAAATTCACTTTCAACAAACCTCCCCCCCGCCCCGCTCCCTCCCCAATTGAAAAAAATAAAAACAAAGACACTTCCCACAATCAGAAATACATGGCAGCAGCTGTGGCCTCTGTGCTGCAGAAGCTTGCTGATATCTTGCTCGAGAAAGTTCGGGAAGTGCAGGCTGTGCGTGGGCAGATCGAACAGGTGGAAAAGGAGCTTCGGTTGATCCAAGCGCTGCTAAAAGATGTCGATTCCATGTGTAACAGAAATAATGTGGTAATAGAGTGGCTGAACCAGGTCAAAGAAATTGCCAAGAGAATAGCTACTGTAATTGATACTTTCCGGGTTAAGATTGAAGAAAACCGTGCAGAAAGTTCCAACTGGGTAGCCAGAAAAGTTAGCAAGGCAGTTAAAAACTATAAAAAGTACAAGCTCGGCCTGCATGACGACCTCGCAGATATCATAGCAGAACTCAATCGGCTTTACCAGCGCCGAACCGACTTGGGAATTAAGGATCTTGGTGCTCTCGATGTTGATGATCCCGAACCTTCTGACTATGTTGATGATCCAGAAGTTGTTGGCCTTGAGGATGACAAGGCCAAGATTATTGAGCAGCTGCTGGATGACAGCATTCCAAGGCGCACGGTGCTCTCAATTGTGGGTACTGGCGGCCTCGGGAAGACCACCCTGGCCAAAAAAGTATACAAAAGGTGCATGTCCTTTACTTTAAACCTTTATATATATATATATATATATAAAGCAGGTAAATATTTGTGGAACAATTAATCTATTACAAGAAAATTGCTAAATTCCAAAACAAACTTGTTGTGAAGAATTCAAATTCGATCCTTTGTTTAGTTTGTTGTCCTTTCTCGAGAAGTGATGATATTCAATTCTTCGATCTAATCAGGCAAGGAAGAGAAATTATTGTTATAAATTCTTTATTAGTTTGCATGTAATACTTACCTAGAGCAAACCAGCGTTAAATTCATGACAATGGATTATTTAAAGGGATTGTATAGCAATTTAAGTGAATTGCGAAATTAAATTCTGATGATTTGCATACATGACCATAAATGTTACTCAAGTACACCCATTATATGTAGTTCTAATAATTTGTTCCATAAATATTCACCGTAATATGTACCTTTATCAAAATTAGCCCCTCAGTTTTGGTTAATAGAATTTACAAGATGGTAATAATGACTCCAAACTTGACATTATATTTGTTGCAAAATGTGGTCCAGATCTTCTTAATAATACTAGTACTAAATCATGTACTCCAAATGTTATGTTCCTTATTTTTCCTTGGTGTAACACATTTCTTTTTATTTGTAAAAACAGTGATAAATTGGAGGGACAATTCGATTGTCGCATATGGCAGACCATTTCTCAAACGTACAATGTAAATGATCTCTTGAGAGAAATTCTTTACTCAGTTAAACCTCAAATGAAAAACAAAAAACCACCCATAACAGATATGGATTTACCGTTGAAGCTAAAGAGCACCTTGATAGGCAAGAGATACTTAATTATTTTAGATGATGTGTGGGACATTAATCTTTGGGGGCAGTTGAGAATGGCATTACCCGATATATACAATGTGAGCCGCGTGATCATTACCACCAGATCGCTTGATGTTGCCAAAGCAGCAGATTGCAACACAAAACCGTATAAGCTTCGTTACCTAAGTGACGATGAGGGTCTAGCTCTCCTGTTCAGAAACGCTTTTCAACATGTAGAACCAGAGAATTACCCTCTTCATCTCTTGGATGTGGCCAAAAGATTAACAAAAAAATGTGGTGGGCTCCCCTTGGCATTGGTTGTTCTAGGTGGTATCCTCACAAGGAAGGACCGCAACTACACTGCCTGGAACATGTTGGACGGGACCATAGATTGGCACGGCAAAGATGGGAAAGAATGCTCACAGGTCCTTGCCAGGAGTTATGAAGACTTGCCTCAATATCTCAAAGATTGTTTTCTTTATTTGGCTGCATTCCCTGAAGATTATAAGATTTCAGGAGAGCACGTTACAAGAATGTGGATGGCTGAAGATTTCATACCGAAAGATGGAGGTGGAACAATTGAGGACAGAGCTGAGGAATGCCTCGAAGAGCTAGTGCAAAGGTACATGTCTTCTCACTTCTATTTTTTATGGTACTTGCCACGTATAAAAGTAAGTCCTGTTGTGTTGTTGGGTCAGCCCAGTCTCATCACATTCAAACCAAATTTAATAACTCTTTCAATTCATAAATGTCAAGGATTGTACCTCACAGACATAATTTGTTAGAAATTCTATCATCTAAAAATATAACATATAGTTATAGTTATAAAGGAGTCTGAAAGAGATGTCATATTCAAGTAATTATGCAAATAGAAGCTTCGTTCTTTTTACATATCGTTATTAATTGCATCCATGTGCCACATCCCCAGATAGTAAATGTGCTCTGCATGTTCAATGTTCTGGTTCTCGCTGAAAGGAATTGAAATTAAGTTTATATATATATTAGCAGTAGTTTTTTTGCGACTATATATACATATATATATATATATATATGTATGTATATGTATATGTATATGTATATATATACACACATAATATATATCGAATGGACTTTAAAATGAATGCATTAAAATTAATTTATAAACCTTAAACTTTTGACCACTTGAATCTATATTAAATTAATTTGAAACTTTAAAATTTTCACATGTAGACGCATCACTCATTAGGTAGAAGAGTTTCAACGGTTTGGATTCATCGTTTAAAGTCGATTCGATATATTTTAGAGTCAAGTTCACAAGAGGTTGGGTGAACTTAGGAGCACCCTAGTTCTACTCATATATATTTATATGGACACACACACACACACACACACACATAATATATATATAGCAGTAGAACTAGGGCGCTCCTAGAAGTATCAAGGCCTTTTGTACTCTTAACTCTAAAATCTATCGGATTAACTTCGAACGACGAATCAAAACCGTTGAAATCCTTCTACCTTACGAGTGATGCGTCTGCATGTGAAAATTTTAAAGTTTCGAATTAATTTAATATAAAGTCAAGTGGTCAAAATTAGAAGGTTTCTAAATTAATTTTAATGCATTCATTTTTTGGAACACTTTTGACCACTTGACTTTAATTAGAAGGCGTTGAGTTAACCGAAAATTTTAATTTTCACTGTATTGCGCTGTGCTTCAAAAAAGAAGCTAATAAAGCAAAATATGGAGCTCCTGCCATGGAATTTCAAAAAAAAAAAAGCAAAATATGGAGCATCTTCCTTTTGTCAAATTTGCTCAATTTCGCTCAAAAATATTCAAATCTTAAATTGGTAACTTGACGCCTGATATCAAGAGCTGTGATTAATGACTTAAGAATTACATTAGAAGTCACATTTTTTCAGATATTATATTAAATCATAAAACATAAAAAGTAATTAGGAGAACCATGCCATAAAAAGCAAAAGTCATTACTCCTAGAAATTTTATTTTAACAACACAATCTCGAATAGAGTTTTTAACGGACACTTTAATATTGCTATTCTAATAATTAGCTGACAACTTTTAAATTAAAAAAAATATTTAAAGTAAGAATAATTATTTGAGCACCTTCACTTCTGGATCCTCAAAATCTTCGCACCTCATTTAGAGAAATTATGTAATATAGTCCCCACTAAATATTATTCTAAAAAGATATTATATGATCACCACTAATTATTATTCTAGAATTCTTGGAGCGCTATTCCTCTATGGTCCCCACTAATTATATGGTCCTCTTTTCCTATCCCCGCACTAATCTGGCATCAACCTTCATAGATATAAATACTTCGAAGATAAGATATTAACACTTGAAAAATAAGATATTAACTTTTTGATGTGTAATTTGTTATTATCATCCCCTTTCCAGTCCCCTAATCCGCATCAACCTTCCTCTAATGAAATTGTGGGGACCCTATATCATCGCATCAACCTTCCCTAATTGTCTCCACGTAAACCTTCCTCTAACAAAAATAGTTGGTCACATAGGTATAAATAGTTGTAGTTATTGATATTAATACTTTCAAACGTTATCTAGTGTCATATGTAAAAAATACTTGCAAGTATATGTATAAATATTTGCACGATGAGTTATAAATACTTGTGTCACGACGAGCCTGAAAATACGTCATCATAGATCTTATTTGAAAGATAAAATTGTGTAGAAGACATTTGTGGTTCTAGATTCGCAAAATTTCTCTCATATATGCCCCCCCCCCCCCCCCCCCCTCCATGTAGTTTGAATGGTCCCCCACATGTATTTATGGTGCGGGTATGTTTGAGAGATTTGCTTGGGAGACAATTATAAATGTAAAAATTATTCACCTCATAGATATAAATACTTCCGTGTATAGGTATTAATACTTTAATAAAAATTTAGTACTAGAATTTTTGTGGTCCCCTAGATAGTTATGGTAGTTAATGTGTGAGTACTGTTATCAGCTCTCATAAATTAATCATAGTAGTAACGTTATTCTCGATGATTAGAGAAGGAAATTTGTCACGGCGTGACTAGTCACGTCACGGAACGTTACGTCACGTTAACGTCACGTCACGTCACGTATGTCGATTACGTGACGTGACTCGCGTGATGCGTGACGTGATCATTCGCGTGACGTGACCACATTCTAGTTAAAATATACGTCACGTCACGTCACGCGAACCAATCACGTCACGTCACGTCACGTGATCACGTTACGTCACGTCACGGTATGAAACATAGAGTATTCGACTTTTTTTATATGTATAGAGTATTCAGATTTTTATTTTAGTGTAAGTTCAGTGATATTGATACTCATGTAGTACTGATTTTTATTTTATTTAGGTTAGTGTAATGAATATTTGTAATTTAAATTTTTAAAGTAATGTCAGATGCAACATTTTCTAAAAAAAATAATCTTTACAATATTATTTACTTATTTTAGAATTTTTTATAACTTTTTTCTAAATTTTCAACAATTTAAATTAAGATATAAAAAAAATTGACATGACTAATTTACTTCACGACACGTCACGTCACGTGTGATCACGTCACGTATGGTCACGGCGTGACTACGCGTGACGTGACCATCCACCACCATTTTGGTCACGTCACGTCACGTCACGTGAAAAAAAAAATTGATCACGTCACGTCACGTCACATGACCAAATCACGGCGTGTTTGTCACGTCACGTCACGGCGTGTCACGTATTTCCTTCTCTATCGATGATCCTATTAATGTCTTTGTTGTCATTCACTGCTCCATTGACTTGAGATGCCATAAATTTCATCATCAAAGCAAAATGCCATTTTTTCCAAAAAAAAATATAAAAAAATTAGATAAGAGAAAAACTTTCAATTCAAAAATGGAGTTATCTAATAATTCCTAACAACATAAAATATTGTAGAAAAATAATAACTTAATCTATTAGAGTCAATATAATTTTATAAAAGACGACTTAAATATTTTATTTGTAACCAAAGCTAATTATGCTTTTGTCGTTGTAATTCTCTATGCAATGAAACATAGTCAAAATACTTATTTTTTCTTTGATTGGATCAGATTGTCAAACATAAAAATTCAATTATACTTGCCAGCAAAACTTCAGTAAAATAAAACTTCCGTACACAATTAAATATAAAGAAATTTGAAGCTAAGAGAAACAAGTTGAAATAATTAATAAAACTGATTAAAAAATTTAAATTGATATTTATTGAGTTCGAGCTTGAAAACTTGCAATAACCTAGCTTTGTTTAAGAGAGAAAATAAGCACGAAGGTGCAAGCAATTTTCTGTGTTGAGCTGTAAAAAAACAAAAGAAGTTTACTGCAATGTGACTCTACACAATTAAATATTTCTCAACGTTGCTTGACTTAAAATATTGTTGTAGATATCGACACCACTCGGCACACGTATGCTAGGTATACCAACATATATAACTTAATTTAGCGCTTAAGAGAGCGTTACTATGACTAAGGCGTACGACGGAGCCTATTAACAAAAAAAATTCATATATACCAAATTATTGCAATTAGTATTACTATTATATGTAGTCTTTAGACCTAAATGAAAGAGGACAGCCATATTCTGAACTAATTAATTAATTGCTTCACCATCGAGGAATACCAACTTTTTTTATTTTATCCATTTAGAAATATTTATATTGCAACTTAATTGATCGACTCAAATATATACAATTTAATAAATTAGACGAGTAAAAAAATTTAAAAATAATAATTTCAGCATTTCGAGGTGCCTAAATATATTTTATATTTCTATTACTGCACTATCGGCTTTATATTTAGAGGAGGGATCTACTTACACCATTTTTTGGTGACATAAAATTACACCATTTATTTTCAATGTTCAAACAGTCGATCCAAATCGTTCAACATGTTGGATATATTAAAGTGTGCTTGCACAAATTTTATATTTTTTTGAATTTTTTACTATTTATTAAGATAGGTACAAAAATTCAATGGTCTGAAAACAATGATTTGTAAAATAGTTAATAAATAGTAACAATATTAAAAAAAATGTAAAATTTGGTCTCTCACATTTTAATATGGAAATCATGTTTGGATTTTGAAAACTTTAACAATGAATGGTGTAATTTTGTATCACAAAAAATGGTGTAAGTCAATCCCTCCTCGTATATATATATATATATATATATATATATAGAGAGAGAGAGAGAGAGAGAGAGAGAGAGAGTAGAACTAGGGTGCTCCTAAGTTCACCCAACCTCTTGTGAACTTGACTCTAAAATGTATCAAATTAACTTTAAACGATGAATCCAAACCGTTGAAATCCTTCTACCAAATGATTGATTCGTCTACATGTGAAAATTTTAAAGTTTCGAATTAATTTAATATAGAGTCAAGTGGTCAAAAGAGTCCAAAAAATGAATGCATTAAAATTATTTATAAACCTTAAACTTTTGACCACTTGACTCTATATTAAATTAATTCGAAACTTTAAAATTTTCACATGTAGACGCATCACTAATTAGGTAGAAGGGTTTCAACGGTTTGGATTCATCGTTTAAAGTCGATTCGATATATTTTAGAGTCAAGTTCACAAGAGCTTTGGTGAACTTAGGAGCACCCTAGTTCTACTATATATATATATATATATACCACATTTTTTATTTTATCGATTTACAAAAATTTATATTGCAACTTAATTGATCTACTCAAAACAGATTTATAAACAACCTAATATATATTAGGCGAGTAAGAATTTTTGAAAATAATAATTTGAGCAATTCAAGGTGGCTAAATATATTTTATATTCCTGTTACTGCATCATCGGCTATATATACAGGACATCCTTAAGGAATACCTACGTACCTATATAGCCAAGCTTTCATCATTTATATAAAATTTCTTTGGATGAAAGATATATATATTGATCGAGCGTTGGAGTATTTAATTTTCATATTAATTTGACTTAAGAAATACCTACTTATTAATAAACAAATATTTCCATTCCCACAGAGTATTTTTCATATTAATTTATGCTTTTGTCGACGTAATTCTCTATCCCATATATGAAACATAGTCAAAAAAACTTATTTTTGCTTTGATTGGATCAGATTGTGCAACATACAAATTCAATTATACTTGCCTACAAAACTTAATTCATTAAAAAAAACAATTTTTTTATCCATACTGAAAAATATTTCCGTACTCCTATCGAAATGAATTATTGCCATGAGTATTATATGTAGTCTTTATATTTAATTGTTTCACATCAAGCAATACCAACATTCTTAATTTTATTGCATATAGAAAAATTTATAATGCAACTTAATATAGATCGACTCAAGACAGATTTATATGCACTTAATATATCAGCCGATTAAATTTTTTTTTAAAATAATAATTTCAGCATTTCGAGCTGACTAAATATATTTTATCTTTCTATAATTGCATCATCGGGTATATAGCCAAGCGTTTATCATTTATATAAACTTTCTTTGGAAGAAAGATATATCCACGCTTTCGTAAATTGACTTGAGGATACCTACTTATATTCATAACAAATATTTTCATTCTTCTTTGATGTCAATTTGTACGAAAAAAAACTGTTGTAGGTGCTTGATTCAAGCTATTAAAAAATCTTGGAACGGCTACTGCAAATACTGTAGTATGCATGATCTTCTACGGGACCTAGCTATCCGCAAAGCTAAGGATGAGAACTTCTTTACGGTATTCTCTAAAGAAGAAGATGTTAACAACCTAGCTGCTAGCAAGCCACGCCGTGCGGCACTGCAAATATGCACTCCCACAGAGGATGGCATTTATTCAGAAAACACTCGTTCTTTACTCTGTTTTGGTTTTGGGCAATGGCCATCTAATAATAGTGGCTTTGGACTACTAAATTATAGTGGGTTTAGACTACTTAGAGTGTTAACCTTGGAGAGTGTCGATATGACCACATTTACTCGGAGACAGTGGCCGAAGGGCTTGATACAATTGAGGTACTTGGGGTTAAGATACTGCTATATTCCACATGATATATTAAAGAATGTTTCCTTCTATAATTTAGAAACCATTGATTTAAAGGGATCCCGTCTGGATAATCCCGAAAAAACACTAGATTTGTGTGATGTCGTAATCTCAACTCTAAGACATGTATATGGTTCCATCGGTATCTGTTTACCATTAAAATGGAATAAGCATACAAATTTACAAACAATTATGAATGTGCGTATACGGATAGAATCAGTTGTTGAATTAGAATTTTGTATCAACTTGCGTACGTTAGTGATTAACATGGATGTTAATCTAGATAATGAAGAGGCTATAAAAGAGTGGAGAAACCTCGAGAGTGTGCTGAGAAAGACCGAACAGTTGGTCCACCTCACTATTAAAACATATGAGTATCTACCATTTGGTGGCACAAAAGACTTACCTTGTCATGGGAAGATACAAAATCTATTTCTCAAAGGAGAATGGGAAAGAAATGTATGTGTTCCAAGTTTTGAAATGTTCCCAACAAACCTCACCAAATTGAAGCTCGTAAATTCTAGTCTCCAAGAAGATCCAATGCCCATATTGGAGAGGCTGCAAAGCCTCGGAACACTTTGTTTATATGATTTCTCATATGAGGGAACAGAGTTGATTTGTTCAACTGGAGGGTTTCTCAACCTCGAAAAACTGAAGCTTAGAATGCTGCCAAACCTACATCATTGGGAGATAAAAGTGGGAGCTATGCCCATCCTTCGTCACCTCGAAATTCAGTATTGTTATTTGCTGGATGTACTTCCCGACCTACAAAAGGTGCAGACTCTTCAAGAACTAACAGTTGCTGATTCCTCACGTGAGCTATGGGAAGGTATGCAAATGGAAGGAAAAGATGTACACAAAATTAAGCATATCCCATCTGTTCGTATAAGGTAAAATCTCATTGCATCTTTAATTTCTTGCAAGTTTTTTTTACAGATTTAATTCCATTAATTGTCATCATAACCCATCTGTGGATATTACTTTTTTAATTTATTTAACTACTCTTATTTATTGTCTGGATTATGTTGAGCAGTGATTATTATGACGAAGAATAAAAAGTGACTACACAAAAAATGCAAGAAGAAGACATCACATAATCATATATATTCTCTGCTTACAGACGACCGTTTGTTGTAATTTTTTTAAGTCTCATTATTATTTTTTAAGATATCTTTTTTCAATTTGTTGTTCTTGGGCAGTTGAACTTTTCATACTTGCTCATTGTCGTGGTTGCTAGGTTTAATTTCCTATTGTTTTGTACTTTCAGTTTTTATAATTGTACTTAATTGTACTCATTGCAAAGGAGTTCATTGTTTTATGATTATTTATCTGATTCTTACAAGTAAAATCAGATAACTATTGAATAATTTTTATATTTTGTTAGCTTCTTTATAATTTCTTCCATTATTTTCTTAATTTCATTTTCTATAAATCTAAGTATATTTTTAGAAATCATCTTAAATTATATGTATGTCATTTTGAATTCCAGTAATATTTGTTGAATGATTTTTGAAAATATTTGTATACTATCTTTTCACTATTTTTCCAATTATAAAGTTATCAAAAATTAATGCATGCCTCATGTATTTTTATAAATCATCTAAAATTATATCTATGTCATTTTGAATTCGAGTAATATTTGCTGAAGGATTTTTAAAATATTTGTATACTACTTTTTCGTTATTTTTTCAATTATGAAATTCTCAGAAATTAATGCATGCCTATTAATTTTTTGAAATCATCTAAAATTATAGGTATGTCATTTTGAATTCGAGTAATATTTGTTGAAGGATATTTACAATATTTGTATTCTATTTTTTCACTTTTTTTCCAATTATGAAGTTATCAAAAATTAATGCATGCCTCTTGAGACAAAATTTGTATATCTTATTTTTAAGATGCAAAATTTATTATTTAATCATATGGGGTTTAATTACTTCCTCCATAATCGAAACTTAATTACAAAAAATAAACTAAATTAGTGTAGTTCGCTATGAATTTGTTGTTTTGTATATCGCTAAATCATTATTTTAATTTTTTGTGCTGAACTGAACTATCGAGAATCATCAGAAAATATTCCCAATTTCTATTGTTTTCCAAGAATAAATTGAAATTACTAAAATTAATTTTTCACTGAATTAAATAATGTTTCGGTTTTCTCATGGATTATATTATAGGATTTTACAATAATATTTAATTAGTTACAATTCTTACACTTATCATTTAAATATTGTTTCTTTCATATATATGTATATAACTTTTCATTGATTATTTTTTTGATGAAATGTTTTCTTTGTTTATGTTCCTGATGTGCGATGCCGCACAAATACTCATTTTTAATAAAATGTGTAATGTAAATTTTTACCTTGAGTCGAATAGGTCAAGATTCTGATATTAACTCAAAATTTAACTCAAGAGGATCTTGACCCCTTTGCCATGATGTTTGCCCACGTTGTTGTTTCTGATGGTCTCATAAATTCAGAATAATATAAGATAATTTCTGATGGATAAAATATGGATTCATGCTATCACTTTTACAGTCTTAATTGTCAAGCCGAACCGATAATCATGATCTCCTTATGAAAATATACTTGGAGTCCAAAATTTACATTTTTTTAATATTTTACTATTTTTTTTAGATAGGGAGAAAATCATTACTTTTGGATGGTCCTCAATCTTTAGATCAAATAATTTTGTACATATTTAGAAACAAGTAAAAAAAAAATTATAAAATTTGACATTCAAGTACATTTTCATTTAGATATCATGTTGAATAGTACGGATCAAATAATTAAACTTTAAAACTGATAATATGTATCCATAGTACAGACCAAACTAGCTTCACTCTATAAATAATATTGTCAAACTTAGTTGAACTAATGAATGTATCTGAAAGTAATGCCGGAAATCAAATTTATAATTAATCTAATGGGCTTGAGCCCACAAACCGGACAAGGCCCAAAACAATCAGGCCAGCGTGTTGTATAACATGTTGTGCTGTGATCAAATGCTAATGCCTTCCTTGCATTATCAACTTTATAATATTTATAAAGGATCTGATTGATTCAAAATTTCCATTATTTTAATTAAGAAAGCTTTATTAACTAACATTTTTCTCACTCGTAGATAGAATGAGTTATACAAAAAAAATAAGAAAATTATTTCTTTTTTTGATAATTAAAAACAGTATCCATATTTATACGCTACAAGCTATAAAAGTAAGTATTGCAGCAATGCCTAACGTTATAACTAACAAGCTATAAAAGTAAAACCCAAATCAATAAGATTCAAAAATCCCATCAACCGGAGCTAAATACAAGCACAGATCCTTGATCTATCGTCTCGCCCCAATCAAATTCAACATTTTTTTTTGTGTCGGATATTTTGTTTAGACACTTAACCATGTGTTACTGTGGGTCCCACCTGCTCTGCGGCCCCCTCTTTTCTTTGCTCGAATTTCAGAACAATAAATAAAATAGTTACAATATTCATTATTACATTTTGCTATCATCAGCAGAAGCATCATCTTCTTGTGCAATGTTACCATAATCGGGTTCAGGTTCGGGTTTGGGTTCCCCACTGGAAGCAAGGGGCATCTCTGCATTTTGAACCCTATTCTCTGTGGGACCCGCTTCGTCAGTACTGTTTTGGTTGTCAGGTAACTATTTGTTTCACAAGTTTTAATGTCTACAAATATGCTGTCAAATATTTTGTTTTTTTTTCCTCAAAGCAATGTCTAAGAAATCATTATTGCATTATTTAAGTAGTGTATAATCCGTGTCTAAACGTGCAATATATAAAAAATGTTACAAAAAAAAAATTTTAATTGAAAAAATGCTTGACTCGGCCAGACTTGGTCGGAATCGGCCTAACTCGGCCAGAAAATCAGCTAACTCGGTCGAGTCAGACACTATTCATCCGATTTTTGCAAAAAAAATCGCACAGACGAGAAACTCAGATAAAAATCAAACCGAACTAGGCCGATTCTGAGTAGGCCGATTAAGCTGTCCCCAAGGTTTTCTCATCTACATTAAACTAACATATAAAACCAGAACTCAACATACAAATCCTCTTTGTTTGACAATTCTCATTGTGTGTATAAAAAAAGGCTTATGAAAGCAAAACACATTATCACATTTGAGAAAAAAAAAAATACTGTTACCATCACCCTCAACCAAAGGACAAGTGAGAAATGTAAAATCCACAATACTGCAAATATGATAGGTGTAATTTAATTATAGAAGAATATATATTATATAGCAAGTCAACTTATGCATTTTGGGACAAAGATCAATGGTAACACACATTTGCATTAAGAAAGAAATGCATCAAAAATAAAGTATTTCTATTCACCTTCTAGTAGGAAGTTGACTCAAAAGCATAGAAGGAAAAACCGGCCGTTCCGGCCGGAGCCGATCCGATTTTAGTCCAAGTTATCTGGTAAGTGTTGATTCTAGTCAAATTCCAGCCGGATTATTGGCACTGCATAACCATGCTCTTATACCAACTTTGTCACACCCCCAATCTCGGAGGTGCGACGGACCTACTGCGTATGTTTTCCATAATATTTTACATAACACAAGACATGGATCTTTTTATGCATTGCCAATAGCATCCATTATTTTTACCCCATCCCAATTAATTTACAATAATTATCTGACTATTTATAGTGGATGATGCTAGATGAATTTTCTGCACCATGTCAGATAAAATAATTCCAAATATCAATCCTTTAGGTGGCCCTGCTGTCAATTACAATCCCAAAAGCGTTTCTCAATCTTCGTCTAATAAACCTGTAACCCACAAGGGGAAACGAGTGAGAAATAATAAATTATTTCTCAGTGCTGATTGCCACTCAGATTATTGGATTCGAAGGAAATCCATATTCGGAATGAAATCACTGCACGAGAAACTAACAGTTCATTTCATAATGACGAATGCAAATGCTCAATAACAGTATCCAATTGAACAACAACAATTACATAGATAAATCAGAACTCAATGAATCTTATCAGAATAAATGGTTTGGGTCTAAATCTTTTAAATTAAAATAAAATCTGGTGACATTTGGTTTCTTACCTTTACAATTTCTAGTCTTGTAACACTGACAAATACCATAACGAGTATCCATCGTGTTAGGGCTTATACTGTTCTATCTATCCTGACAATTTGTTAATGAAAACATTATAAAATCAAGATCTCAATGCCGTCAGTATCAGAAAGAAAATCGATGATAAGACAGTTCTAACTATCCTAACAATCGGTTAGCAGAAACAATACGAAATCAATATCACAGTACTGTCATTATCGGAAAGAAAATCATTGATAAGACAGTTACCACAGTTCATTAGTCTTACAGTCATAATTCATATTTATTCAATATCCCCTACCCAACCGGTACTGGGTTCAGTTGGGGCCAATAACCATATGCGCATAAGGGTCCTGGAGTAAAGTCTAGTAGCTAGCTAGACTTTACGATATAGTAATCATCTTTCTCCACTATATGGAGGTTCAAGGATTACAGTATTTAATATTCAATCAATTCAGTCACTGTGGTTTCATTCAATCATTTGAAATAAGAATCAATCAATCGATAAACAATATCAACATGACAGTCAACAGACTTACCTGTAATTCAGTTTTAATTGTATTGGCTATGCATATGATGCAACAGTTCAATCAATGCAGTCAATCACATATTCAAAATGCACAGCGAGTTACGATTTAATTCCTAATCATGAATCTCAGACTAATTCAATAACCTCGCACCTGATATCGTAGGGCCACATGTGAGGTCACTAGCAATATATGCTTCCTGAGTCCATCTCATCAATCTCTTTTGTAATTATGCCTACTTTAAAACAATATATACTATAATCAATATTGGTAACATTTTCGTATAACAGAGCAGTGTATGTGTTTCAATGTTAAAATCTCAAGTATTTGTTCATTCATTCATTCTTGTTTAATAGTCCTGTAATATTTATCAAACTATCTATATTAAATTAATAAAAATTCTTATTTTATTAATGCCATATTTTATCAATTATTCCCTTATTTTCTTAACTCCTTATTTATATCAATCTCTCTTAAATATATAACTGTTCATCAGTCTAACTGTATTTATCTATCCAATAAATTTCAATCCAACTCATTTAAGTTCAAACCGTTCAAGACCAAGTCAAACATTCCTATATTTTCAGGCATAGCTCAAATGAGCCAGTTCATTTTATACTTCTTCATTTCCTGTACTAATCCCGAAGATTAAGCCCAAAGATTTAATTGAATCGACTTATATTTCACAAGCTCGAAGGTTTAGTTTAATTATTTATCCAATTCCATTTTACTTTTATCCATTTCTCAACAGAGCCTAAAAGGCTAAAACCTTGCACATAGCTCCTCTCACAAGAGATTTTACATATAAGTGACAATTTTACAAATTACCACCCTCTTTCTTTCTATTCTTACAAATTGATCCCTAAACCAAAACAGGGGACCTGCTGGTACCGATCAGTACCAGAGTCAGAACTCAGAACAACATCAACAATCTCATAAGAGTATTATAGCCAACAAAATAATTAACCAAAGCACTAATACAGTGCTATTTAGAGCCGGTACTAAACTTGAATTCAAATATAATACAGAAAAACAGAGATAAAAGAAGGGTATCTTGGAATCCTTCAATATTAGTCATGGCAAACTTTACAATTCAATTTAGCAATAAAATAGACTAATAGTACTTAGGTGCTCAATTCCTCAAATATTATCAAAACGATAATCGGTTTAGAATAGAAATCACAGCCAAGAGAAAAGAGAGGGATTACCAATAACCACACAGCTCTATGGAAGAGAGTACCATGGCCATTCATTCAATAGTAAAAGCCAAGTCAACAAAAGAGGGAACAAAAGAAAAGAGAGAGAAGGAGAGGTACACGGTGGAATTTAGAAGAGAAAAGAAGAAAGATAAGGATGGAAAATAAAATGCGGGTCCCACCTCTTCAATTAAAAATTCCTTCTTTTTACAATTTAACCCTTTAGCTTTCCAATTTTGGACAACTGTCCATAAGTCATTTAAAAGAAAAATTCTAAATATTATTATCTATTAACTTTTAATTATCCATTTTATATTTACTAATCAATATAAACAATTATCCTAAATTATAGATTCTTGAAAATTATAATCCCTTATATTTCCCATTTATGTTTTCATAAACTTGAATATTTCAAAGCTCTCAGTATTATTTCGGTCACATTAAATTTTAGATATTTTGTTTATCTTACTCAATTTAAACTAACTTAATTATCTTACTAAAAAAAATGCCACTTGTTCTTGAATGTAACATATTTGACTGAGAAATATATTCAGATATTTTGTACTTTATTTTTAGATATTATTCTCATATAAGTATTTTGCGTGATGTTACAAAAACTCCATCAATCTCTCACAATACAAGACGCACGATTCGTCAACTTGCTACTCCATGGAATCCTCCTCTGAAAACATAACCTTGGAATCCAGAATCTAAAATATATCAATGTAAAATTGTTCATCATGTGTATTGCCCTAAATTATAGCACTTCAACTTTAATGATAAAAAAAATAGAACAATTCGATAAGATGAGGCCTAAAGAACAGTGTACCTCTAAAAATTCTTCGATTAGATTGCGAAGAAATTAACCTCACTTCCAGCACATTAGTATCTCCATTCTTATATTAAACACGTAAATGTTCTGATCCGTCAATTGTTTTGATTAAAAGATGAAATTTTAAATTGAATATGAGCTCTCCAATTAAATAGTATGTATTTTTTAGATTTTATGTATCTTTTATTTTTATTTTTTTTATGTGTAAAAGTCTAAATTTATTTAGACACATACTTGCCACAAGTACTTGTCATTTTTTTCGAAAACCTTTCGAAAATTCCTATTTGATTGTCAGATACTCGACGATTGGTCCTGGTTTCTTTTCATTTTTAAAGGGAAGTGCTAAGAATTATTTTTTTTTTAATCCAGTCAAGCCTAGCTCTTATTAGATACTTTAATTTCTTTATGACAGCTGAAAATATAAAATAGTCAACATACAAAATAGGCAATCATGCATGACCACTCACATGCTTTAATGTAGTTAGTCACAAATAGAATTAAATATATATATATATATATATATATATTAATAATATAATGTAGAAGGGTAAATTGGGTATTATAATATAAAAATTTCTCTCAGCTTTCAATATTAGATTTCTTGCTTTTAGAATAGCACCTCCCTTCTTATTTTGCTTCTAATTAATTTTTTGCTATTAATAAACAAAGTTAATAGAGGGAGATACTCCGTATAGGAAACTTTAATGATATGATGGCTTGATTTACTTGTTAGAAAAATATAAAATAGTCTCCTGTACACTTGTTGGATATCCAATTAATATTAAGTTCATCGGTTTTATCATAGCCATTTTGATGCAAACAGTGATGTGGTTGTTTAAACAGCTTAATTTAAAATTTTAAAATAAAGACGACATAGATACCTGCACAAATTATAGAAGCAGAGTAGAAGAAAATTAAATTCCGCATTGGTGCATCTCAAAAATGCAGTGTTTTGAAATTCGGTTCTCATTCGGTATTTGGAAGACCACCGCATACCGCATATACGGTATGCACCGTATATACGGTATGTGGCCGCATATGCGGATTTTTATTCGGATTTATATATGCGGATTTTAAAATAAAAATTCATATTAATTTGGATACAAATTAATAAAGTATCTAATATTTTACATCAGAGACCGAATATGCTACCGAATATGCAGATATGGGACTGAATATGAGGAATCGAATACCGAATATGCGGAACCGAATACCGAAATGCGGAATCAAATACCGAATATTCAAAACTGAATATTGAACCGAATACGAATATTTGGCCGAATAGACCGAATTTTAAAACACTGAATACTGTGGATCCTTGTTGCTCATTATCAGTACCAATTTGTGGTCGATAAAAAAAACATGAAGTAACATTGCACAGCACTATTCAATTTTTTTTTTTTTTTTTGCGTTATATTCATAAGATTTTTTCTTTCCGAACACTGTAAATATCTTTAAGAGAACGAGAAAAAACAACTTTGAATGCATTAGTGTTAAACTTACACCGATCGAGATATCCTTTGTTATTGTTCTGTTTTTTAATATAAAAATTCAATTTTTATATAAATATGAATGAATCGTAGCTATATATATGTAAATATATTTTTAAAAAAATAATATCAAAGTAAGATATCCAAATAATAAGAAATCACAGTCTAATAACAAAGAAAATAAAAAGTTGAGGATTATATTAGATATAATAAAGAGTAAAGGAGTATACATATTACCATTTGAACCCTCCTCTAATAAAATATTCATATTGACATTTATTGCTAAAATGAACAACTTTGTTTCTAAGAATCGATTCCGCTGCTCGCCAAATAGGAGAGCTAAGATTCTGCTTTTCCAAATCAAACCATTCATCTGTGTTGAAATTCGTGCATGAAAAAAATTAAGCCGTTATATTTGGAAAAACAGGATACTGCTTTCCTATTTGACGAGCAGCAGAGTCAGATCCTATTTTTATACCATGAACATTTTTCAGTGACATGGGTGTGAATATATTTGTGCTCACATGTGCAAGTGTACAACTCAACATTTATAACTTTATTGTAAAAATTTGAAATTTTTTTTTCTTCTTTTGAAAAACGTTACATTTACCATGAACTTCCATTAATTAATTATGATAATAAAAGTAGAAAGTACTTTTGCAATTACAAAAAAAAATATATATATTTTTTCAATGTTGTCATGAGATTACCTACCAACAAATTCATTTAAAAAAAATCAATTATGAGGATTCTCACAAAAAAAAAGATATCAACAAATATTATTTTTTGAATGTTGTCATGAGATTACCTACCAACAAATTCATTTTAAAAAATAAATCGATTAGGAGGATTCTCACCCAAAAATAAAAAAAATATCAACCTTCAACATTGTCAAAATTAATTCCAACCCAAACCTCTGATTTATCTTTTTGCTTCAAACATAGTATCTCTTCATTAAATCACAGTCTCTGTAAACAAGCTCTGATTTAATCTTGGCCGTTGATTTATATCGCCATTGTACCCCATCAGTGGCCGTAGCCGAGAGATGAAGCTGAACAGATAGATCCTTGCACTATACAAGAATTCCTATCACCTGAAGTAACTCAAATTTTGAGTTTAGATCCAGTCCGTCATATCTGATTTCACACGAATTCTTATCGAACGGTCCGGATCTGAATCTAAAATTTGAGATACTTCAGAGGATCCAGAGTCCTATTACTTCACTAGCAGAGAATCCATTTGAGTTTCAAACCCTAACCCCCTCTCTCTCTCCTTCCCCGACTCCAACCATGCCGAAAGTCTATGGCACCGGCGTCTACGACTTCCGGCGCCACCGCGTGGCGGAGTACCCCATCGACCAGCCTGCGCCGCCGCCTCCCCTTCAGCCGAGCGAACCCCCGGCTCCTATCCCGGTCGAGAAGCCACCTCCTATCGGGTCCCTTGCTCAGCCCATTACCCTATCAGAGATCCAGCGTGACCGCCTGACACGTGTCGCCGCTGCAAACTGGGGCCCCTCAGTCACTGACACCGAGTTCAAGCCTGAGGTCGTGAAGGAGATTTATGAAACTAAGCTGATGGTTACTGACAGAGGTCGAAAGACTGTGCCATTGCACCGAGTTATGATTCTAGAATTGAGTCAGTACTTGGAGAACTATCTCTGGCCCAATTTCGATCCTGTTCCTCATGGTTAATGAGAAGGTTTGTTTTGCTTGTAAAGTTTTTTTTTTACCAGTAATGTCAGAAGATTTACTGTTACTGATTCTTTTGTTGCTTTATTGTTGCAGTTTCGAGAGAATGTTGCTGCTTGGGTTTGTTTTCATGACAAAAAGGAGGCCTTCAAGGGGTTTCTCTGGAGAGTTCTTCGGCTTAAGGAGGAGGTTCGTGTGTTTCTCTTATTGTCATGTTTTATATCTTGTGATTTGATTGCAAATACAATAGTACATTGAGGTGAATTTGGGTATAATTAAGTCTTAGCACTTGAGATATAATTTCAAATTTAAGGACAAACTCGCATAATGTAGGTAGGGGGGTTCAAATGGTTCGGTTTATTTGGTTTTAACTGAACCGGAAAATTTCGGTTTAATTGGATCGGTTTTTCGGTTTAAATAGTTCAGTTCGGTTGAATTTTTAAATTATATCGGTTTAAATAGTTTGGTTCGGTTTTAATATCTCAGAACCGACTAAACCGAACAGACTGGTTATAATGGTTTCTAGTACGATTTTGTTATTCACTCCCGTTGAGTACGCATGTCCTTTCTCCTCATCTTTTTCCCTCACCTCCGTTCAGTACGCACGTGAACCTATTCCCTGTCGCATCCCTCTCCATACTCAGCTCTCTTCTGTCAAATCGACAAACTTCAAATCACCGAACTACTCTCTGTCTTCTCTGCACGATATTTTCACAAATCACTAGGATCAATCTCTCCGTCTCCCTCTTTGTCTCTCTCAACCCTGTGATTTTCTCTTTCCCTCTTTCCTCCGATTCCCAAGTCCTAACTCTAAACTTTCAAATAAAATTGAAATTCTCTCTCTTCTCTTTTCTTGAAACTCTTTTTTCCCAAGGATTATAGATAGATTTTTAGAAAAAGACAGTCATAGATCCGGTCCAATCAAATTGAAAATTAAGGTTGGTATTTTCCTGTCTTTTGTTTTCGACTTTGCAATTTTGAGTTTTTTTTTTTTATTAACAAAAGTATCTTTTGATTAATCTCTTACAAACAAGATGCTTAGAAGTTCGGACTTTGAGAGACGGCCATTGTGATTATTTTTGCTAAAATTTTAAATAGTGAATCTTTTTTGTATTTGGATGCATGGCAAAGTTTCAATTCGGAATGTTTGTTTGGTACATGAACAATCTGGTCCCTATGCATGTTTGTTTCAATTTCACAATTCGGAGTGTTTGTTTTGATTTTTTGAGAGTAAATTCTTTTAGTCGGTTCAACCGAATAAACCGAAGTTTAATTCGGTTTGATTGGTTCGGTTTTAATTCGGTTGGTCATCTGAATTCGGTTGGTTCGGTTTGATTTTTAAAAACCGAAAAAAAAATTGGTTTGACTATTTTAGTTCGGTTTTAACCGAACCGACCGTTTGAACACCCCTAAATGTAGGCATGTTTTGTTTTGGTTAAATTCAGTATAAACTTTTACTGGTAATTTAAACCCTTAATTAGACTTCATAGGAACAGAACAATTGCCTATGTTTCTCTCCTTCACATGCAAAGTAATTCTTATATATTCAATTTATTTTTTTTCTTTTCTCATCTCTCAATATCCCTAACCTTGTTCAAATTTTTTTTTTCTTGGTTGCTGCAAAGGGCCTTTAGCATGTCGGAGAAAACAAATTACCTTCTGTTCATGATAAATGCTTTTCAGAGTCTAGAGGATGAGATCGTCAGTGAAACTGTACTGCAGTTAGTAAGCCTCCGGTTGTGGCATTCCCTCTCTTTCGGCCGATTTCAGGTACTTGGTAATACTTCACTAGTAATTTAGTTTAAATTAGTAAGGTAACTCTTGCTAGATTGAATTCATCTCATGCCCTCTCTTTTGCACAAGAAGACGATGCTTCTGCTGAAGATAGCAAAATGGAAGAATGAATATTGTAACTATTTTATTTATTATTCTTAAAGTCGAGCAAAGAAAAGAGGGGGCTGCAGAGCAGGTGGGACCCACAGCAATACATGGCTAAGTATCGAAACAAATATCTGACACAAAAAAATGTTGAATTTGATTGGGGCGAGACAATAGATCAATGATTTTTGCTTGTATTTAGCTCCGGTTGGGTTTTTGAATCTTGTTGATTCAGTTTTACTTTTATAGTTTGTTAGTTGTAACTTAGGCATTGCACAAATATTTAGCCCTTTTTGTAGCGCATAAATGGATGCTGTTTTTAATCATCAATGGATTGTTTGAAGTACACGCAGGCCCAAAAAAAAGGAAGAACTTTCAATAACCAGGAAATTTTATTTTCTTATTTTTTAATAGCTCATCTATCTACGAGTGAGAAATGTGTTAGTTAATAAAGCTTTCTGAATTATCATAACTGAAATTTTGAATCAACCAGAGCCTTTATAATCATAAAGTTGATAATGCAATTGCAAGGAAAGCATTAGCATTTAATCACAGCACAACATCTTATACAACTCGCTGGCCCTGATTGTTTTGGGCCTTGTGCGATTTGTGGGCTCAGCCCGTTAAACTACATTCAATTTTTTTTTTCCCACGGTACTTTCAGATAGATTCAGAAGTTCATCTAAGTTGACGATATTAATTTTAGAGTGAGGCTACGTTGTTATGCATAGCGCAGTTTGGTCTGTGTTATAAGTTCAAATATTTGATTCATACCTTTCAATATGATATCAAAATGAAACTGTACTTGGATGATAGATTTTACAATTTTTGTTTTACTCTTTTTAGTATTTTTATTTTTAAATGTACAAATCACTTCATTTAAAGATTCTAGACCATCCAAAAGTAGTGATTTTCTCCCTATCGAAAAGAAAATAGTAACAAAAAATTGAGAAAAAAAAATATAAAATTTGAACTCCAAGTACATTTTCATATGAAGATCATGATTAACAATTTGGATTGACTATTTAGACTTTGAAAATGAAAAAAATGATTTCATTAGACGGACTGAAGTGCACTATGCATAATACCGTACTCCATATTTTATCCATCAGTAATTATCTCATATTAGTCCCATTTTATGAGACTGTCTGAAACATCGTGGCAAAGGGGTCAGGATCCTTGAGTTGAGTTAAATTTTGAGTTAAGATCGGAATTCGGACCAATTCAATTCGAGTGTATAAAAATATACAAATTGGGAAAGGAGAAACTAGAAGATTTTGTTAGATCATGTGAAGTGAAGTCACCACACTAACATGTAAAGTCCGTCTATTATTTTAAGATATTTTCAAACTGAGTAGTGAGGACCATATCGTGATTTTGTTGGATCACTAACATGTCAAGACCATATCTTGAGCAAAGTTTTTATTTTTATTTTTATTTTGTGAAGAGAAGCCCGTAGGCGTATCTTGAGCAAAGTTGCGGAGAGGGTACAAGGTCGGGGACAACTCTTATGACATATCGATCATATATGGCAATTTATTGTTTTGGTTCTATTGCCAGACCAACCATGTGATGACTCAGACTTCCAAGTCCCCACCCACATGGCTATTTGTACTAATTTATAACTGCACATCCAGGAGATTTTTTTATAAAACATAAATAAAAAAATTAAAGTTAAGCTGTCGATATGATTACCGACGGATTTATAAAAAGCATAAGGAACGGCTTGCCAATCCGTTCCCCATTTTTTTTTTTTTACGAGAACGGAATCGGAAGCCGTTCCCTGCTAATTTTCGCCGGATCCGTGTGGCTTTCGTGTTGCTGCCTGGGGAACGGACTGCCAAACCGTTCCCTATATTCCCAGAACCAAAAAAAAAAAAAAAATACGGAGAACGGATTCCCAAACCGTTCTCTACAGTAATTTTTTTTTTTTTTTTTTTTTTTTTTTTTTTTTTTTTTTTTTACAGTTTGTTTATAAAATAAATCATATATTTTGTTTGATTTTGTATATTAACAATAAGATTAATGGAACAATTTGAATATATTTTTTTTGTGTATTTTGACCATTTTATCATTTTATCATTTTAACAAATCAATTGATTGGTTTTTTATATAAAAAAAGCAATAAATATTTCCGTAAAGAAAATTAAAAGAAAATGTAAAAGTGAATTACAATAACAATACTAAAAATTTGTATATCTGGATATTTTTTTCTAGGAAATAATGTCTCTGAATGATTAATTGACATATTTTCCATAATCTAACATCTTTTATGGCAAAAATCGACTCTATTTTAATTTTTTTTTCAAAACTTATGGTTACAGAAACTTCTAAATCCTCCATGTAGTAGACCAATGTATCATTATTTTAAAAAATCGACCAATTAGAATACTAACATATTTTTCATAAATAAAACACTTATTTTATATTTTTACAAAAAATAAGTACTTTTTAAATTAAAATGAGTTTTAATAAAAATAACAATTAAATGATTAAATTTGTTTGTTTTTAAAATTTAAAAAAATAATATGTACATTTGAAAACCAATCCATTGATTTTTATATATTTATTGATTTTTTTATATAGAAAATCAATTCATTGATTCGATAAAATGATAAAATGGTCAAAATACACAAAAAAAATATATTCAAATTGTTCCATTAATCTTATTGTTAATATACAAAATCAAACAAAATATATTATTTATTTTATAAACAAAATGTAAAAAAAAAAAAAAAAAAAAAAATTACTGTAGAGAACGGCTTCCCAAGCCGTTCTCTCTATTTTTTTTTGAAGAAGGAAATTTTCGGATTTTCTGTTGCAGCTGCTGTGCTGTTGATGCGAAACAGATGAAAAATGAGAAAAATGATCAGGGAACGGCTTGCGCTTCCGTTCTCGTAAAAAAAAAAAATTGGGGAACGGCTTGCGCTTCCGTTCCTTATGCTTTTTATAAAACTGTCGGCAATCATATCGACAGATTAATTTTAATATTTTTATTTATGCTTTATAAAAAATTCTCCACATCCAGAGGGCTCCGCCATAAGGAATCTTTACAAAGTAAATGATATAATTACATCTCAGTAAAAACTGAAAATAAATCGGCTGCAATTCCAAAATGTATGAATAGTAACCTTAAAATCTATGAAATCCGAATTCAGCCATCAAATTTTTTTTGAGAATGCATCTCGAAACAGCTGATTTTTCTGTGCACGTATTTCGAAACAATTCCACAGCTAGATTCAGATTGCCAGAATTTCAAGGTAACTGTTCATGCATCTCGGATTACATTAGATTTGAATCTGAGTAGAACTAGGCCAGGGTGTTCCTAGTTCATGAAATCTCTTTGTAAACTCAACTTTAAAACCTACTGGATTGACTTCACATGACGAATTTGAACCGTTGAAACTCATCTAGATTTATCTACATGTAAAAAATTTAAACTTTTGAATTAATTTAGTTTGGATTTACTTCACATGACGAATTTGAACTATGTAAACTCATTTTGATGCATCTACATGTAAAAGTTTTAAATTTTCAAATTAATTTAGTATAATATCAAGCAATTAAATTAGAAGGTTCATAAATTAATTTTAATGCATTTATTTTTTGAACGTTTTTTACCACTTGACTCTATGCAAAATTAATTCGAAGATTTTATTTTTTTGTATATATATAGACGCATTACTAGTAATTTAGATAGATTTCAATGATTCGTATTTGTTATTTATAGTCAATCCGATAAATTTTAGAGTTGAGTTCACAAAAAAAAATTGGTTAACTTAGAACACCCTAGTTCGACTCATTACATACTCCATCTATTTGCTATGTAAAAATATACATATTCCAGAGGGTACGATACTTTGTAAATAACATAACGGTTAGTACAGTAAATTAATATTTTCATTTGAAAATTCCACTCAATCGATACAAACTGTTAAACATGACGTTGTGGTGCTGAGGGAGGAGGAAGGGCTCGGACAAAATATCTTTTGGTTCAGTTGATATTATTTTGGGACCATTCTTCATTGAGTGATAAGCTGATTTGACTGAAAATTAGAAATTTGACAGTTGTTCATTCCATATTGCATCATCAATTTCATCCATTTTATCATATTTGTTGCAATGTGTACTTCCCCAATCAATGTACCTAATTGGTTAGCAGCTGTATGCCCTTACCAGTTATATTTTATTAGGGTGTTATAACACGAAAGTGAATAGTACTATACCTGAATTAGCATCCCTCAAATTTGTACCAGTATTGAAATCGTACATGCGATACGACTGGAAGATAGAAACTATTTCTCGGTATTTAAGTTGAACACAGTTCTATGACAAAGCACAAGCAATTAAATTGTGACGAAACTAGATTAAACAAAGTAAGAATCATAGTAAACCTGATCGATCTATGCCAAATCCCTTTTTCATCTGCATGTAATCTTTACTTTTAATATTGATTGATCAATCACAAGTCACAACTCAACCAAACAACCAATAGACAATATCACAAATAAAGTTTTTGATAAAAATTGAAAGCCACTTAATTTATACAATATTAATCACTAAACTAGCAAAATATTCTACACAAAATTAAAGATAAATAAAATCAATGAAACATCAGCATAATTTATTTTCAAAATTATGTTTATTCGACTCAAAACTCATTAAAAAGTGTGTGGACAAGTAAATTCAATTATGTTACGCTTGTTGGACATTCTGTAAAATTCATAATCAACATTTATGCAGCACATGCGTTAATTTTTATCAAAATAAATAACATCTAGTTCTTTTGTTTTCAAAGAAATTGACCGAAATAGATGGGATTCTCGTATATCCCCAATTTTAATTATACCAACAATATTTGCTTGACTTCCTTATCAAAATTTAAACTCAACACAATAAGAGTCGTTGCTCAAAATTGAAATAAGAGTTAATTGGTCCAGAAAAACAAAGAAGCACCATACATTTTAACATAAGAGTTTACACAACTATCAAAGAATTGCGAACACCAACCTTTTGTTAGGGAACAAGAGCGTAGGTGGTGCTGATCGGAGAGATAAGATATTAATACTTTAAAAATAAGATATTAATATTTTTTATGCATGACTTGTCATGATCATCGATTAATATTTTCTAGTTCCCATAATTGTCTCTGCGCCTGCCTTTCTCTAATTAGGCAGTGGGGACACGGTATCAACATTCTCCAATTGTTCTGCGTCAATCTTCCTGTAATAAAAATAAATGACTACATAGGTATAAATACTTGCAGTACTTAATATTAATACTTTCAAATGTTATCCAGTGTCATAGTAAAAAATACATGCAATTGTAGGTAAAAATATTTCCGCGACGACGTATAAATATTTGTCTGAAAAGAGCCCAAAAGTACATCATAATGGATCTAATTTGAAAGAGAAAATTGTGTACAAGACGTTCATGGTTTGGGATTCGCAAAATTCCTCACAAACCGTCATTGAGCGAGATTGAATGGAGAAAAAAAACCACTTCTAAAAATATGTATGGTCCCCTCATGCAGTTTGAGTGGTCCCCGATGGGTATTTATATATGGTGATGGTACATTTGGAAAATTTGATTGGAGATATAATTATTTACGTAAAAATTATTTACCTCTAGGTATAAATACGTCATTGTATAAATATGAATACTTTAGAAAAAAAAATGTTGAAATTTTTGCAGTCTCCCAGGTAATTTTGATAGTAATTAATGGTGCAGGTTCAGTTATCTGCTCCTAATTTTTAATATGTAATCAAGTTGGACTAGAAAATTACGGCATTGACATAACTAATAAAATTTTATATAATAAAAATTATTTAGGAAATAAAATGACTGAACTAACATGTAAAGTCCGTTTATTATTAATTTTAATTTTTTAATTTTTTTAATTTTTTTTTACTACTTAGACTCTACAAAATTGATTCGAAAATTAAAAAAAAATATACAGCCATCTCAGAAATTTAAAAATTGAGTGACATTACAACAGAAAAGACGACTATATATGGTTAAATTTCATGTGGGTGGGGACTTGGAAGTCTGATTTCATCACATGGTTGGTCTGGCAACACAACAAAAACAATAAATCATGTTTTAAATTGCATAATATATAACACCAATAAACTGAATAAGTAGAAACACACGTGTTATTTGATTCTGTCAAAACTAATTAATTCATGACCCCAAGGCTGGTAATTTTTTTTTACTCTTTTACCATTAATTTTGTAGTCCAACGCATCGTTAAATTATATTTAAATAAAGACTATAAACTAATTAAGTAATCATGGGAACAGATTATTCCACATGATGTGTATGACTTACTAATTAATTAACTAATTTTATTTTATTTTTAGAAGATATAACATTAGCACCGCCCATAGAAAATGAAAAATCTACCAATTATTTCTCAAATTTAAAACTGCAGCAAAGCTTTCTATAGTCTTTATATACGCACTCATACTGCTGCTCTATCAACCATTCCTAAGAAAAAAAAAAGAAGATAAATTCACTTTCAATCCCCCCTCCCCAATTGAAAAAGAAAAAGAAAAAGAAAAGAAAGACACTTCCTACAATCAGAAATACATGGCAGAAGCGGTGACCTCTGTGCTGGAAAAGCTTGCTGCTTTCTTGATCGAGAAAGTTCAGGAAGTGCAGGCTGTGCGTGGGCAGATCGAACAGGTGCAAAAGGAGCTTCGCTTGATCCAAGCGCTGCTAAAGGATGTTGATTCCATGCGTAACAGAAATAATGTGGTCACAGAGTGGCTGAACCAGGTCAGCGAAATTGCCAACAGAATAGCTACTGTAATTGATACCTTTCGGGATAAGATTGAAGAAAATCGTGCTGAAAGTTCCAACTGGGTCGGAAAAATTGCGAAGGCTTTCAAAAGAAACTATAAGAAGTACAAGCTCGGCCTGCATGACGAGCTCGAAGGTATCATAGCAGAACTCAATCGGCTTTACCAGCGCCGAACTGACTTGAGAATTGGGGATCTTGGTGCTCTCGATGATGTTGATGATCCTGAACCTTCTGATTATGTTGATGATCCAGAAGTTGTTGGCTTTGAGGATGACCAGGAAAAGATTATCAAGCAGCTGCTTGATAGCAGTATTAAAAGGCGCACGGTGCTCTCCATTGTGGGTACTGGTGGTCTCGGGAAGACCACCCTGGCCAAAAAAGTGTACAAAAGGTACATGTCCTTTATTTTAAACGGTTTTTTTTATATATATATAAAGCGGGTAATTTTTGTGGAACAATTAATCTATTACAAGAAAATTGCTAAATTCCAAACCAACTAGTTGTGAAGAATCCAAATTCGATCCTTTGTTTAGATTGTTGTCCTTTCTCAACAAGTGATGATATTCAAATCTTCGATCAAATCAGACAAGAAAAAGAATGATACTGTTATGAATTCTTTATTAATATTAGTAATCAATTACTTTGCATGTAATACTTACCTAGAGCAAACCAGAGTTAAATTCATGACATGACCATAAATATTTTGCATAAATGTTTTTGATTCTTTAAAGGGATTGTATAGCAATTGAAGTGAATCGCGAAATTAAATTCTGATGATTTGCATACATGACCATAAATGTTACACAAATAATCACTGTAATATGTACGTATGGTTAATATAATTTACAAGATGGTAATAATGACTCAAAACTTGACATTATATTTGTTACAAAATGTGATCCAGCTCTTCTTCAGAATACTTGTACTAAATCATGTACTCAAAATGCTCTGTTCCTTATTTTTCCTTGATGTAACACATTTTTTTTTTTTTTTTGTAAAACAGTGATAAATTGGAGGGACAATTCCATTGTCGGGCATGGCAGACCATTTCTGCAACATACAATTTAAATGATCTCTTGCGAGAAATTCTTTACTCAGTTAAACCTAACATGAAAAACAAAAATCCACCCGTAACAGATAGGGATTTACCGGTGAAACTAAAAAGCACCTTGATAAGCAAGAGATACTTAATTATTTTAGATGATGTGTGGGACATTAATCTTTGGGGGCAGTTGAAAATTGCATTACCCGATGTATACAATGCGAGCCGCGTAATCATTACCACCAGATCGCTTGATGTTGCCAAAACAGCAGATTGCAATACAAAACCGTATAAGCTCCGTTACCTAACTGATGACGAGGGTCTAGCTCTCCTGTTCACAAATGCTTTTCAACAACATGTAGAACCTAAGAATTACCCTCATCATCTCTTGGATGTGGCCAAAAGATTAACGAAAAAATGTGGTGGGCTACCTTTGGCATTGGTTGTTCTGGGTGGTATCCTCACAAGGAAGGACCGCAACTACACTGCCTGGAACATGTTGGACGGGACCATAGATTGGCATGGCAAAGATGGGAAAGAATGCTCGCAGGTCCTTGCAAGGAGTTATGAAGACTTGCCTCAATATCTCAAAAATTGTTTTCTTTATTTAGCTGCATTCCCTGAAGATTATAAGATTTCAGGAGAGAGCATTACAAGAATGTGGATGGCTGAAGATTTCATACCGAAAGATGGAGGTGGAACAATTGAGGACAGAGCTGAGGAATGCCTTGAAGAGCTAGTGCAAAGGTACATGTCTTCTCACTTCAAATTTTTATGGTACTTACCACGTATAAAAGTAAGTCCTGTTGTGTTGTTGGGCCAGCCCAGTCTCATCACATTCAAACCAAATTTAATAACTCTTTAAATGCATAAATGTCAAGGATTGTACCTCACAGAAATAATTTGTTAGAAATTCTCTCATCTACAACTATAACATATAGTTATAGTTATTAAGGAGTCGGAAAGAGATGTCATATTCAAGTAATTATGCAAATAGAAGCTTCGCTCTTTTTACATATCTTTATTGCATCCATGTGCCACTTCCCCAGATCGTAAATGTGCTCTGCATGTTCAATGTTCTGGTTCTCGCTGAAAGGAATTGAAATTAAGCTTATATATATACTAGTAGTAGTTTTCGGTGACTATAACTAAATGTTTTCGCTGAAAGGAATTGAAATTAATATTTTCCATTCCCACAGAGTATTTTTCATATTAATTTATGCTTTTGTCGACGTAATTAATTCTCTATCCTATATATGAAACATAGTAAAAAAAAACTTATTTTTGCTTTCATTGGATCAGATTGTGAAACATACAAATTCAATTATACTTGTCCACAAAACTTAATTCATTAAAAATAAAACAATTTTTTTATCCATATTGAAAAATATTTCCGTACTCCTATCTAAATAACGAATTATTGCCATTAGTATTATAGGTAGTCTTTATATTTAAATGAAAGACAACAGCCATATTCTTATTTAATTGCTTCACAAATAAAAAATATATATATAAATATATATATATATATTTTTTTTTTTTGGAAGAAAGATATATCCGCGCTTTCGTAATTTGACTTGAGGATACCTATTTATTCATAAACAAATATTTTCATTCTTCTTTGATGTCAATTTGTATGAAAAAAAAACTGTTGTAGGTGCTTGATTCAAGTTATTAAAAAATCTTGGAACGGCTACTGCAAATATTGTAGTATGCATGATCTTCTACGGGAACTAGCTATCCGCAAAGCTAAGGATGAGAACTTCTTTACTGTATTCTCAAAAGAAGAAGATGTTAACAACCTAGCTACTAGCAAGCCACGCCGTGTGGCACTGCAATTTTGCACTCCCACGGAGAATGACATTTATTCAGAAAACACTCGTTCTTTACTCTGTTTTGGTTTTGGGAAATATTCATCTAATAATAGTGGCTTTGGACTACTAAATTATAGTGGGTTTAAACTACTTAGAGTATTAACCTTGGAGAGTGTCGATGTGACCACATTTACTCGGAGACAGTGGCCGAAGGGCTTGATACACTTGAGGTACTTGGGGTTAAGAGGCTGCAATATTCCACATGATATATTTAAGAAGTTTTCCTTCTACAATTTAGAAACCATTGATTTAAAGGGATCCTATCTAGGTTATGATGAAGAAACACTAGATTTGTCTGATGTCGTAATCCCAACTCTCAGACATGTATATGGTTCCAACCTTATCCATTTACCTTTAAAATGGAATAAGCATACAAATTTACAAACAATTATGAAGGTGCGTATACAGATAGAATCAGTTGTTGAATTAGGATTTTGTACCCACTTGCGTACATTAGGGATTTATATTTATGATGATCTAGATAATGAAGAGGCTATAAAAGAGTGGAGAAACCTCGAGAGTGTGCTGAGAAAGACCGAACAGTTGGTCCATCTCACTATTTCAACAAGAGAGTATCTACCATTTGGTGGCACAAAAGACTTACCTTGTCATGAGAAGATACAAAATCTATTTCTGTGGGGAAACTGGGAAAGAAATATATGTGTTCCAAGTGTTGAAATGTTCCCAACAAACCTCACTAAATTGAAGCTCATAAGTTCTAGTCTCCAAGAAGATCCAATGCCCATATTGGAGAGGCTGCAGAGCCTCAGGACACTTTATTTATTTAATCAATCATATATGGGAACAGAGTTGATATGTTCAACCGGAGGGTTTCCTAACCTCGAAAAACTGAAGCTTAGAGGGTTGCCAAACCTACGTCATTGGGAGATAAAAGAGGGAGCTATGCCCATCCTTGGTCACCTCGAAATTAGTTATTGTCACAGGCTGGACGTATTTCCCGAGCTACAAAATGTGCAGACTCTTCAAGAACTAACAGTTTTTTGTCCCTCACGTGAGCTCTGGGAAGGTATGCAAATGCAAGGAAAAGATGTACACAAAATTAAGCATATCCCATCTGTGCGTATAAGGTAAAATCTCATTGCATCTTTTATTTCTTGTAAGTTTTTTTTACATATTTAATTCGATTGTCATCATAACCCATCCGTTCATATTACTTTTCATGGCTTCAAGACTTTATTTTTTATTGTCATCACGTTTTTATTATTTTTGTTGTAATTTATTTAACTACTCTTATTTATTGTCTGGATTATGTTGAGCAGGGATGTTAGATATGGCTAAGAATAAAAGTGACTACACGAAAAAATGCAAGAAGAAGACATCACATAATCATACATATTCTCTGCTTGCAGACGAACGTTTGTTGTAATTTTGTTTAAGTCTCATTATTATTTTTTAAGATCTCTTTTTTCAATGTGTTGTTCTCGGGCAGTTGAACTTTGCATACTTGCTCATTGTCGTGGTTGCTAGGTTTAATTTCCTATTGTTATGTACCTTCAGTTTTTATAATTGTAATTGTACTCATTGCAAAGGAGTTCATTGTTTTATGATTATTTATCTGATTATTACAAGTAAAATCAGATAACTATTGAATAATTTTTATATTTTGTTAGCTTCTTTATAATTTCTTCCATTATTTTCTTAATTTCATTTTCTATAAATCTAAGTATATTTTTATAAATCATTTTAAATTATATGTATCTCATTTTGAATTCGAATAATATTTGTTGAATTTTTTTTTTAAATATTTGTATACTATATTTTCACTATTTTTCCAATTATGAAGTTATCATAAATTAATGGATGCCTCCTGTATTTTTATAAATCATCTAAAATTATATGTATGTTATTTTGAATTCGAGTAATATTTTTTGAAGGATTTTTAAAATATTTGTATACTACTTTTTCACAATTTTTTTCAATTATGAAATTCTCAGAAATTAATGCATGCCTCTTATATTTTTAGAAATCATCTAAAATTATATGTATGTCATTTTGAATTCGAGTAATATTTTTTGAAGGATATTTATAATAATTGTATGCTATTTTTACATTTTTTTTTTCTAATTATGAAGTTATCAGAAATTAATGCATACCTCTTGAAACATAATTTGTATATCTTATTTTTAAGTTTTATATCGTATTATTAAGATGCAAAATTTATTATTTAATCATACAGGGTTGAATTACTTCCTCCATAATCGAAACATAATTGCAAAAAAATACAAAATTAGTGTAGTTCGCTATGAACTTGTTGTTTTGAATATCGCTAAATCATTATTTTATTTTTTTGTGCTGAACTTAACTATCGAGAATCATCAGAAAATATTTCCAATTGCTATTGTTTTACAAGAATAAATTGAAATTACTGAAATTAATTTTTCACTGAATTAAATAATGTTTCGGATTTTTCATGAATTATATTATAGGATTTTACAATAATTTTTAATTAGTTACAATTCTTACACTTATCATTTAAATATTGTTTCTTTCACACTCACATATATATATATATATATATATACATATATATATATATATATATATGTAATTTTTCATTGATTATTTTTTTGATGAAATGCTTGTAACAAAATGTCATTCCTGCGATGCCGCACAAATACTCATTTTTAATAAAATGTGTAATGTGAATTTTTACCTTGAGTCGAATAGGTCAAGATTCTGATATTAACTAAAAATTTAACTCAGAGGATCCTGGCCCCTTTGCCACGATGTTTGCCCACGTTGTTGTTTCTGATGGTCTCATAAATTCAAAATAATATAAGATAATTTCTGATGGATAAAATATGGAGTACGGCACTAATAGTCAAGCAAATTATGATCTCCATGTGAAAATATACTTGAAGTCCAAAATTTACATTTTATTTTTTTTATTTTTTTACTATTTTCTTAGATAGAGAGAAAATCATTACTTTTTGATGGTCCTCAATCTTTAGATCAAATTATTTTGTACATATTTAGAAAAAACTGAAAAAAAATATAAAATTTGACATCCAAGCCAATTTTCATTTAGATATCATGTTGAATAGTATGAATCAAATAATTAGACTTTAAATTTGATAATATGTATCCATAGTACAGACCAAACTAGCTTCACTCTATAAATAATATTGTCAAACTTAGTTGAACTAATGAATGTATCTGAAAGTAATGCCGGAAATCAAATTTATAATTAATCTAATGGGCTTGAGCCCACAAACCGCACAAGGCCCAAAACAATCTGGCCAGCGTGTTGTATAACATGTTGTATGCTGTGATCGATCAAATGCTAATGCCTTCCTTGCATTATCAACTTTATAATTATAAATGATCTGATTGATTCAAAATTTCCATTATTTTAATTCAGAAAGCTTTATTAACTAACATTTTTCTCACTCGTAGATAGAATGAGTTATACAAAAAAATAATAAAATTGTTTCTCTTTTTGGGCCTGCGTGTAATTTAAACAATGAATTGATAATTAAAAACAGTATCACAAATCCTTGATCTATCGTCTCGCCCCAATCAAATTCAACATTTTTTTTGTGTCGGATAATTTGTTTAGACACTTAACCATGTGTTACTGTAGGTCCCACCTGCTCTGCGGCCCCCTCTTTTCTTTGGTCGAATTTCAGAAGAATAAATAAATTAGTTACAATATTCATTATTCCATTTTGCTATCATCAGCAGAGGCATCATCTTCTTGCGCAATACTACCAGAATCGGGTTCGGGTTCAGGTTGCCCACTGGAAGCAAGGGGCATCTCTACATCTTGAACCCTATTCTCTGTGGGACCCACTTCGTCAGTACCATTTTGGTTGTCAGGAAACTATTTGTTTCACAAGTTTTAATGTCTACAAATATGCTGTCAAATATTTTGTTTTTTCGTCAAAGCAGTTCCTAAGAAATCATTCTTGCATTATCTAAGTAGTGTCTAACTCGTGTCTAAACATGCAATATATAAAAATTGTTACAAAAAAAAAATTAAATTGAAAAAATGCTTGACTCGGCCAGAAAAACAGCTAACTTGGTTGAGTCAGATACTGTTCATCCGATTTTTGCAGAAAAATCACACAAACGAGAATTTCGGATAAAAATTGGACTGGACTAGCTGATTTTGAGTAGGCCGATTAAGTTGTCCCCAAGGTTTTCTCATGTACATTAAACTAACATATAAAACCAGAACTCAACATACAAATCCTCTTTGTTTGACAATTCTCATTGTGTGTGTGTAAAAAAAGGCTTATGAAAGCAAAACACATTATCACATTAGAGTAAAAAAAAATACTGTTACCATCACCCTCAAGCAAAGGAAAGAAATGCATAAAAAATAAAGTCTTTCTATTCACCTTCAAGTAGGAAGTTGACTCAAAAGATCAATCAAAAACTCCATAAATCTCTCACAATATATACAAGACGCAGGTTTCGTCAACTTGCTCCTTCATGGAATCCTCCTCTGAAGACATAACCTTGGAATCCAGAATCTAAAATATATCAATGTAAAATTGTTCATCAGGTGTATGTAATGCCCTAAATTATAGCACTTCAACTTCAATAAGAAAAAAAAAACATAGAACAATTAGATAAGATAAGGCCTAAAGGACAGCGTACCTTTAAAAATTCTTTGATTAGATTGCGAAGAAAACTCACAATATGAAATAGTTTCCTGTACTCTTGTTGGATCCCCGGTTAATATTAACTTGGTCGGTTTTATCATAACCATTTTGATGCAAACAGTGATGTGGTTGTTTAAACAGCTTAATTTAAAAGTTAAAAGTAAAGACCACGTAGATACCTGCACAATGAAATTATAGAAGCATATGCGGATTTTTATTCGGATTTATATATGCGGATTTTAAAATAAAAATTCACACATTAATTTGTATGCAAATTAATAAAGTATCTAATATTTTACATCAGAGACCGAATATGCTATCGAATATGCAGATATGGGGCCGAATATGCGAAACCGAATACCGAATATTCGGCCGAATATGCGGCCGAATATTCAAAACTGAATATTGGATCGAATACTTATTTTCTTTGTGGATTCCAACCGAATACGAATATTCGGCCGAATAGACCGAATTTTAAAACACTGAAAACTGTGGATCCTTGTTGCTCATTATCAGTACCAATTTGTGGTTGATAAAAAAATCATTAAGTAACATTGCACTGCACTATTCAAAGTTTTTTTTTTTTGCGTTATATTCATAAGATTTTTTTTTTCCAAACACTGTAAATATCTTTAAGAGAACGAGAAAAAACAACTTTGAATGAATTAGTGTTAAACTTACACCGATCGAGATATCCTTTGTTATTGTTCTGTTTTTTAATATAAAAATTCAATTTTTATATAAATATGAATGAATGGTAGCTATATATATGTAAATATACTTTTAAAAAAATTGATATGAAAGTAAGATATCCAAATAATAAGAAATCACAGTCTAATGACAAAGAAAATAAAAAGTTGAGGATTATATTAGATATAATAAAGAGTAAAGGAGTATACATATTACCATTTGAACCCTCCTCTAATAAATTATTCATATTGACATTTATTGTTAACATGAACAACTTTGTTTTTAAGAACTAATTCCGCTGCTTGCCAAATAGGAGAGCAAGATCTTGCTTTTCGAAATCAAACCATTCATCTATATTGAGATTTGTGCATGAAAAAAATTAAACGGTTAAATTTAAAAAAACAGGATACTGCTTTCCTATTTGACGAGCAGCAGAGTCAGATCCTATTTTTATACCATGAACATTTTTCAGTGAGATGTGTGTGTATATATATCTTTGTGCTCACATGTGCAAGTGCACAACTCAACATTTATAACTTTATTGTAAAAATTTGAAATTTCTTGTTCTTCTTTTGAAAAATGTTACATTTACTATGAACTTCCATTATTAATTATGATTATAAAAGTAGAAAATACTTTTGCAATTACAAAAAAAAAAGATTATTTTTTCAATGTTGTCAAGAGAGTACCTACCAACAAATTCATTTAAAAAAAAAAATCAATTATGAGGATTCTCACAAAAAATAAAAGATATCAACAAATATTATTTTTTCAATGTTGTCATGACATTACCTACCAACAAATTCATTTTAAAAAATAAATCAATTAGGAGGATTCTCACCCAAAAATAAAAAAATATCAACCTTCAACATTGTCAAAATTCCAACCCAAACCTCTGATTTATCTTTTTTGTTTCAAACATAGTATCTCTTCATTAAATCAGTCTCTGTAAACAAGCTCTGATTTAATCTTGGCCGTTGATTTGTATCGCCATTGTACCCCATCAGTGGCCGTAGCCGAGAGATAAAGCTGAACACAGATCCTTGCACTATACAAGAATTCACATCACCTGGATTAACTCAAATTTTGAGTTTAGATCCAGTCCGTCAGATCTGATTTCACACGAATATTAAAGATCAAGTGCATTCCACCGGTCCGGATTCTTATCGAATGGTCCGGATCTGAATCTAAAATTTGAGATACTTCAGAGAATCCAGAGTCCTATTACTTCAGTAGCAGAGAATCCATTCGAGTTACAAACCCTAACCCATAACCCCCCTCTCTCTCTCCTTCCCCGACTCCAGTCATGCCGAAAGTCTACGGCACCGGCGTCTACGACTTCCGGCGCCACCGCGTGGCGGAGTACCCCATCGACCAGCCTGCGCCGCCGCCTCCCCATCAGCCCAGCGAACCCCCGGCTCCTCTCCCGGTCGAGAAGCCACCCCCTATCGGGTCCCTTGCTCAGCCCATTACCCTATCAGAGATCCAGCGGGACCGCCTGACACGTGTCGCCGCTGCAAACTGGGGCCCCTCAGTCACTGACACCGAGTTCAAGCCTGAGGTCGTGAAGGAGATTTATGAAACTGAGCTGATGGTTACTGACAGAGGTCGAAAGACTGTGCCATTGCACCGAGTTATGATTCTAGAAGTGAGTCAGTACTTGGAGAACTATCTCTGGCCGAATTTCGATCCTGATTCGGCAAGTTTTGAGCATGTCATGTCTATGATCCTCATGGTTAATGAGAAGGTTTGTTTTGCTTGTAGAGTTTTTTTTTTTACCAGTAATGTCAGAAGATTTACTGTTACTGATTCTTTTGTTGCTTTATTGTTGCAGTTTCGAGAGAATGTTGCTGCTTGGGTTTGTTTTCATGACAAAAAGGAGGCCTTCAAGGGGTTTATCTGGAGAGTTCTTCGGCTTAAGGAGGAGGTGCGTGTGTTTCTCTTATTGTCATGTTTTATATCTTGTGATTTGATTGCAAATACAATAGTACATTGAGGTGAATTTGGGTATAATTAAGTCTTAGCACTTGAGGTATAATTCAAATTTAAGGACAAACTTGCATAGTGCAGGCATGTTTTGTTTTGGTTAATTTCAGTATAAACTTTTACTGGTAATTTAAACCCTTAATTAGACTTCATAGGAACAGAACAATTGCCTATGTTTCTCTCCTTCACATGGAAAGTAATTCTTACATATTAATTTATTTTTTTTCTTTTCTCATCTCTCAATATCCCTAACCTTGTTCAATTTTTTTTTTCCTTGGTTGCAGCAAAGGGCCTTTAGCATGTCTGAGAAAACAAATTACCTTCTGTTCATGATAAATGCTTTTCAGAGTCTAGAGGATGAGATCGTCAGTGAAACTGTACTGCAGTTAGTAAGCCTCCGGTTGTGGCATTCCCTCTCTTTCGGCCGATTTCAGGTACTTGGTAATACTTCACTAGTAATTTAGTTTAAATTAGTAAGGTAACTCTTGCTAGATTGAATTCATCTCATGCCCTTTCTAAACCTAAACAGATGGAGCTGTCCCAAAACCCCCATTTGATAAAGAAATGGAAAAAAATGACAAAAAGAGAAGCAAAAGATGCTAAGAAAGGAGGCGAGGATTTTGACCCTACTAACGTGCTGGAAGTGAGGTTTCTTCGCAATCTAATCGAAGAATTTTTAGAGGTACACTGTTCTTTAGGCCTTATCTTATCTAATTGATCTAAGTTTTTTTTCTCATTAAAGTTGAAGCGCTATAATTTAGGGCATTACACCTGATGAACAATTTTACATTGATATATTTTAGATTCTGGATTCCAAGGTTATGTTTTCCAAGGAGGATTCCATGGAGGAGCAAGTTGACGAATCGTGCGTCTTGTATTGTGAGAGATTTATGGAGTTTTTGATTGATCTTTTGAGTCAACTTCCTACAAGAAGGTGAACAGAAAGACTTTATTTTTTATGCATTTCTTTCTTAATGCAAATGCATATTACCATTGATCCTTGTCCCAAAATACATAAGTTGCCGCGCTATATAATATATATTCTTCTATAAATTACACCTATCATATTTTCAACATTGGTGGATTTTACATTTCTCACTTGTCCTTTAATTGAGGGTAACAGTATTTTTTTTTTCTCAAATGTGGTAATGTGTTTTGCTTTCATAAGCCTTTTTTTATACACACAATGAGAATTGTCAAACAAAGAGGATTTGTATGTTGAGTTCTGGTTTTATATGTTAGTTTAATGTAGATGAGAAAGCCTTGGGGACAGCTTAATCATCTATTTTTTTTTAGTAAATTAGCGAGTTTCTGAAATTTGGAGGGGTAAATGATATTGTGAATTTCAGAGGGATAATTTTGAGATTTTTGAGGGGCATACATGATATCTACACCCCTCTCTTCCTTTTTGGTTTCCAATCAACTCAAGACGGTGTGGTTGCTTGTAGTGCATTCCCTTAAGTCTTATCTCTAGTTTTTGTTGTTGATAGTTTTTTATTTTCTCAAGATTTGAATTGTCACATGTGTCCCACTGATAACAACATGCTAAAACACTACCAGATTTCTGAGGCCACTGGTTGCTGACGTGTCGGTCGTTGCAAAATGCCACCTAAGTGCCTTGTACACCCACGAAAAGGGACGTCTTTTTGCACAGCTGGTAGACCTGTTGCAGTTCTATGAAGGATTTGAAATTGACGACCATTTCGGCACACAGCTGTCAGATGATGATGTGCTGCTTACGCACTACAACCGCCTCCAGGCCTTTCAACTCTTGGCCTTTAAGCAAGTACCTAAGGTAATGTTTTTTCCTCAATGGAGCACTTGTCATTCATTCTGGTACACACAGCATTGGTGTACCAGATAGGGGTGTTCAAATGGTCGATTCTGATAAAATCAAATTAAAGTAGTCAAACCAAAAATTTATTCGGTTTTAAAAAATCTAACCGAACCAACCGAATTAAACTTGTCAACTGAATAACAATTGATTGAACCGAAACAAGAGAGTTTAAACCGAACCAAGTATAAAAAACTGAAGTAATTCGAAAATTCAACTGAATTGAACCATTTAAACTGAAAAACTGAACCATTAATCCAAAATTTGTCGGTTTGGTTGAATACCAAATAAACCGGATCCAATGAACATTCCTACAATCAGATAATATGTAGACCAAACTTTGCCAGGCTTGATTTTTTATATAGACTTGAGTTCTATATGCTGGCAAAACTTTGTCAACCAGGTTTTAATTTATCCTTAAATATTTTTTATACAATGGAAACAAAATTGACCGAGAAATATTGTATGTGGTCCCATTTGACCTCACTTCATTTTCTATAATATAACAATGCAAATGGAAAGAAAAATATGACCGCTCAAATTATATTGGCAAAGGAAATGTTTTGTTCCATAATATGGATTGCACAATTTATGACCACCAGTTGCAATATTTTTTTGATTCTGGATTAAATAATGAAATTTTGGTCTCTCTCTACACAGTTACGAGACTTCTCACTGTGCAATATTGGTGCAATTGACAAACGTGCTGATCTGACGAAGAAGCTTTTGGTCTTGTCCGACGAAGAACTACGCGAGCTGGTTTGCAACAAGGTTTGTAATAAATTATTTTTCAAATTTTGTAGGGTTAAAAGTCAAAGTTTTGTCATGAAAAAACCGTTTCTCATTGGCTTTTTGGTGAAATGCATGACGAATATGAATTAAAAAAAATGAATTTCATGTAAATGAATAAATGCATTACAATAATTTATTTGCATGAGTATCTAACAATCTTTTGCCTGAACAGCTCAAGTTAATTTCAGAAGGTGATCCTTCCAGTCCTAGACGTGATTTTCTGATGGAAGTCATGGTCTCATTCTTTGAAAAACGACAATCTCAAAAAGAAGCAATAAATGCAATGCCGCTTTACCCGAACGAGCAAATAATGTGGGATGAGAGCCTGGTACCAAGCATTAACTACTCTGGCGAGGGTTGCTTAGCCTTGCCAAAACTAAATCTCCAGTTTTTAACCCTTCATGACTACTTGCTACGCAACTTCAACCTGTTTCGTCTCGAATCGACTTATGAAATTCGTGAAGACATCCAGGAGGCCGTGCCGCATCTCCTTGCATACATAAACAATGAAGGGGAAACTGCATTTCGTGGTTGGTCCCGCATGGCAGTCCCAGTCAAGCAGTTCAGAATTTCTGAGGTGAAGCAACCTAATATTGGAGAGGTCAAACCAGCAGCTGTGACAGCTGAGGTGGCATTTAGTGTTGCTAGTTACCGGCACCAGATCCGGTCAGAGTGGGATGGATTAAAAGAGCATGATGTATTATTTCTCCTTTCAATTAAACCGACTTTTGAACCTCTTAGCGCTGACGAGGCGGATAAATCCACTGTGCCAGAGCGATTAGGGTTACAATTTGTGCGTGGATGTGAAGTTACTGAGGTACGTGACGAAGAAGGAAATCTCATGAATGATTTCACGGGAAGGGTAAAAAGGGAAGAATGGAAGCCTCCGAAAGGTGACATGCGTACCATAAAAGTTGCTCTTGATACAGCGCAACATTACATTGATACAACTGAGAATGCGTCTGAGGATATATATGGATCTTTTAATGTATTGATGAGACGAAAACCGAAGGAGAATAACTTTAAGGCGATTTTGGAGTCAATAAGAGATCTCATGAACGAGACATGTATAGTGCCTGAGTGGTTACATAACATATTTTTAGGGTATGGAAACCCGTCAGCTGCACAGTGGGCTAATATGCCAGATTTACTCGATAAGATTGATTTTAAGGATACTTTTCTTGATGCTGAGCATTTGAGGGAGAGCTTCCCCAATCATGAGGTAAAATTGCAATATTTGCAATTGTTTAATAATGTATCTGTAGAGAGGGGAATTTATTGACAATTGTACCTTTTGTAATTTATAGGTTTCCTTTGAGACATCGGATGGCACAGAGATCACTAAACCAAGTGCTCCTTTTCGTATCAGAATACCAGATTCATTAAAGAGAGATACCACTGCATTACCAGGCAATTCAAAACCAGTAAATGAAGAGAATAATATTTCAAAGAAGGATAAGTTAGTTGTTGAGGCTTACATTCCAGCAGACCCAGGGCCGTATCCTCAAGATAAGCCAAAGCAAAATTCAGTTAGGTTTACATCAACACAGGTATTTTATTTATCAGTTTTCTCTTTCTCTTTCTATTTTAATTTGAATGGTGTACTTCATATCACCTAATATCCAAATTTGCCTGTTTGAAGCTAGATTGGTTGTTCTAATAGGAAGTCGTGATTTTACAGGTAGCGGCCATCATTTCAGGGATTCAGCCTGGTTTAACCATGGTTGTGGGGCCACCAGGTACTGGTAAGACAGACACAGCGGTGCAGATACTGAACGTTCTCTACCATAATTGCCCCTCTCAGAGGACACTAATCATCACTCACTCAAATCAAGCTTTGAATGATCTGTTTGAGAAGATCATGCAGGTAGTTATCTTTCTTGTATTTTCAGTCAACATGTACGCTGAGTCGATGGAGTTGGGGGTGTTCATTTGGTTGGTTCAGTTAAAACCAAATTAAAATAGTTAAACCAAAGTTTTATTCGGTTTTAAAAAATATACCCAAACCAACCGAATTGAACTTGTTAACTGAAGAACAACTGAACCAAATAACCAATGTAAAATTTGGTTTGTTTGGTTGAACTGAAATATCATAAAATAAGTATGAATTAGATATATATAAGTTGTTGACATTACAGACATTATTCAACTACATATATAGATTATCTAAAATATCCAAGCCAAAATATAAGTTGTTGATATTACATACACTATATATAAAGCATGGATTTGAATCATACAGAGTTCAGTCAGTTCAGTCGTTCTGGTTTTGAAAAATCTAAACCGAAGTAATTCAAAAATTCAACATAACTGATCCATTTAAACCGAAAAACCGAACCATTTAATACGAACTGCTACTGTTCAGTTGAAAACCAAATAACCGGACCCAATGAACACCCCTAGAGGGAGTTCTTCATTGTGAACTATGGCTGTTGGTCTTATTCATTTCCTTATTAAACTTCTTTTAGAGGGATGTGCCAGCGAGGTACCTACTCAGGCTGGGTCAAGGAGAGCAAGAGCTGGCAACCGACCTTGATTTCAGTCGTCAAGGCCGTGTAAATGCCATGCTTGTGCGCCGCCTTGAGCTTTTGCGTGAGGTTGAGCGGTTAGCAATCTCTCTACGGCTCCCGCCTGACTCCGCACACACTTGCGAGGCGGCCAGTTACTTTTGGCTCCTTCACGTTTACTCGCGCTGGGAGCGGTTCCTTAATGAGTCAGCCTCCAATACTGACAAGGCAGAGTACGTCAAGGACCACTTCCCATTCTCTGCATTTTTTGAAAATGCTCCTGAACAAGTTTTTACCGGTGAGTCGTTTGAGAGGGACATGCGTGCTGCCAAGGGTTGCTTTCGCCATCTCTCTACCATGTTTCAAGAGTTGGAGGAGTGCAGGTATGCCCTTTTTATTTCTGGTTTTTTTTTCTTGTGTGTTTGTGTATTATAGCAAGTCGAGCACTTTCTTTTGATTGAACTGAAGTGTAATTAGATAAAGTGATATTCCAAGAGAATGCACACATGAGAGTACTTGAGTCTTTCACTTTTGGGCATTGGCAATAATTGTAACACATTTTTTGTAGTACCATACTGTACCAGGTTGCAAATCATACAAGAAGACATAGTACAGTGATTTAATCAATCAGCATGAACTTAATTTCAAGTAACTTTTATGCACTTAAATTCATGCAATAATTTCACAGGGCATTTGAACTTCTCAAATCAACCGCCGATCGGGCAAACTACCTAATGACAAAACAAGCAAAGATTGTGGCCATGACGTGCACCCATGCTGCCTTAAAAAGAAAAGATTTTCTCCAGCTAGGGTTCAAGTACGACAACTTACTAATGGAAGAAAGTGCACAAATCCTTGAAATCGAAACCTTCATACCCATGCTACTTCAGAGACAAGAAGACGGCCATGCACGTTTAAAAAGATGCATTCTAATCGGGGACCACCACCAACTACCTCCAGTTGTGAAAAACATGGCATTCCAAAAGTACAGCCACATGGATCAATCCTTATTCACCCGTTTTGTCAGACTTGGTGTACCATACATTGAACTGAATGCACAAGGTAGGGCCCGGCCAACAATTGCAAAATTGTACAATTGGCGGTACCGGGAGTTGGGGGACTTACCTTATGTGCGTGAGGAGGCAATGTTTCAGAAGGCGAATGCTGGGTTTTCATATGAGTATCAGCTGGTGGATGTGCCGGATTTCATGGGGAAAGGTGAGTCAGCGCCGTCTCCATGGTTTTACCAGAATGTAGGGGAGGCGGAATACATAGTCAGTGTTTACATTTACATGCGCTCTCTCGGGTACCCAGCGTCAAAGATTTCTATTCTGACAACTTATAATGGACAGAAGCTACTGATCCGTGATGTTATCAGTAGAAGGTGCAAAGCTTATGGAATTGAACCCCCTAGCAAGGTACTACACTTGTTTTTTTATTTCTTACTTTCATTTGTTCTTATTTAGTTTACTATTAATTATTATGATAGCAAAGTGATTTTTAGTTTAGTAAGGGGCTTAGCTGCATTAGTGAGAGTTAATCAAGGCTTTTTTTTTTGCTCATATCTCGATTCATATTTTTATGTGCCAACATTGTAACGCTTGCTTGAATAATTTCATGAGATTGTCAACCAAACTCAAAACTTTTAACTGTGCAAATATTAAAAACCAGGTGGCCACTGTAGACAAGTTCCAGGGGCAACAAAACGACTTCATCCTGCTTTCCTTAGTGCGGACCCGGTTCGTGGGACACCTGCGTGATGTCCGTAGATTGATCGTGGCCATGTCACGTGCACGGCTGGGGCTGTATGTGTTCTGCCGGCGGGCCCTTTTTGAGCAGTGCTTTGAGTTGCAGCCCACCTTCAGACTCCTATTACAGAGGCCAGACAAGCTCGGTTTGAACTTGCAAGAGACGACACCTTTCACAGATCGGCCGGTTGGAGTAACCGGCATGGTGCTGTTTGTGGAGGGGGTTGAGGATATGGAACAGCTCGCCAGTTTTAGAATGCATGAGCTCTATCAGGTACTTTCTGAAGCTTTAATCATTTGCATATTACAGATCGGTCCGTACTATGGATTTGATCTGAACAATTCAACGTGATCTCTGAATGAAAATGTACTTGGAGACCAAATTTTACATTTTAGAATTTTTTTTTACTATCTTTTTAGGTAGATAGAAAATTATTTGCTCTAAAGATTCGGGACCATCCAAAATTAGTGAACTTCTCCCTATAGAAAAATAGTTGAAAAATTCTAAATATGTAAAATTTGGTCTCCAAATACCTTTTTATATGAAGATCATGTTGAACGGTTCAGATCGACTGTTTGAATTTGAAAACATAGATAGTCTCACTCATCCTCCTTTTTCCTTTTTCTTTTTCTCTAAAATAACATATGTAAATCTTTTGCGGATTATATATTCCAAGGCATTGGGTGATTTTGATTGATTAATGGTAAATGTCAGAAAATAACATGAAAAATTTAGGACAAGAAATGTTGGGTATTCTTTGCAATTTGGTAAATCATTTTTTAACCAGTGCTTGCCTTGTGTACCACATGACCCTAATTGTTTTATTCATTTTCTTTTTTTCTTTCAGATTCAAATGATGAACCAATACAGGCCAGTTGAGGAGGTACCTGACAACCAAAATGGTACTGACGAAGCAGGTCCCACCGAGAACGGGGTTCAAGATGTAGAGATGCCCCTTGCTTCCAGTGGGAAACCCGAAACCGAACCTGAACCTCAACCCGAACCCGAACCCGAACCCGAACCTGATTCTGGTAGCGTCGCCCAAAAAGATGATGCTTCTGCTGATGATAGCAAAATGGAAGAATGAATATTGTAACTATTTTATTTATTCTTCTTTAAGTCCAGCAAAGAAAAGAGGGCCCGCAGAGCACGTGGGAACCACAGCAATACATGGCTAAGTATTGGAACAAATATCCGACACAAAAAAAAAATGTTGAATTTGATTCGGGCGAGACTATAAATCAAGGATTTGTGCTTGTATTTAGCTCCGGTTGAGGGGATTTTTGAATCATGTTAATTTCGGTTTTACTTTTATAGCTTGTTAGTTGTAACTTAGGCATTACTGAGATCCTGTGCACAAATATTTAGCCGTTTTTGTAGCGTATAAATGGATACTGTTTTTAATTATCAATTGATTGTTTAAAGTACACGCAGGCCCAAGAAAAATATGAAAGAATTTTTCTTTAGCAGGAAATTTTATTTTCTTAATTTTTAATAGCTCATTCTATCTACGAGTTAAGAAAATGTTAGTTAATCATGCTTTATGAATTAAGTGATTGCTTTGTGTTACTCAGAATTATCATAGTTGAAAATTTGAATCAATCAGAACCTTTATAATTATAAAGTTGATAATGCAAGTTTAGCATTAGCATGAGTGTTAGTTGATCAACATGTTATATATACAATACGATGGGCCATGTGCGGTTTGTGTACTCAGCCCATTAGATTTTAAATTTGATACCCGACATTACTTTCAGATACATTCAGAAGTTCAACTAAGTTGATGATATTATTTATAGAGTGATGCTACGGTATTATGTATAGCGCACTTTAGTTCGTACTATGAATGTATATTTTTATTTTTCAAGTTCAAATATCTGATCTGTATCACTCAACATGATCTCTAAATGAAAATATGCTTGGATGCAAAATTTCACTTTTTTTTTTAATTCTTTAATTTTTTTTTAATATGTACAAAATCACTTCATGTAAACATTCAGAACCATCCAAAAGTAGTGATTTTCTCCCTATCTAGAGAAATAGTAAAAAGAAATTGGAAAAAAAATGTAAAATATGGACTCCAAGTACATTTTCATATTGAGACCATGATTATCGATTTGGATTATGACTACTTAGACTTTAAAACTGAAAATATAAATCCATAGTACAAACTGAACTGAAGTATGCTATGCATAGCTCTGTACTCCATATTTTATCCATAATAAATTATCTTATATTATTCTGATTTTATGATACCATCAGAAACAATGTGGGCAACACGGTTGCAAAGGGGTCAGGATCGATCCTTTGAGTCAACTTAAAATTTGAGTTAAGATCAGATACCTGACCAATTCGGGAATTCACATCCTCTCTCTTACTGCACAAGGGAATCCTTTACAATTAGTGAATCCGGATCATTCATTTTAACTTGGCACGAATCTCAAAGACCAACAATACTGCCCCCCATTTCCCCTGAATCTCAAATCGGCTGAGATTTAATCTCAAACTGTAAAGTGAGGTCCATCTTCTGTAGTAATAGAGAGGATACGAATCCCCAATTTGGACGAGTTAACATGCAGAGGGGCTTCAATATTCGTACCAATGCATATCGGACATTACAAATCTAAAATCGTTAGACTTGGAGGGCCCAGAATTGGACGAGCTGGGAAGCCCAGAATTGGCCGAGTCACTCCTTTTGAAAGGTTAACGGCCCAGGAAGTACTACTAGCTTAATTCATGTCAGAAGGGATTTGGAACAAGCCATGCGCTATTTTTTCTTTTCTTAACACCCCAAGTATTTCGTAATTCATACATTGACCTCTAGAACTACCGATTTGGATTGGTTTGTACTCAAGTTCACATTTTTTAATTATTGCCAATGAAATTGGAAATATTTTCTTATAAAAAGTTAAAAAGTAGTATACAAATATTTTAAAAATACTATCAACAAATATTACTTGAATTCAAAATGATATACATAGACGAAATTAAGAAAATAATAAGAAATTATAAAGAAGCTAACAGAATATACAAATTAATTATTCAACATTTATATTATTTTACTTGTAATAATCAGATAAATAAATCATAAAACAATTAACTCCTTTGCAATGAGTCCAATTCCAATTATAAAAACATAAGGTACATAAAATAGAAAATTAAACCAAGCAATCATGACAACAAACAAGTATGAAAAGTTGAACGGCCCGGGAACAACAACTGAAAAAAGAAAACTTATAAAATTATAATGAGACTCAAATCTGACTGTTCGTCTCTAAGCAGAGAGCGAATATTTATAATTATGTGATGTCTTCTTCTTGCATTTTTTTCCCCTGTAGTCTCTCTTTTTACTCTGGGTCATAACTCATGCATAATCCCTGCTCAACATAATCCATACAATAATTAAGAGTAAATTAAATTACAAAAAAATGATAAAATAGTGATGACGATAAAAAATAAAGTCTTGCAGCCATGCAAAGTAATATGAACAGATGGGATATGATGACAATCGAAAACTGTAAAAAAAATATTACAATAACAAAGATGCATGAGATTTTACCTTCTAACAGATGGGATATGCTTAATTTTGTGTACATCTTTTCCTTGCATTTGAATACCTTCCCTGAGCTCATCTGAGGGATGAACAACAGTTAGTTCTTGAAGAGTCTGTACATATTGTAGCTCGGGAAGTACGTGCAGCTTTTCACAAGTATAAATATCGAGGTAACGAAGGATGGGCATAGCTCCCTCTTTTATGTCCCAGTGATGTAGGTTGTGCAGCCCTCTAAGCTTCAGTTTTTCGAGGTTAGGAAACCCTCCGGTTGAACAGATCAACTCTGTTCCCATAAATGATTGACCATATAAATAAAGTATCCTGAGACTCTGCAGCCTCTCCAATATGGGCATTGGATCTTCCAGTAGCTTAGTATACCTGAGCTCCAATTTGGTGAGGTTTGTTGGGAACATCTCAACACTTGGAACACAAATATTTCTTTCCCATTCTCCATTGAGAGCTAATTTTTGTATCTTCCCATGACAAGGTAAGTCTTTTGTGCCACCAAATGGTAGCAACCCATTTGTTTCAATAGAGAGGTAGACCAACTGTTCTGTCCTTCCTAGCACACTCTTGAGATTTTGCCACCCCTTTATAACCCTTTCACTATCCCGAGCACTTTCAATGCGAATCACTAACGTACGCAAGTTGATACAAAATCCTAAATCAATAACTGATTCTATCTGTATCCGCACATTCATAATTGTTTGTAGATTTGTATGCTTATCCCATTTTAATGGTAAATGGAAACTCCGGCTACCAGATACATATCTTAGAGATGGGAATACGACATCACAAAACTCTACCATTTCATCGGCTAATCGCTGTAATGCAATTTTATGAAATTCAAGCTGCCACTAGATGGGTTTACGACATCACACAAATCTAGTGTTTCATTAGCTTTTTTATGTACTTCCGATCCATTTAAATCAATGGTTTCCAGATCATAGAAGGAAATCTCCTTAAATATACCTTGGGGAATATTGCAGTTTCTTAACCGCAAGTACCTCAAGTGTATCATGCCCTTCGGCCACTGTCTCCGAGTAAATGTGGTCATATCAACACTCTCAAAGGTTAACACTCTAAGTAATCCAAAGCCACTATAATTTAGTAATCCAAAGCCACTATCATTAGATGACCTTTTTCCAAAACCAAAACAGAGTAAAGAACGAGTGTTTTCTGAATAAATGCCATCCTCCATGGGAGTGCAAAATTGTAGTGCCGGACGGCGTGGCTTGATAGTAGCTAGGTTATTAACATCTTCTTCTTTTGAGAATACAGTGAAGAAGTTCTCATCCTTAGCTTTGCGGATAGCTAGGTCGCGTAGAAGATCGTGCATACTACAGTATTTGCAGTAGCCGCTCCAAGATTTTTTAGTAACTTGAATCAAGCACCTACAACAGTATTTTTCATACAAATTAACATCAAAGAAGAATGGAAATATTTGTTTATGAATAAGTAGGTATATCTTAAGTCAAATTAATATGAAAAATAACGAACGCGAGGATAGATCTTTCGTCCAAAGAAAGTTTGCATAAATGACGAATACTTGGCTATATAGCCGATGGTTCAGTTATGTAAATATAAAATATATTTTGGGACCTCGAAATGTTGAAATTATTATTCTTACAAATTCTTCTTCATGTAATATATTAAGTTGTATATAAAAATTTGTTTTGAGTTGATCAATTAAGTAGCAATCTAAATTTTTCTAAATGGATAAAAATAAAAATAATAGCATTAATTTGCACTCCCACGGAAAAAATTAAAATTTTTGGCAATTAATTAATTAAGAATATGGATGTCTTCTAAATATAATGGCAATAATTTGGTATATATGAAATCATTTGTTGATAGGCGTACGCCTTGTATTTACCTGACATCTCATAGTAACGCTCTCTTAATTAACCGCTAAAGTAGAGCTAGAGCACACAGCTGGATGCCTCAGAATATGTATGACTTACCATTACAGGAATGGGATCCGGTGGCTGCTGGACAGATGAGAACCTCTACTGAAGAGGACTCTACTCCCTAACTTGCACCTTGTGTGCTCTATCTAGTTATTCTTATTTTAGAACTTTGATGCCCTGTGTGGCTTGTTTTGTGCTATGCCTATTACTGGTTTTTGTGTGCCCATGATGTCTTGACCTCATGAGGTCATGTTGCGTTTTGCTTAGGAACAATGTCTAACTTTTCTTGTTTCTATATGAAATGGGCCTTGCGCCTTATTTCCACAAAAAAAAAAATAAAAAAATAAAAAAATAAAAAAAAAACTAACTTCAAAACTAATTGGATAGATTTCAAATGACAAATTCAATCCATTCAAACTGATTTATTGTAAGAGTGATGTTTTTACATATAAAATTTAATTTTTTTGAGTTATTTTAGTATCAAATCAAGTATTCAAAAAATTCAATAATGAATGTATTAAATTTAACTTAAAAAATCCTACATTTGACCACTTGATACTAAATAAATTTGAAAAATTATAAATTTTGTATGTAAATGTACAACTAATGAAGTAGATCGGTTTGAATGGTTTGAATGGTTTGAATTTTCCGTTTGAAGCCGATTCGATAGGTTTTGGAGTTGGTGTTAAATAGGCCGAAATGACACTGATGTCATACTTGCTAGACTCATGAGTAAGGGTATTCATTGTAATTTTTAAGTTTATATTTTTTATTATTTCACTCTTCATATTATATATAGTGTAATGGAAGAAGACAAGATCAATTAAATAAGATAATGAAAAGTAGTAACTTAACTCGTATCCTTCACCTCACGCGAACTAAACATGTTAGTTATTTCACATGTAGGTGTTGTCCTTATTTATTTTATTATTAATTTTGTGAGCCAATTAATTTAAGTTAGTATGTATACAAATTTCTTCCTCGTTACAATAAACTATATATGAATATATTATTGTAATTTTTCAAAAAAAATAATAGTAGAAAGTTGATTTTTATATAATATATTGGTTTAGACAAAGAGAAGCTTAAGTGCCACTCATGTCCTTGACACTAACATACACCTTACATATATATGTCGATATCCAACTTATAACCATGTTAATGGCAATAATGCAACGTTATATCTAGTTCTGTGAAACATTCACAAACAACAAAATATATATTTTTTTAAATCTTTTTGTAACAAATAATTTGTTGCATGAAAGTATGTAATTGAGTTTCCACCATTTCTTCAACAATTAACGATGATATATATATAGGGATGGGTTTTGATGAATTGCTAAGCAAAATAAGTTTTTACTCCATGGCACTATATTTTTATTTTGAAAATCTAAACAACTGATCCGAACCACTCAACATGTTCTCCATATTGAAATGTGCTTGGAGATCAAATTTTACATTTTTTGGAATGTTTTTACTATTTATTAAGCCACTTTGAAAATCGCTGATCTAATGGTCCAGAAAATTTTACTGTTTTTACTGTTCACCCAGATTTGCGATTTTCAAAGTGCTTAATAAATAGTAAAAAAAAAATTCAAAAAAAATGTAAAATTTAGTCTCCAAGCACATTTCAATATGAAGAAAATATTGAGCGGTTCGGATCGATTGTTTGAATTTTCAAATTGGAATATGAGAATGAAGTAAAACGTTGTTTTACTTCGCAACTCACCATAGCCCATCCCTATATATATATATATATATATAGAGTCGGACTATGGGGATCCGCATCTGCTGCGATTCTTCGCTCATAAACAGTGACCTGTGATTCCTGCTTTTCCAAATCCAACTATTGAATTGTTTTGAGATTCGTGCAAGGAAAAAGCAGCTGCTTTGAGATACGTGCACGAAATTATTGGACGGTCAGATCTGGAAAAGCAGGGATTTTAGAGTTACTGTTCACTCATTTGGAATCGCAGCGGATGTGAATCCCGGACTATGGTACTCTATAGAGTAAAACGTGTTTGTACTCTACGCTATATCTCCATTTTAAAAGTTCAAATAGAAGATCCGAACTGCTCAACACGTTCTCCATATTGAAATGCACTTGGAGACTAAATTTTACATTTTTTGGAATTTTTTTACTATTTATTAAGCAACTCTGAAAATTACAGATCCACTGTGAACAGTAAAAATTTCTGAACCATCGGATCTGTGATTTTGAAAGTGGCTTAATAAATAGTAAAAAAATTCCAAAAAAAATGTAAAATTTGGTCTCCAAGCACATTTCAATATGAAGAACATGTTGAATGGTTCGGATCGGGTGTTTGAATTTTTAAAATTGAAATATTAGTACCATAGAGTAAAAACTTGTTTTATCCTATAGAGTACCATAGCCCAATTCTCTCTCTCTCTCTCTCTCTCTCTCTATATATATAGAGTAGAACTAGGGTGCTCCTAAGTTCACCAAGCCCCTTTGTGAACTCAACTCTAAAACTTATCAGGTTGGCTTCAAATGACATATCCAAACCGTTGAAATCCTTCTACCTTACGAGTGATGTGTCTACATGAGAAAATTTTTAATTTCAAATTAATTTTGTATAGAGTCATGTGGTCAAATGGTGTCCAAAAAATGAATGCATTAAAATTAATTTATAAGCCTTATAATTTTGATCACTTGACTTTATACTAAATTAATTCATAACTTTAATATTTTCACATGTAGACGCATCACTAATAAGGTAGAAGGATTTCAATAGTTTGGATTTGTCGTTTGAAGTCAATTCGATAGATTTTAGAGTTGAGTTCACAAAGGAGTTTGGTGAACTTAAGAACTTGAGTGATGCTACCATACTTTGGGAATTAAAGTGGGTGTTTCAATTCCCACTCATACTTTCAATTTCAAAATTCAAATAGTCAATTTGAACTTCTCAACATGTTCGTCATATTGAAATGTGCTTGGAGACCAAATTTTACATTTTTTTGAATTTTTTTACTATTTTATATAATTTTTGAAAATCAGTGTTTTTTATTAAATAAAATAATAATAACAAATTCAGAGAAACACTTTGTTTCAAAATTTTTTAAAAAATAGTAAATTTTTTTTAAAAAAAATGTAAATTAAGAGGTGGGATATGAAATAGTCTTGCAGCCATACAATAATTAAGAGTAAATTAAATTACAAAAAAATGATAAAATAGTGATGACGATAAAAAATAAAGTCTTGCAGCCATGCAAAGTAATATGAACAGATGGGATATGATGACAATCGAAAACTGTAAAAAAATATTACAATAACAAAGATGCATGAGATTTTACCTTCTAACAGATGGGATATGCTTAATTTTGTGTACATCTTTTCCTTGCATTTGCATACCGTCCCATAGCTCACGTGAGGGACTATAAACTGTTAGTTCTTGAAGAGTCTGTACATATTGTAGCTCGGGAAGTACGTGCAGCTTTTCACAAGTATAAATATCGAGGTAACGAAGGATGGGCATAGCTCCCTCTTTTATGTCCCAGTGATGTAGGTTGTCCAGCCCTCTAAGCTTCAGTTTTTCGAGGTTAGGAAACCCTCCGGTTGAACAGATCAACTCTGTTCCCATATATGATTCACCATATAAATAAAGTATCCTGAGACTCTGCAGCCTCTCCAATATGGGCATTGGATCTTCCAGTAGCTTAGTATACCTGAGCTCCAATTTGGTGAGGTTTGTTGGGAACATCTCAACACTTGGAACACATATATTTCTTTCCCATTCTCCATTGAGAGCTAACTTTTGTATCTTCCCATGACAAGGTAAGTCTTTTGTGCCACCAAATGGTAGCAACCCATTTGTTTCAATAGAGAGGTAGACCAACTGTTCTGTCCTTCCTAGCACACTCTTGAGATTTTGCCACCCCTTTATAACCCTTTCACTATCCCGAGCACTTTCAATGCGAATCACTAACGTACGCAAGTTGATACAAAATCCTAAATCAATAACTGATTCTATCTGTATCCGCACATTCATAATTGTTTGTAGATTTGTATGCTTATCCCATTTTAATGGTAAATGGAAACTCCGGCTACCAGATACATATCTTAGAGATGGGAATACGACATCACAAAACTCTACCATTTCATCGGCTAATCGCTAGTAATACAATTTTATGAAATGCAAGCTGCCACTAGATGGGTTTACGACATCACACAAATCTAGTGTTTCATTAGCTTTTTTATGTACTTCCGATCCATTTAAATCAATGGTTTCCAGATCATAGAAGGAAATCTCCTTAAATATACCTTGTGGAATTTTGCAGTTTCTTAACCGCAAGTACCTCAAGTGTATCATGCCCTTCGGCCACTGTCTCCGAGTAAATGTGGTCATATCAGCACTCTCCAAGGTTAACACTCTAAGTAATCCAAAGCCACTATAATTTAGTAATCCAAAGCCATTAGATGACCATTTTCCAAAACCAAAACAGAGTAAAGAACGAGTGTTTTCTGAATAAATGCCATCCTCCGTGGGAGTGCAAAATTGTAGTGCCGCACGGCATGGCTTGATAGTAGCTAGGTTATTAACATCTTCTTCTTTTGAGAATACAGTGAAGAAGTTCTCATCCTTAGCTTTGCGGATAGCTAGGTCGCGTAGAAGATCGTGCATACTACAGTATTTGCAGTAGCCGCTCCAAGATTTTTTAGTAACTTGAATCAAGCACCTACAACAGTATTTTTCATACAAATTGGCATCAAAGAAGAATGGAAATATTTGTTTATGAATAAGTAGGTATATCTTAAGTCAAATTAATATGAAAAATAACGAACGTGAGGATAGATCTTTCATCGAAAGAATGTTTGTATAAATGACGAATACTTGGCTATATAGCCGATGGTGCAGTTATGTAAATATAAAATATATTTAGGCACCTCGAAATGTTGAAATTATTATTGTTACAAATTCTTCTTCATCTAATATATTAAGTAGTATATAAAAATTTGTTTTGAGTCGATCAATTAAGTAGCAATCTAAATTTTTCTAAATGGATAAAATTAAAAATAATAGCATTAATTTGCACTCCCACGGAAAAAACAAAAATTGTTGGCAATTAATTAATTAAGAATATGGATTTCTTCTAAATATAATGGCAATAATTTGGTATATATGAAAACATTTGTTGATAGGCGTACACCTTGTATTTACCTGACATCTCTTAGTAACGCTCTCTTAACCGCTAATATGTATGACTTACCATTACAGGAATGGGATCCGGTGGCTGCTGGACAGATGAGAACCTCTAGTGAAGGGATTCACATCTGCTGCGATTGGAAAAGGGTGAACAGTAACTCTAAAATTCCTGCTTTTCTAAATCTGACCGTCCAATAATTTCGTGACCGTATCTCAAAGCATATGATTTTTCCTTGCACGAATCTCGAAACAATTCAACAGTTAGATTTGGAAAAACAGGAATCGCAGGTCACTGTTCATCAGCGAAAAATCGCAGCAGATGCGGATCCCTAGTGAAGAGGACTCTCCTCCCTAACTTGCACTTTGTGTGCTCTATCCAGTTATTCTTATTTTAGAACTTGGATGCCCTGTGTGGCTGCATACTCTGGATGTTATTTTGGAGCCCTGTGTGGCTTGTTTTGTGCTATGCCTATTACTGGTTTTTGTGTGCCCATGATGTCTTGAACTCATGAGGTCATGTTGCGTTTTGCTTAGGAATGGGTCTAAACCCTAAACCCTAAACTCGAACTATGTAATGGGCCTTGTGTCTTATTTTCAAAAAATAAAAACTAACTTCAAAACTGATTGGATAGATTTCAAATGACAAATTCAATCCATTCAAACAGATTTATTGTAAGAGTGATGTGTTTACATAAAAAATTTAAATTTTTTTGAGTTGTTTAAGTATCAAATCATGTGGTCAAAAAATTCAAAAATGAATGTATTAAATTTAACTTAAAAACTCCTATATTTGACCACTTGACTTAATACTAATAAATTTGAAAAATTATAAATTTTGTATGTAAATGCACAACTAATGAAGTAGATCGGTTTGAATTGTTTGGATTTGCCGTTTGAAGCTGATTCGATAGGTCTTGAAGTTGGTGTTAAATATGCTGAAATGACACTGATGTCATACTTGCTAGACTCATGAGTAAGGGAATTTATTGTATTTTTTAAGTTTATAGTTTTTATTATTTTACTCTTCATATTATATATAGTGTAATGGAAGAAGCCAAGATCAATTAAATAAGATAAAGAAAAGTAGTAACTTAACTCGTATCCTTCACCTCACGCGAACAAAACATATTAGTCCGGCATTTTTATTCATAACCAAAAAAAAATATATATATATTATTAATAACCGGTCCACCAAAATAATTTCACCCATGCCCAAACCGCCCCACCATTGGGCGGTTTACCCCCCCCCCCCCCCCCCAGACCGCCCCCCCCATGGGGCGGCTTACCCCCCCATCAACCCGCCCCCCCATGGGGCGGTTTAGTATAATTTTTTTTTTTTAATTATATAAGAACCCGAAACCCTAGCCATGTCAGTCTCCCTGTTTATTTCCATGTCAGTCGTGCTTTGTATTTGATTTAATTTCGTGCGTGAGTTTTAGACGATGGAGAAGATATAGGAAATGTCAATTCCAATAATTTCTGTTTGATTTGAGGACCAATAATGGTATGTTTGTACCTGTTTATGGTTTTGTAACATAAGTTAATTAAATAAGTTAATTAACATACGGAAAATGGTTCACAACATAAGTTAATTAAATAAGTTCATAGCGTAACTGAACAAATAAGTCTGGAATATAAGATAGAAATATAAATACAACATATGCTGAATTAAGTCTTCCTGCGGCTGAACAGACCAAGTCTACTTCTTAGGTTTCTGGAAGTGGATGACGGCGCGACATCAGCAGTTGTAGAGCCCTGACTACTCCCTGATTGGCTTCCCTGGCTGGGTCGCCTTTCTCCAGAAGGTCCGGCATTGGCAACCACCCTAGCATTCTCTCTTTCGTTGGCTTCGTTTACAGCCTCTGCAATGCATTTCATTGAACATTCAGTATCAATATTTAAATTTAGTTTCAAATCAATTTTAAGTTTATCACAGATCATCTACATACCTGCCCTCTGTCTGTCAGTAGTAGAACGGTGAGCCTCATGTCCCACTCGACGACCTTGCATCCTGTCCATATGCATTGTTCGCCGATTGTGTTTCCTCCTCCCCTTCCTGATCCATTTCTTATCGGGAACCACCGTAGGCCCAATGTAGTATTGCCACTGGTACTGGTTGGGGTAGCTGTGAAATGATGGTGTCCAGGTGTGCAGAAGGAAATCGGTACGGTAATAGTTATCAGCAAATACGTCCTCAGAAAAGTTTCGTTCTCGGCAGACCGCCATAACATGAGAACACAGTATGCGAACTAACTGGGGGCCTTGGCACTCGCACGTTACTTGATTGTTATCGCCTAAAATGACTTTGTACTTGCATGCGCGTTGTTGAGTTTCTATAATGCCATTTTGGTTCATGCGCGGTGGAATAATCTCACTTTGAACCTGCACTTCATATTCCGTACCTGTGTTACCATACGGTACAACGCGCATGACAGAACCTTTTTCTCTGTGTTTTCTTAATTTCTCTTCAACTCTATCTGAGAATGTTTGGTCCCTACTCGCTAAGGCAGTGGCTTTAGCATGCCTCTCAACAAACCAAGCATTTAACTTGTAGAATGTGTCCTCCACCAGTGAAACCACGGGTAACATACGGCTCTGTTTGAAGACATTGTTTAATGACTCTGACCCATTAGTGGTCATAATTCCCCATCTCCAACCTCCATCACATGCTTGAAATATCTTCTCATATGCTGACGGCTCGAACGGATCTTTCGGACGTCTCTTGCCTGCCTTCGCTAAATAGGCATTTGCCTCCGGAAATGTCTACAAAAAATAGATAAATAAAAGTCAGTTATACAAGTCGTATAAATGTTTACAAAAAATTATGAAAAAAGAAATGCATACATACTCTTGCAAATTCTCTGAACATCTCTTCCATCCGTCGTGGTTTTTTCCTTTTACAGCCAATTTTGAACCTGTCAGCAAGCCACTTACCATCGCCGGTATTCTTGCACAGGTTCTCTGAAATGTGTTGCATGCAGTATCTGTGCACAGCCTCTCCGGTATTCGTGTTCCAACCATAGTTGGGGCTATTAAGTACATGTTTAATGCCCAAGTGCTGGTCTGATATTACGCAGATGAACCTATTTCCTACCACCTCGTTTCTCACAAAGGACATGAAAAAATCACAATTTGGACCATCCTCCTGTTGAACAATGGCAAAGGCTATGGGCAACAACTGGTTTTCAGCATCATATGCACATGCTATAAGCAGAGCCCCACCATACCGGCCGGACATAAAGCATGCATCGATGCTGATCACAGGTCTAAGATATTGAAAGGCTTCAATACATGAACCGAAAGCCCATGCTATGCCCTTGAATTGTACCTCACCGGGTGTATCGGTTGGTACATGCCACTGCTGGAATCTGGTTCCCGGATTTGTACTTGTTATGGCAATAAGTAATGGTGCGAGGAGATTGTACGACCCCTTCCAGGTTCCGAAGCATCTGCAGACTGCGAGTTCCCGACCTCTCCACAACCTATTATAATGTGGAGTTATATATGGGTAGATCTTTCTCACCGCACGAGCAACCTCCTTAATGCTCATCGCAGGCTCTTCCTTAATGTCTTCCATAATTACATCGGCAATAACTGATGCCGTCAGCGCAGTATGGTCTTTTCTTTTTGACGCAGACTTGCAAGTGTGTGGTCCCTTGACATCCTTAATTATCCATGCCTCCCCCTTGCCTTTAGGCGCGGCAGACAACTTCCATTTGCACTTTGTCTCTTTACAAATTGCAACATACCGGGTCCTCTCCCGCTTGGCTACTGTAAACTCCCAGTTACCATTTAAATGGAACTGCTTAACTTTCTTCGACAGTTCTTCTATGTTGGTGTAAAGCTGGCCCGGGCTAATCTCTTCGTTATATACAACGCGTGTCCCAAAAAAAGAAATGTCTGCTTCTTCAAAGGAAGTAGTGTCATTGAATGTCCTTACCGGGTGTTTGTTCCCTCGTCCACTGATCGGAAATCTATATTCAATTGGAGGAGGCATAATATTCTCATCATCGCCCTCTGATAATCTGTCTGAATCCCAATCCCCGTCCCAATCATCACCAGTTTCTATTTTCTCCCTCGGTATCTCATCTATACCGTCAATATTAATGTCTACATCATTTTGATCGACTGCAGACTGTCTTCTAGGTTCAGGGGGGTTATAGCTAGGTAATGGATCAGGTACTGATTGATATCCAACCCGACCAACACATGACCGTCTTCTAGTTTCAGCCCGGGGTGCACGAGGTTCACGAGGGGGTGAGGTCACATCCTGGTTGTGATCATACCTATAATCAGTGGTATAGTTGTCATATCCTGGGTTTTCATTCTCGACATAAGGTCGAGCCCTAGTGTCCAAGTTCTGCTCTGCATAAGGTATAGCCCCGATGTCCAAATTGTTCTGGGTGGAAGATCCAGCCCCAATGTCAAAGTTGTTCTGGGTAGATGGTCCAGCCCCGGCACCAACTGGTTCAATCGAAACTTTTTTGCAAAATATGTCCATTATCGGGATTGAAGTGGACTCAAAAAAACCATACACAGCTGTCCATATATCCTGGTCTGCTATAGGATATTTTACATAATAAGGTTTGCCACCTGTCGGTTGGTTGTTAATTCGGGTACTGATTTCTACAGTAAATCGGGCACAGTCCCAACTGGTTTTTTGCAAGATTGCTTCCTTTATTTCATAAATTGAAGTATTGGCATTCAGTTGGAAGCCGTAACTCGCATCTTTCTAGTATTGGCATCTGAACTCCCCTTTCGTGATTTTTCCACCCCAGTACAGTGCAATTAACATTTTTGGTTTATTTCTGAAACAACATATAAATTCGTCTCAAAACAACATTTTTGGTTCAATATAAGTTTTTTGTTTATTTCTAAAATTTAAAAAAAATTAAAATTAAAAAAAAATACCTCGGTTACTGTTGATCAAAATCGCCTCAAAATCACCTCAAAATCGCATCGGAACACTGTTTGAGAGCAGAATGGATTAATTAGTTTGTATTGGACGAATTATGGTGAGACAGGAGAGAGAAAACGGTTAAATATAGGAAAAATGGGTAAACCGCCCCCTTGGGGGGCGGGTTGGTGGGAGGGGAAACCGCCCGTTGGGGGGGCGGGTTGGCAGGGGGGTAAACCGCCCCATGGGGGGGCGGGTTGGGGGGGGGTAAACCGCCCCACTGGGGGGCAGGTTGGGGGGGGGGGGGGGGGGGAGGGGTAAACCGCCCCATGGGGGGGCGGGTTGGGCATGGGTGCAATTTTTTCGGGAGTCGGGTTATTAATAATATTTTATATTTTTTTTTGGTTATGAATAAAAATGCCGGCATATTAGTTATTTCACATGTAGGTGTTGTCCTTATTTATTTTATTATTAATTTTGTGAGCCAATTAATTTAAGTTAGTATGTATGCAAATTTCTTCCTCGTTACAATAAACTATATATGAATATATTATTGTAATTTTTCAAAAAAATAATGGTAAAAAGTTAATTTTTATATAATATATTGGTTTAGACAAAGAGAAGCTTTAGTGTCACCCATGTAATTGAGTTTCCACCATTTCTTCAACAATTAACGATGATACATATATAAATAAACGTGTACATACATATATATATTAAAATATGCTTGGAGACCAAATTTTATATTTTTTCGAATTTATTTACTATTTATTAAGATGGTTTGAAAATCGTTGTTTTTATTAAAATTCTGCACCATTGAAAAACAACGATTTTCAAATCATCTTAATAAATAGTAAACAAATTTCCAAAAATGTAAAATTTGATCTCCAAGCACATTTTAATATAGATTATACACCTATATATTTGGATCGACCATTTGGACTTTGAAAATCGGAGAACCGAATCGTTTATTCCTAAGGCTAGGAATAAACGTTTTGAGCTTAGCCAACCTATATATATATATATATATGAGGAGGGTTCAAATGCCTCCATTTTTTTTGCCTCCATCATGACTCCATTTTTAAAAACTAAAATACCTCAAAATTCGAAACTTAAAATTCAAAATAAGACCGTTGGATGTAATCTATATTATTTTCTTTATGTGCTCATAAAAATTATCACATTTCAATTTTGTTTTTATATGATTCAATAAGTTGAAAAATCAATGTCTAGAAATTATCCAAAGGAGTACATTTTTAAAAAACTCTTGATGACAACCAAAACAAAGTTGAAATGTCATAATTTTTTATATGTGGATAGATAAAATATTATAGATCGCATCCAACGGTTTTATTTTGAATTTTAAGTTTCCAATTTTGAGTTATTTTAGTTTTTAAAAATGGATGCATGATGGAGGCACAAAAAATGGAGGCATTTGAACCCTCCTCTCTCTCTTTTTTTTTGAAATCTTGGCAGTGGCTGCCAAGTATATTTTCATTAATTAAACATAAAATTACAACTATTGTTTCACATCTAGAACAACCTCCACATCACAACACATCAACATCTAAAAATCGACACCACATCTAAAAACATCGACTTCTAACAACACTTTCCATCGCAAACAAACATCATAAAAATAAAGTTAAAATAACAACCACTTTCCATAGGAAGTAGACACCGATGACCTTCAACATCGACTAGCCAGCAATTGAGGAAAATGGAGCATTTTTTTTTTTTTGGGTTTGGTTTGCGGGCAAGGGAGGCCGGTGCGGATCTCGACCTCCCCTGCCCTATCTAAGGTCGTGTGTAGCGGTTTTAGTGGCAAGGAAGGGTGACAAAGTGAGGAAGGAAGCGGTCTAGGGTTTAGAGGCAGGGTAAGAGAGGAGCAGCGAGGGCAGTGGGTGGGGGAAATCTATAGCTGAATTTTTATGGTGAGGTCAGGTGTGGCAAATAGAGAGAGCAAGAGGTGGTACGGCAGAGAAGATGAACAGGGGTGAAATAGGGTGGAGAGATGCTAGGGCGTGACGGGGCGGTGGGGTGCCGGGAGATGCGAGAGTTGGCGGCTAGGGCTATCGTCGCCAGCTCTCTTTGAATCTCGACGGAGGTGTAGGAGGAGAGAGGCAGGGGCGGTGGAGCTAGGGCTATTGTCGCCAGCTCTCTCTCTCTCTCTCTCTCTCTCTCTCTATATATATATATATATATAGTGATGCTACCATGCTTTCGGAATTAAAGTGGGTGTTTTAATTTCCTCTCATATTTTCATTTTTAAAGTTCAAATAGTCAATCTGAACTTCACAACATGTTCTTCTCATTGAAATGTGCTTGGAGATCAAATTTTACATTTTTTAAAATTTTTTTACTATTTTATATAATTTTTTAAAATCAGTGTTTTTTATTAAATGAAATAATCAAAACAAATTCAGAGAAACACTTAGTTTCAAAATTTATATAAAAATAGTAAAAAAATTCAAAAAAATATAAAATTTGGTCTCCAAGCACATTTTAATATGAAGAACAAATTGAGAAGTTTGGATTGACTATTTGAACTTTGAAAATAGAAATAAAAGCGGAAATTAAAACACGCACTTTAATTTCCAAAGCATGATAGCATCACTCCATATACATAGATATAAGTCGTGAAAAACTGCTGCTAATATATATCTAAACTTAATTTCAATTCCTTACAGCGAGAACGAGAACATTGTACATGCTGAGCACATTTACTATCTGGGGATGTGGCAAATGGATGCACTTGAATGTGGCATCTCTTTCAGACACCTTAATTACTATATGTTATATTTGTAGATGAGAAAATTTCTAACAAATTATTTCTGTGAGGATCCTTGACATTTATGCTTTAAAAGAGTTATTAAATTTGGTTTGAAAGTGATGAGACTGGGCTGGTCCAAAAACACAACAGGACTTACTTTTATACGTTATAAGTACCATGAAAAATAGAAGTGAGAAGAGATGTACCTTTGCACTAGCTCTTCAAGGCATTCCTCAGCTCTGTCCTCTATTGTTCCACCTCCATCTTTCGGTATGAAATCTTCAGCCATCCACATTCTTGTAATGTGCTCTCCTGAAATCTTATAATCTTCAGGAAATGGAGCGAAATAAAGAAAACAATCTTTGAGATATTGAGGCAAGTCTTCATAACTCCTGGCAAGGACCTGCGAGCATTCTTTCCCATCTTTGCCGTGCCAATCTATGGTCCCGTCCAACATGTTCCAGGCAATGTAGTTGCGGTCCTTCCTTGTGAGGATACCACCTAGAACAACCAATGCCAAGGGCAGCCCACCACATTTTTTCGTTAATCGTTTGGCCACATCCAAGAGATGATGAGGGTAATTCTCAGGTTCTACATGTTGTTGAAAAGCATTTCTGAACAAAAGAGCTAGACCCTCATCGTCAGTTAGGTAACGGAGCATATATGGTTTTGTGTTGCAATCTGCTATTTTGGCAACATCAAGTGATCTGGTGGTAGTGATCAGGCGGCTTGCATTGTATATATCGGGTAATGCCATTTTCAACTGCCCCCAAAGATTAATGTCCCACACATCGTCTAAAATAATTAAGTATCTCTTGCCTATCAAGGTGCTTTTTAGTTTCACCGGTAAATCCCTATCTGTTATGGGTGGATTTTTTTTTTTCATGTTAGGTTTAACTGAGTAAAGAATTTCTCTCAAGAGATCATTTAAATTGTATGTTGCAGAAATGGTCTGCCATGCGCGACAATGAAATTGTCCCTCCAATTTATCACTGTTTTTACAAAAAAATAAAACATCAGAATTTAATTTATGGTCATGTACGTAAATCATCAGAATTTAATTTCGCAATTCACTTAAATTGCTATAAAATCCCTGGTCATGTCATGAATTTTAACACTGGTTTGCTCTAGGTAAGTATTACATGCAAAGTAATTGATTACTAATAGTAATAAATAATTCATAACAGTATCATTCTTTTTCTTGTCTGATCAGATCGAAGATTTGAAAATCATCACTTGTTGAGAAAGGACAACAATCTTAACAAAGGATCGAATTTGGATTCTTCCCAACTAGTTGGTTTGGAATTTAGCAATTTTTGTTCCACAAAAATTACCCGCTTTATATATATATATATATAGGTTGGCTAAGCTCAAAACGTTTGTTCCTAGCCTCAGGAACAAACGATTCGGTTCTCCGGTTTTCAAAGTCCAAACGGTCGATCCAAATATACAGGTGTTTAATCTATATTAAAATGTGCTTGGAGACCAAATTTTACATTTTTTGGAATTTTTTTACTATTTATTAAGATGGTTTGAAAATCGTTGTTTTTCAATGGTGCAGAATTTTAATAAAAACAACGATTTTCAAACCATCTTAATAAATAGTAAAAAAATTCCAAAAAATGTAAAATTTGGTCTCCAAGCACATTTTAATATAGATTAAACATCTGTCGTTTGGATCGACCGTTTGGACTTTGAAAATTGAAGAACCGAATCGTTTGTTCCTGAGGCTAGGAACAAACGTTTTGAGCTTAGCCAACCTCTATATATATATATATATATATATATATATATATAAATCGTTTAAAATAAAGGACATGTACCTTTTGTATACTTTTTTGGCCAGGGTGGTCTTCCCGAGGCCGCCAGTACCCACAATCGAGAGCACCGTGCGCCTTGAAATACTGCTATCAAGCACTTCTGGATCATCAACATAATCAGAAGGTTCAGGATCATCAACATCATCGAGAGCACCAAGATCCCCAATTCTCAAGTCGGTTCGGCGCTGGTAAAGCCGATTGAGTTCCTCTATGATATCTTCGAGCTCGTCATGAAGGCCGAGCTTGTACTTTTTATAGTTTCTTTTGAAAGCCTTCGCAATTTTTCCAACCCAGTTGGAACTTTCTGCACAATTTTCTTCAATCTTATCCCGAAAGGTATCAATTACAGTAGCTATTCTGTTGGCAATTTCTATGACCTGATTCAGCCACTCTGTTACCACATTATTTCTGTTACGCATGGAATCAACATCTTTTAGCAGCGCTTGGATCAAGCGAAGCTCCTTTTGCACCTGTTCGATCTGCCCACGCACAGCCTGCACTTCCTGAACTTTCTCAATCAAGAAAGCAGTAAGCTTTTCCAGCACAGAGGTCACAGCTTCTGCCATGTATTTCTGATTGTGGGGGATGTTGGTGATGAAAGTGAATTTATATTTTTTTCTTAGGAATGGTTGATAGAGCAGCAGTATGAGTGGGTATATATAGAGTATAGAAAGCTTTGCACATCATGTGGAATAATCTGTTCCACATGATTACTTAGTTTAAAGTCATTACTTAAATATAATTTAACTATGCTTTGGCCTACAAAATTAATAGTAAAAGAGTCAAAAAAGAAAAATTTACCAGCCATGGGGTCATGAATTAGTTTTAGACAGAATCAAATAACACGTGTGTTTCTATTTATTCAGTTTATTGGTGTTATATATTATGCAATTTATAAACAATATTTATTGTTTTTGTTCTGTTGCCAGACCAACCATAAATTAAACTTCCAAGTCCCCACCCACATGAGATTTAACCATATATAGTCGTCACTCTATTTTTTAATTTCTGAGATGTCTGTATATATTTTTTTTAATTTTCGAATCAATTTTGTATAGAGTGAAGTACTCAAAAAACGTTTAAAAAATAAATGGATTAAAATTAATTTATGCACTTTCTAATTTTGACTGTTTGATTTTATACTAAATTAATTCAAAAGTTTAATTTTTTTATATGTAGATGCATTTAGAATAGTTTCAATGGTTCAAATTCGTCATTTGAAGTAAATCCAATACGTTTTAAAGTTGAGTTTATCTAGAGACTTGATGAACTTAGGAACACCCTAGTTCTACTCGGATCCAAATCTGCTGTAATCCGAGATGCATGAAAAAGTAATCCTGAAATCCCTGATATCCGAGTCCAACCATCGAATTATTTTGAAATGCATGTACAGAAAAACCAGTTGTTTCAAGATGTGTTTCGAAAAAATTTCAACAGCTGAATTCAGAACATTTCATAATTGCAGCAGATTTATTTTCAGTTCTAATCATATGTAATTATATCATTTACTTTTAAAGATTCCTTTTATGGCGGAGCCCTCTAGATGTGCAGCTCTAAATTAGTTCAAATAGCCACATCATGTGGGTGGGGACTTGGAATCTGATTTCATCACATGGTTGATAGCCTTATGATATGTCATATGGGTGGGGACTTGGAGTTGTCCCCGACCTTGAGGAATTCACATCCAGTGCATTATCATCCAGTGCATTACCTGATAATGGAATATTTTATAATTAGTGGATCCGGAAAGTTCTTTTTAGCTTGGCACGATTCTCAAAGCTCAATAATATTGGGCCCTATTTCCTCCCAATATCAAACCGGCTGAGATTTTAATCTCACTGTAAAGTGACGTCATCCTCTGCAGTAATGGAGAGGATATAGATCTGACTTTGCGTACCCTCCCCGCAACTTTGCCCAAGATTCTTTTTTTTTTTATTTGACAAAAGTGTGGTTAGTGGGAATAACTTTCCCCAAGATATGGTCTTTACATGTTAGTGGGATGACTTTTCTTCAGAGGATCCAACAAAATCACGATATGGTCCTCATTACTCAGATTGAAAATATCATAAAATAATAGACGGACTTTACATGTTAGTGTGGTGACTTCTCTTCAGAGGATCCAAGAAATATTTTAGGAAGGCAATTCAGTCATTTTATTATATAAATAACTTTTATTATATAAAATTTTATTAGTTATGTCAATGCCATAATTTTCTAGCCCAACATAATTACCATATTAAAATTAGGAGCTGATAATAGTATCGGCGTTATAGTACTCGTACCATAACTATTATAATTATTTGGAGATAGCAAAAACTCCAACACTAAATTTTTTTTCTAAAGTATTCTTACCGATGCAAGGATGTATTTATATCTATTTAGGTAAGTACTTATATCTAGAGATGAACGATTTTTAAGTAAATAATTATCTTCCCAACCAAATCACTTAAACATACCCGCACCATAAATACTTGTCAGGACCACTCAAACTAAATGGGGGGATCATACATGTTTTTATAGGTATTTTTTTTCTCCATTTAATCTCCATATTTCTGACAATTTGTGAGAAATTTTGCAAATCTAAAACCACAGACATCTTCTACGTAATTTTCTCTCTCAAATGAGATTCATGATGACGTACTTTCGATTTCGTCGTCACACAATTACTTATTCCTTATCATGCAAATATATATACCTACACTTGCAAGTATTTTTTACATACGACACTGGATGACATACTATGCACTAAAGTATTTATGCCTATGTGGTCAGCTATTTTTATTAAAGGAAGGTTAACGTTGAACAATTGGAGAAGGTTGATGTGGTGATATGTGGTCCCCACTACTTCATTAGAGGAAGGTGGACGTGAAGACGATTAGAGTACTAGAAAATGTATGATCATAACAAGTACAAGAACAGTTTTAAGAGAGAGCTTTCTATTGCAAAAAATAAATAAGTCTTCTAAACTGGGGCCCAATTGATCCATAACAAGCACATTATAATCTCCCTCTACACTAAACCATCTCACACCTGGAATGCCAGCTGAAAAAGGAATAAAGTTAAAAAAAAAAAAATTCATTTCAACTTTTAAATATATATGAAAGGTTAACAAGCTATGCATATTACTTCCTCCTTGAAGAATTCGGTACAGTTTGTTAGAATATATACTATCATGCTGAAAGGCCCGGAGAGAAACAGCACAACTACTGTGTCTTCTAAACTACTCTGGTCTTTTTTGTACCAATGGCGATCGATATTCTCAGGGCAAAGTTGTGAATCCCTGGAACATAAACATTAATTAGTAAATTAAATAACTTCTCCATATATGTATTCAACTGATGATTATGCAGTGTGTACTTAAGCTTAGAGATATATTGTGCAATTATAATAAGATAATTATTGAATAACTTTTAACAGAACACAAACATTGTATGTAAGATTGATCATTCAACATTGCCATAATTCAAAAAATAATGAAACATACATACATGTACCCATCCAAAATTCAAACAAATATTAATTGTATAACAATTCATGAACATATTGACAAATAATTAAACTGGAAATGTTTAACATTCAACATTATCCATGCTAAAAATACACAAGATCCATACACAAAATATGAATTCATAGTATGGAACGATGTATACTGTGCATATTACCATAGCCTCACTCGTCCTATATTTTTTTTACCTCCAAAATAACCTTGTCAAGCTTTTGTGGATTATAACCCCTTGGCTGGGATTTTGATCGATTAATGGTAAGTGTCACAAAATATCTTGAAAATTAAATTTGACAAGAAATAGTGGGATAAATATTTTTTGCAATTTGTGTGTGCCATATGACCTTAAATCTTTTCTTCATTGTATTTTTCCTTTCAGATGCAAATGATGAAATACAGACCAGTTGAGGAGATACCTGACAAATAAAATGGTACTGACGAAGCGGGTCCCACAGAGAATGGGGTTCAAGATGTAGAGATGCCCCTTGCTTCCAGTGGGGAACCCGAATCCGATTCTGGTAACGTTGCACATGAAGATGATGCTTCTGCAGATGATAGAAAAGTGGAAGAATGAATATTGTAACTATTTTATATATTCATCTGAAATTCGAGCAAAGAAAAGATGGGGCCGCAGAGCAGGTGGGACCCACAGCAAAAAAAGTTGAATTTGATTGGGGCGAGACGATAGATCAAGGATTTGTGATTGTATTTAGTTCCGGTTGATGGGATTTTTGAATCTTGTTGATTTGGGTTTTACTTTTATAGCGTTAAGCATTGCTGAGATACTGTGCACAAATATTTAGCAGTTTTTGTAGCGTATAAATGGATACTTTTTTTTAATTATCAATTGATTGTTTAAATTATTAGAAGCAGGCCGAAAAAAGAAAAAAGTTTCTTATTTTTTTTTATAACTCAATTCTATCTACGAGTGAGAAAAATGTTAGTTAATAAAGCTTTCTAAATTAAAATAATGGAACTTTTGAATTAATCAAAGCCTTTAATTATAAAGTTCATAATGCAAGGAATGCATTAGCGTTTTATCACAGCACAACATATTATATTACACGCTGGCCCTTATTATTTTGGGCCGGCCTTGTGCGGTTTGTGGGCTTGATTAGATTAATTTTAAATTTGATTTCCGACATCTTTTCAGATACATTCAGAAGTTCAATTAACTTGACGATATTATTTATAGAGTGAGAATATGGTATTTTCTACAGCGCATTTTGATTCGTATTATGGATGTATATCTTTATTTTTTTTAAGTTCAAATATTCAATCCGTATCGTTCAACATGATATCTAAATTAAAATGTGCTTGGATGCTAAATTTACATTTATTTGATTTTTTTTTACTATTTTTTAAATAAATTCAAAATCAGTTGATTTAAAGATTCTAGACCACCCAAAAGATCCCCAATTGTCAAGTCGGTTCGGCGCTGGTAAAGCCGATTGAGTTCCTCTATGATTTCTTCGAGCTCGTCATGCAGGCCGATCTTGCACTTTCTATAGTTTCTTTTGAAAGCCTTCGCAATTTTTCCAGCCCAGTTGGAACTTTCTGCACGATTTTCTTCAATCTTATCCCGAAAGGTATCAATTACAGTAGCTATTCTGTTGGCAATTTCTGTGACCTGGTTCAGCCACTCTGTTAACACATTATTTCTATCAATCAAGTTATCAAAAAAAAATAACACGTTATTTCTGTTACGCATGGAATCGACATCCTTTAGCAGCGCTTGGATCAAGCGAAGCTCCTTTTGCACCTGTTCGATCTGCCCACGCACAGCCTGCACATCCTGAACTTTATCGATCAAGAAAGCAGCAAGCTTTTCCAGCACAGAGGTCACAGCTTCTGCCATGTATTTCTGATTGTGGGTGTTGTTGGTGATGAAAGTGAATTTATCTTTTTTTTTTCTTAGGAATGGTTGATAGAGCAGCAGTATGAGTGGGTATATATAGACTATAGAAAGCTTTGCACATAATGTGGAATAATATGTTCCACATGATTACTTAGTTTAAAGTCTTTACTTAAATATAATTTATCAGCCAAGAGGTCTTAAATTAGTTTTGACAGAATCAAATAACACTTGTGTTTCTATTTATTCAGTTTATTTGTGTTATATATTATGCAATTTATAAACATTATTTATTGCTTTTGTTCTGTTGCCAGATCGACCATATGATTAAATTAAACTTCCAAGTCCCCGCCCACATGAAATTTAACCATATATAGTCGTCACTCTATTTTTTAGTTTCTGAGATGTCTGTATATTTCTTTTAATTTTCGAATCAATTTTGTACGGAGGAATCAATTTTGTATAGAGTCAAGTTTTTAAAAAAAGTTCAAAAAATAAATGAATTAAAATTAATTTATGAACCTTCTAATTTTGACTGCTTAACTTTATACTAAATTAGTTCGAAAGTTTAAAATTTTTACATGTAGATGTATCTAGATGAGTTTCAACAATTCAAATTTGTCATTTGAAGTCAATGATGTCAATCCAATACGTTTTAAAATTGAGTTTACCAACATACTTGATGAAATTATGAACACCCTAGTTCTACTCGGATCTGAATATGCTATAATCCGAGATGCATTAACAGTAATCCTAAAATCCCTACCATCCGAGTCCAACCGTCGAATTATTTCGAGATGCATTCATAGAAAAACCAGCTATTTCGAGATGTGTTATTAAAAAAAATTGAACAGCTGAATTCAGAACATTTCATAATTGCAGCAGATTTATTTTCAGTTCTAATCATATGTAATTATATCATTTACTTTTTAAAGATTCCTTATGGCGGAGCCCTCTAAATGTGCAGCTATAAATTAGTACAAATAGCCACATCATGTGGGTGGGGACTTGGAATCTGATTTCATCACATGGTTGATAGCCTTATGATATGTCATAATGGTGGGGACTTGGAGTTATCCCCGACCTTGCGGAGTTCACATCCAGTGCATTACCTGATAATGGAATCTTTTATAATTAGTGGATCCGGACCGTTCTTTTTAGCTTGGCACGATTCTCAAAGCCCAATAATACTGTCTTCTATTTCCTCCCGAATATTAAACCGGCTGAGATTTTAATCTCACTGTAAAGTGAGGTCATCCTCTGCAGTAATGGAGAGGATATAGGTCTGACTTTAAGTACCCGCCCCGCAACTTTGCCCAAGATTCTTTTTTTTTTATTTGACAAAAGTGTGGTTAGTGGGAATAACTTTGCCCAAGATATGGTCTTTACATGTTAGTGGGGTGACTTTTCTTCAGAGGATCCATCAAAATCACGATATGGTCCTCATTACTCATCTTGAAAGTATCATAAAATAATAGACGGACTTTAAATGTTAATTAGTATGGTGACTTCTCTTCAGAGGATCCTTATCATGCAAATATATATATCTACACTTGTAAGTATTTTTTACATACAATACTGGATGACATACTATGCACTGAAGTATTTATGCCTATATAGTTAGCTATTTTTATTAAAAGAAGGTTGACATAGAACAATTGGACAATGTTGATGTGGTGATACGTGATCCCCACTACTTCATTAGAGGAAGGTGGATACAGAGACGATTGAAGTACTAGAAAATGTATGATAATAACAAGTACAAGAACAGTTTTAAGAGAGCTTTCTATTGCAAAAATTAAATAAGTCTTCTAAACTGGGGCCCAATAGATCCATAACAAGCACATTATAATCTCCCTCTACAGTCTACACCAAACTATCTCACACCTGGAATGCCAGCTGAAAAAGGAATAAAGTTAAATTGTTTTTTTTTTCATTTCAACTTTTAAATATGATAGGTTAACAAGCTATGCATATTACTTCCTCCTTGAAGAATTCGGTACAGTTTTGATTCGTTCAACAACTGAGGATGCTTTGTTTTAGTGCTTTCCTGGATAGTTAAAGATGGAAAGAGAAAAATTATTGTCAGAAAATAAAAACAAAGTTTGTTAGAATATATACTATATATCATGCTGAAAGGCCCAGAGAGAAACAGCACAACTACTGTGTCTTCTAAACTACTCTGGTCTATTTTGTACCAATGGCGATATTCTCAGGGCAAAGTTGTGAATACATGGAACCTAAATTTTAATTAGTAAATTAAATAACTTCTCCATATATAGTGATGATTATGTAGTGTGTACTTAAGTTTAGAGATATATTGTGCAATTATAATGAGATAATTATTGAATAACATACAAAATACCAACTCAATAGCAAATTAACTAAACATTATATTAACTGGCATACTCTATTTAATTTTGTGTTATAATTTTTACCAGAACAACAGACATTGTATGCACAAACTTGTATGTAAGATTGATCATTCAACATTGCCATATTTAAAAAATAATGAAACATATATACATGTACCCATCCAAAATTCAAACAAATATTAATTGTATAACAATTCATGAACATATTGACAAATAATTAAACTGGAAATTTTTAATATTCAACATCCATGCACAAAATACACAACATCCATACACAAAATATGAATTCATAGTATGGAACGATGTATACTGTGCATATTACCATAGCCTCACTCATCTTATATATTTTTTTTAATCTCCAAAATAAGACTTGTAAAGCTTTTGTGGATTATAACCCCTTGGCTGGGATTTTGATCGATTAATAGTAAGTGTCACAAAATATCTTGAAAATTAAATTTGACAAGAAATACGGGATATTCTTTGTAATTTGTGTGTACCATATGACCTTAAATCTTTTCTTCATTTTATTTTTCCTTTCAGATGCAAATGATGTACCAATACAGACCAGTTGAGGAGATACCTGACAAATAAAATGGTACGGACGAAGCGGGTCCCACAGAGAATGAGGTTCAAGATGTAGAGATGCCCCTTGCTTCCAGTGGGGAATCCGAACACAAACAGAACCCGAATCCGATTCTTGTAACGTTGCACAAGAAGGTGATGCTTCTGCAGATGATAGAAAAGTGGAAGAATGAATATTGTAACTATTTTATTTATTCATCTGAAATTCGAGCAAAGAAAAGATGGGGCCGCAGAGCAGGTGGGACCCCGTCACACCCCAGATTTTTACCATCCGGAGCATGATTATATAAGCATCTTCACATCTTTTCTTGGTCCGTGAACCTACGTCGCCAACAGAAAGGAAAACAAAAATAGCAAAACGGAGTCAGCTACAAAGCTCAGTAACCGGTTATCTAACGACGCGCTTCTCTATAATTGGCTTAATTTAACAACCATTCAAACAGGCCGGATTAATCCACACAAATACACATAAAATTATGCACGCATATTTAACCGGCGATAGCACGTCGGTTTAGGTTATCCGTAAAACAAGTCACATCACATTCACATAGTTGGAATCCCATCACACAGACGATTGCCAACTTCCACATAACACAATTCCATGCACAAAACCGCCAATCCAGTGGGAAATCCATCCAACACTGGAAGGCCGCCAACTCGCTGGGAAATCCATCCAACAACGAGAGGCTACAATCACATATCAAATTCCAACCTCAGACCCGCTATCCCGTTAAATATGCCATCATAATTCAATATGCAGTACCCATATTCAAATCAACCATACAAAACGAAAACACAGATTTTAGAGAAGTCCGGTTACCTTATAGCGGAATATTCGGATTTCAAATCGGATTGCAACGACAGTTTAGAATCACTGCGACGTAGTCGGAATTCAAATCGAACATTGATAATTGATGTTCAAACAAAACATTTCTTCTATTTTCCTTCTGTTTCATTTTTTTTTCTCGAATATCAAACTGAGAAAAGGAATGTGTCTCGGAATGTAAAAAGGCAAGCCTATCAATTATGATGTTTTAATATGTATATATAATGAAACTAATCGAAATGGTGCGTTAATAGAAGAGGTGCATTAATCAAGACTTAAAACTGCTCTGAAACAGTCCCTTTCCGGCGCCTCTTCAATTTTTGTTTTTAATTAACGGTTATACTAAGAAATTTGGTGAAATGACTTAATTAGATATTAGAATTCTTATATTAATCTTTAACTTCATAAAACATACATAAAAATATAGATTTTAAATTTCTAATTCGGTTCAATCTATTTTAATTAATTTATATATCATATTTATATCATATTTTTTAACAGCGATGTAAATAATATATTTAATATTATAAAAATAATCTTTAAGCATAAATAATTAATAACTTAAAATTTTTGGGATGTTACATTCTTCCCTCCAAAAAGAATTTTGTCCTCAAAATTCAACATAAAATTATAAATAGTACACTACGCTTCCGTTGCGCAACTCTGATTAAATAATAAAAAAAACTGTAATAAATAAAATAAAATAATGATAATGAATTTCACGAGATCAAATTAAATATGTATTGTTTTGATAAGTAATAAAAAAATACAAAGTAATTAATATATCAGTGAAATTCAATAAAGGAAAGTTGGATTGCTAACAATTAAATTACACAAAATCAAGAGGGTGATTAATTTGGACAGTAATTGAAAATTTCATTGGAGTTGTCAGGGAATATACAATTTACTTGATAATGACATCAATTTACCGTAATATTTTATGAGTGCTACTGCAGAAATTGATGGACGAAATAAAATCATGTTAGACTAAATCAAATAGGAATTTACAAACTGAGGATATCTCAAATAGATTTTAGATCAGGTCATACTATACAAATCGAATAAGGATAGAATAAGAATAAAAAAAAATATTTTATAGAACAACATTTAACAAGATATTGAATCATATCACACTAGATCAGATGAAGACAAAATACGGGTACAAACAAAAATACGTATATACATATATTTCAAGAAAACTGTTTACATTTTAAAATTCAAAAGAAATTTGATAACAATAGAAGAATGGTTTAAATTGTACCATGAACAATAGATGTTTCGAAATTGATAAACAAACGGGATTAGTCAAACTTTTAGATTTATCACACGGATGAGAAATATCAAAATTAAAAAGAGATCTGATCGAATAGCAATTGAAACTTGGACCCAAATACAATCCGAGGAACGAATGCTCTGATACCATATGTCACACCCCAGATTTTTACCATCCGGAGCATGATTATATAAGCATCTTCACACCTTTCCTTGGTCCGTGAACCTACGTCGCCAACAGAAAGGAAAACAAAAATAGCAAAACGGAGTCAGCTACAAAGCTCAGTAACCGGCTATTTAACAACGCGTTTCTCTATAATTGGCTTAATTTAACAACCATTCAAACAGGCCGGATTAATCCACACAAATACACATAAAATTATGCACGCATATTTAACCGGCGATAGCACGTCGGTCTAGGTTATCCGTAAAACAAGTCACATCACATTCACATAGTTGGAATCCCATCACACAGGCGATTGCCAACTTCCACATAACACAATTCCATGCACAAAACCGCAAATCCAGTGGGAAATCCATCCAACACTGGAAGGCCGCCAACTCGCTGGGACATCCATCCAACAACGAGAGGCTACAATCACATATCAAATTCCAACCTCAGACCCGCTATCCCGTTAAATATGCCATCATAATTCAATATGCAGTACCCATATTCAAATCAACCATACAAAACGAAAACACAGATTTTAGAGAAGTCCGGTTACCTTATAGCGGAATATTTGGATTTCAAATCGGATTGCAACAACAGTTTAGAATCACTGCGACGTAGTCGGAATTCAAATCGAACATTGATAATTGATGTTCAAACAAAACATTTCTTCTATTTTCCTTCTGTTTCATTTTTTTTTCTCGAATATCAAACTGAGAAAAGGAATGTGTCTCGGAATGTAAAAAGGCAAGCCTATCAATTATGATGTTTTAATATGTATATATAATGAAACTAATCAAAATGGTGCGTTAATAGAAGAGGTGTATTAATCAAGACTTAAACTGCTCTGAAACAGTCCCTTTCCGGCGCCTCTTCAATTTTTGTTTTTAATTAACGGTTATACTAAGAAATTTGGTGAAATGACTTAATTAGATATTAGAATTCTTATATTAATCTTTAACTTCATAAAACATACATAAAAATATAGATTTTAAATTTCTAATTCGGTTCAATCTATTTTAATTAATTTATATATCATATTTATATCATATTTTTTAACAGAGATGTAAATAATATATTTAATATTATAAAAATAATCTTTAAGCACAAATAATTAATAACTTAAAATTTTTGGGATGTTACAGACCCACAGCAAAAAAAGTTGAATTTGATTGGGGCGAGACGATAGATCAAGGATTTGTGATTGTATTTAGTTCCGGTTGATGGGATTTTTGAATCTTGTTGATTTGGGTTTTACTTTTATAGCGTTAGGCATTGCTGAGATACTGTGCACAAATATTTAGCCGTTTTTGTAGCGTATAAATGGATACTTTTTTTTAATTATCAATTGATTGTTTAAATTAGACGCAGGCCGAAAAAAGAAAAAAGTTTTTTTTTTTATTTTTTTTTTTTTTTTTTTTATAACTCAATTCTATCTACGAGTGAAAAAAATGTTAGTTAATAAAGCTTTCTAAATTAAAATAATTGAAATTTTGAATCAATCAGATACTTTATAATTATAAAGTTGATAATGCAAGTTTAGCATTAGCATTTTATCATAGCACAACATATTATATTACACGCTGGCCCTTATTATTTTGGGCCTTGTATGGTTTGTGGGCTCAGCCCATTAGATTAATTTTAAATTTGATTTCCGACATGTTTTCAGATACATTCACAAGTTCAATATGATTTCCGACATTTCCGAAGAGGTTATGATATTTTGTACAGCGCATTTTGATTCATATTATGGAAGTATATCTTCATTTCAAAATTTAAATATTCGATCCACATCGTTCAACATGATATCTAAATTAAAATGTGCTTGGATGCTAAATTTTACCTTTTTATTATTATTTTTTTTACTATTTTCTAAATATATTGAAAATCAGTTGATTTAAAGATTCTAGACAATCCGAAAGAAGTGATTTTCTTCCTATTAAAAAAATTAAAATTTGGACTCCAAGCGATTTTTGCTTGTATTTAGCTCCGGTTGAGGGGATTTTTGAATCTTTTATAGCTTGTTAGTTGTAACGTTAGGCATTGCTGAGATACTTACTGTGCACAAATATTTAGCCGTTTCTGTTGTAAATATATTAGAAATTTGACATTCATTTGTTTTGACATGGATTGGACAATTGATTAGTTGCCCCATATAACATATATAATTGCAGCTAATTTATAGAATCAGCAGAAACAACTCTATAAACTAATTGTAATTTGGCAAACTATCAATTCTCTTTGTATTTATTTCTCAGGTTCGGTACTTTATTTCTTATTCATAGACATGATTCAATACAACCATGATTTCAGCCTTGCACACATAATACATATCATGATTCAGAATCACCTTGTTTCCACACAAAAAAAAAATACTAGCTAGCATCAAATCACAGTTACACTAACTAGCTAATTAATTGTACCGAACCATTAAGATTAGATGACGTATCAAACATTTAGCTCCACACGGGAGGTAACGCCACATCGAGTACTCCGGATGCACCTATGTGGACGTCGACCCGGAGTAGTTAGAGTTGTCGGAGTACTTGGAGGACCCGGAGGACCCTGAGTTCCCAGAGTACCCACAGTTCCCAGATTACGTGGAGCACCCAGAGTACCCGGAGTACCCGGAGTACCCGGAGTACCTGGAGTACCAGGAGTTCCCGGAGTACCAGGAGTTCCCGGAGTACCCGGAGTACCAGGAGTTCCCGGAGTACCCGGAGTACCCGGAGTACCCGGAGTACCCGGAGTACCCAGAGTACCTAGAGGTCCAACACTTGCGTCAATTTTTGAGTCTGCAGCATCTGCACCAGGGGATACTCCTTTTATATTCACATGCTTTTCATTAGTTGTACAGAGATCTCTTGCGGTTGCGGTGGAAATGAGAGCACAAAGGAGAACAACCAAGAATAACTTGGAAATAGACATGGTAGACTATTGTATGTAGTGGAATATATGTGTATCTTGGTCTTTTTGTGTTATCACTTGGTGTGAGGGGATTTATATAGGACTTTTGCAAATTGTAAGGGTGAATGAATTGGGGTAATTGATGTAGTGGTACGAGAGATAAAAATTGATAATTACGGAAGTAAATAATAAAATTGAGAAGTGAGAGAGTAAATTTTGAACTACAGAACGCAAGTTCATATGCTATTTTAATTTGTAGAATTTAACTTGAGAAATTTTGTAGATAGTTCATGATGACTTAAATAATATATCATATACTTACAACACATACTGCATGTTAGCCGATGTAGTGATCGCGCTCCCAAGGGAGACCAATAAATTTTATGGATTTTGAGAATTGAATGGACAGATTTATTATACCAAGTATTGTCTCATTTACATATATACAAGATAGAATAGGTTGGAAATGGGAGCACTCAGGAGGGTTTTACAGTCAAATCAGTTTACAATTTGCTCTACTTTAGAGGAATTACCCCCACATAAACCAACCTCTGGTGTGGTGCAAAACGTCCATACCTCCTAACATCAGAGTTTTCATGTGGCTGATAATGAGATATAAGATACTGACAAAAGACAATCTAATAATTAAAAGTATTATAGTGAAAGTTTGAGATGTGACAATTGGACTCGTTGTGTAAAAAAATAGGTAATGAGTATTTTGTAAAAAATAACCAAAATCTGAAATTTGCAACAATAAACATGTGGAAAATATTAATCTGCCTCCAATAAAATTTGATATTGCAAGGACTAACATGCAAAAAACTAAGATAACAATTCAACCATTCTATCATTCCAATTTTACTGAATACACCAACAATAAAGGGAATGTACAATGCAAAAGTTTTTGACCGAAATCCAATTAATGATATATTTATATATGTAGAAAGAAAATATTGTCAGTATATGGAGTACGTGGCTGAACATGATCAAACTCTAAATTTGTTTGGGTTGTTTGGTAGACAAAAATGATATGTTTCCATGACTTGTTAATTTTACTGAAAAGCTGTCTATAATTGAATGACATATATGTGGATATTTTGTCAGAGATCGCTTTAAGGTTAGTCGACATTGACAGCCACTGTCAAGAGTTTTAAGAAAAAAAAAGAAGAAGAGGTGAGTCGACATTGGTTTGTTTTTCAGTTAATGAAAAACGGGTGGTCCTATATTCCTACTTTTATAAAAAAAATAAACGGGTGGTCCTATATTCCTACTTTTATACTATCATGCTGAAAGGCCCAGAGAGAAACAGCACAACTACTGTGTCTTCTAAACTACTCTGGTCTTTTTTTTGTACCAATGGCGATATTCTCAGGGCAACGTTGTGAATACATGGAACCTAAACATGAATTAGGAAATTAAATAACTTCTCCATATATGTATTCAACTGATGATTATGCAGTGTACTTAAGTTTAGAGATATATTGTGCAATTATAATGAGATAATTATTGAATAACTTTTAACAGAACTACAACCATTGTATGCACAAACATGTATGTAAGATTGATCATTCAACATTGCCATAATTCAAAAAATAATGAAACATATATACATGTACCCATCCAAAATTCAACAAATATTAATTGTATAACAATTCATGAACATATTGACAAATAATTAAACTGGAAATTTTTAACATTCAACATCCATGCACAAAATACACAACATCCATACACAAAATATGAATTCATAGTATGGAAAGATATATACTGTGCATATTACCGCAACATCACTTGTCCTATATTTTTTTACCTCCAAAATAACACCTGTAAAGCTTTTGTGGATTATAACCCCTTGGCTGGGATTTTGATCGATTAATGGTAAGTGTCACAAAATATCTTGAAAATTAAATTTGACAAGAAATAGTGGGATATTCTTTGCAATTTGTGTGTACCATATGACCTCAAATCTTTTCTTCATTTTATTTTTCCTTTCAGATGAAAATGATGAACCAATACAGACCAGTTGAGGAGATACCTGACAAATAAAATGGTACGGACGAAGCGGGTCCCACAGAGAATGGGCTTCAAGATGTAGAGATGCCCCTTGCTTCAAGTGAGGAACCCAAACACGAACAGAACCCGAATCCGATTCTGGTAACGTTGCACAAGAAGATGATGGTTCTGCAGATGATAGAAAAGTGGATGAATGAATATTGTAACTATTTTATTTATTCATCTGAAATTCGAGCAAAGAAAAGATGGGGCCGCAGAGCAAGTGGGACCCGCAGCAATAAATGGTTAAGTATCAAACAAAATATCCGACAAAAAAAAAAGTTGAATTTGATTGTGGCGAGACGACAGATCAAGGATTTGTGCTTGTATTTAGCTCCGGTTGATGGGATTTTTGAATCTTGTTGATTTGGGTTTTAATTTTATAGCGTTAGGCATTGCTGAGATACTATGCACAAATATTTAGCCTTTTTTGTAGCGTATAAATGGATATTGTTTTTAAATATCAATTGATTGTTTAAATTACACGCAGGCCGAAAAAAGAAAAACGTTTCTTATTTTTTTTGTTTATGACTCAATTCTATCTACGAGTGAAAAAATGTTAGTCAATAAAGCTTTCTAAATTAAAATAATGGAAATTTTGAATCAATCAGATCCTTTACAATTATAAAGTTGATAATGCAAGGAATGCATTAGCATTTGATCACAGCACAACATATTATATTACACGCTGGCCCTTCTTTATTTGGGCCTTGTGAATAAATCAACTCATTAGATTAATTTAAAATTTTGATAATTCCGACTTTACTTTTAGATAGATTTAGATGTTCAACTAAGTTCATGATGATATTATTCATAGAGTGAGGCTACGGTATTATGTACATAGCATTTTGGTCCGTATTATGGATGTATATCTTTATTTTCAACCATGACAACAGACAAGTTCAGTGGGGCTTATTCTCTCAATTGGAAAACCTTTTCCCGTAACGAGTCTAGTGGGTATACGGATTATCAAAATCTAAAAGTGATATGTGGATATTCGATAATTGGAAAAAATCAGATACGGATAATTATCTGTATCCGTATCTGTATCCGCTTCCGAAACCGAATCCGAATCCGTATTCGTATCCGCATAATTTATATCTGAATCTATATCCGTATCCGCAACTATCCATATATGAATATCTGAATCTGCAAAAATCTGGATCTTGATTCGGACGGGTAATATCTGACCCGTTTGCACCCCTTTGACAACAGGCAAGTTCGAAAAGCTGAACGGCTTGGAAACAACAAACGAAACGAAAAGAGTGAACTTATAAAATTAAAATTAATGAGACTCAAATCTGACCGTTCGTCTCTTTAATAATTTCTTCTTGCATTATATTTTCTCTAGTCTCTTTAATGCTGGATTTAATTTCCTGCTCAACATAATCCATATATACAATAATTAAGAGTAGCTAAATAATTTACAACAAAAATAATAAAAAAGTTATAACAATCGAAAATAAAGTCTTACATCCATGCAAAGTAATATGGCAGATGGGATACGGTGACAATCGATAACTGTAAAAAAAATATTACAACAAAGATGCATGAGAATTTTACTGTCTCCAATTGTAATTGAAATGAATTATTTGTAAAAACAACTGTTTTAAAGTTTCTCATTAGCAAACAAAAGCTGTGGGGAGAATTTCCTTTATTTTGCATATCAAACCCTATATAAAGTAATGTTTGGTTTTAATCCTTAGCAGATCAAATCCTGTAATTCCATTTTTTTTAAGCAATTTTATCGTCCGTCTTTTTATTTTCAATCACAACTCACAATCCTAATATTATAATAATTATGCGATTGTATAAATTGGCCTGTTGGAATATCTATTTTGTAAAAGGTACCTACCAAACAGATTTAAAAATAATTACCTCAATTTCTTGCCTACGTTTCTCCTCCTTCCATGGCTTCTGAGTTCTGACTTTCCAATTCTTTGCTCCCCAAAAATCACAGGCCCACTTCTGAGTGTGAAAAAAAAAATGATTCTGTTCGGATACGTCAAAAAATCAAATAAAATGTGAATATATCGCGACTCTTGTTACAATGCTTCTGAGTGTGCAAAAATCCTGCAGATGGTTAGCTTATTTACTACTGCGACAGGACTTGTTATGCATATGGATGTTTAAATGATAGGATCCAACTATTCATTGAACAAACACTAACTTGTAATATCCTGATCAACGCATTATCTTTTTTCTTTTTTTTTTAGATTGTTCTATTGAAACTAATCGTTTGTTTATTTTTTATTTTTTTTGTTACTTTCCAAGTGAAAAGGGGAATTTTACTAGAAAGAAATAAAAATGAAGCATAAGTTCGAACCCTAATATCTATGTTGCATGGATACGGGTACGGGTATCGTATCGGATACGATACGGATACGGCGATACGGTAATTTTCAAAAATCTAGAATACAATACGTCTATTATATATATTATTTTTAATTATTTTGTATATTATATTTAGATAATAATAACTTAAATCAAATTTGTATAAATAATTAAAAACTTAATTTAAGAATATATTAAATATAATAGTTACATCAATGTAACACAAACAAAAGTTTGGTGGAGTGGTAAAGCATTTTGGCACTGAAGTGGGGATCCCGGGTTCGAGTCCCGCTACAAGCAGAAAAAAAGAAATTAAGCATGGTCCACAGGCACGGTCCACGGGTGCAGGGCTCTGTTCATGGTCGCGGTGCACAGTTGCGGGCATGGTTCACGGGCGCGGTCCACGGGTGCGGGGCACGGTTCATGGTCACGGTGCACAGGTGCAGGCGTGGTTCACGAGAGCTGACTACCGTATCCGCACGTATCTAGCCGTATCGGGCTATTTCAACGGAGTATCGTTGACCGTATCGGCTGGGTAAGGATACGCCACATAAGCGGATACGCCAGCTGGCGTATCCAATACGTATCGGTGCCGTATCAGGCGTGTATCGGTATCAGATACGTGTCGGACACGGATACGGAGCCTAATTTGGAGTATCCGAGTAACATAGCCTAATATATTTGGAGGGCATTCATTATAAAAGCAACTTACTATTTTAGGGTTTTGGACCTAGCTCTAAAAAAAAGAGTATTTGACACAAATAAAAATCAAAGCACTCAGGGGCGGAGCCAGACATTTACTGAATGGAGGTCATGAGAATAACCTGACGCGAGGCGATGCGGCTATTGTCAAAGGAGTACAGGTGCACTGGCACAGCTGCGTAATGATTTAAATTTTCAAATTTAAAATTAGACGAAAGTGAAATTAGAGATTTGGGCTCCATAATATCCGTGGACATTTTCTTTAAGATCCGTGCCCACTGATCTTAAAGCGGATCGGACGGTTATGGGGAACACTGAACACTATATTTTATGATTTCCCGTTTTCAAAATAACAAGATGCTATTGTTTAACCCTTTAAGGGTACTTTGCAACGATACAATGAATGAAGCTCATTGCTGTGTTTTTCTTTATAATTATGAAAGAGCAAGGGTGGTGTAAAAATACCGGACTGTGACTTGTTATTGTCCATGTTGTGTATGTCTCTCATCTCATCATATATATATTTTCATCGGGCTTGATTTAGCAGGATGTCAAGATCGTAAGCTAATGTTTGGTAGGCTATATTAAGGAGGGAAGAGTTTAGTATTTTATTATAGGATATTTTAGGATGTGTCATTTATAGCAGTGTTCTCAGAACGGGATCGGATTGCCGGTTTAACAAGAAAAAAAGGGAACCGGTTACATGTCCAGTTCGGTTCTGTTTAAAGACCGCTCAAGCATCTAACTTGGTTAAAACCCATTGAACTGGCTGGGTTTTTATAAAACCGCGAACAAAACCGAAGTATTAAACCTGGTTCAATACAAATTTCATATATCTTGCAGAAATCGCGACCTTCTCTCCGATCCTAAAATTTTCTTCCTTTTTCTCAAATCACCAAGATGGAAAGCACCAGAAAATTGGATCTCCTTCCTTCTAAGACCTCCCGATTCTCAATTGGGCCATATTCTTCAACATTGCTGATCTATTTATGTGTATTTCATGGTGGCATAAGTAGCTTGAAAGTTAAAACGAAATCACAAAAGAAGTTGTCAACATTCAATACTGTGAGTAATATCATTCAATTAATAAATTCAAATCTTTAAAATAAGTGAAATGCTTGAATTTTTGAGTAAACTTTACTGACTTGATGCATGCATATTAAGTGTTTGATGAAAAGCTCCAATGAAAATAGAATTCTAGATGAGAGCAGTGGGGTTGCCAATGATTGGGATACTTGAGAATAACTCAAATTCAGTTTAGTGATTTCTTAAGATGGCTTCTATTTTGAGAGATTTTTAGAATTCTGTTGTTGTTTTTCTGGCAGTATGTCGCTTCTTTTGTCCTGTTTGTTTGTTAAAAAGGTGTTGCTAAGTCAATTGGAATTGAGGGAAACAATAGATGCTAATTTCTTTGTACGGGAAATTCAGCATCAATGCAATCATGGGAGTAGTGAGAGAGGAGTAACAACAAAATTGGATATCGGTAATCGAAATGGGATAGTAGAAGGGTCATCGAATGCAAGGAGGAAGCTACAGGTAAATGAGGGATCAAGGAAAAGAAAATGGAGGGTACGGATAATCAGGAATCAGTGAAAGTAGAAAGTTACATGCAGAACTCCGAAGTGAACCCATATAAAATTATAATTTAGTACCCATATATATTGTGATTGTTTTAAAAAAAAATCAGCGGTTGAACCGGTCGACCCACCGGTCGAAATAAACTGTTGATCCGAAGATTGACCGGGTCGATGTTCGGTTCAGTTCTGATAACATTGATTTATAGGATTCTCTTTTTAGAGATTTATGTTGTTATAAATTATGTCATTTGTACTTTATATATGTAATAATGAAGTCAAGAATACAATTAAGATTCCTCATAAATTTTGTCTCTGATTTCCAACATCTTCTTGAAAATCCTAACAGTCCAAACTTCAGAGAGTTCTAATTTACTTGTCTTGTGTGCAGTATGTATTAAAAATCCAAGGAGCAGGAAATATTCATGCATGTCTGAGGGGCTACACATATACTTTATATAGGACTTTTCAATTTTAATAAAGAAAAAACAAATATTTTTATACTATTAGAGAGAAACTTTTCATTGCTTAAATATATTAGAAATTTGGCATTCATTTGTTTTGACATGGATTGGACAATTGATTAGTTGCCCCATCACTAGTGGAAAAAGCACAATCTGTGTCGTCCTATTTGTGTTGGTTAATGGTGTCAAACGATACAGAAAGATTTTTGTATCGGTTTATTAAAAAAAATACGACACAAAAATTAATCTGTATCGGCTAACAATAAATCCGACACAGATACTTGACAATCTGTGTCGGTTTTTAGTACAACAGCCGACACAGAAAATCTGTGTCGGTTATTTACAAAGAACCGACACAGATTGTCAACATTCTGTGTCGATTATTTACAAAGAACCGACACAGAAAGGTGCAGGACAATCTGTGTCGGTTCTTTGTAAATAACCGACACAGATTGTACACAGAAAAATTAATTTTTCAAAATAAGACCTCTGTATCGGTTCTTTGTAATTAACCGACACAGATTATTGATATTGTGTCGGGTACCACTATTAACCGATACAATTATTTCATATTTCATTTCCCTCCTCCTTCGTTTTACTTAGACATTTTCAAAAACATTTCACTCTCTGTCAGCTCTCTCTCTCTTTCTACCTCGCGATCGTTCAAACTCGGTACTTTCTGAAGATGTTTCTCACCAGGTACTCAGATTCGTGAATATTCCTTTTCTCTTAGTTCGATCTAGATGCATTCCATCACTTCCTTAAATCTGGTTTGTGCATTTTCGCTCTAATTTTTGTTACTCTAGTTGGTTTTGAGATGGAGTATGACAGAGGAGTCAACACTTTCTCTCCTGAAGAGAGGCTCTTTCAGGTGGAGTACGCCATTGAGGCCATCAAGGTACCAAATTTGGCCTTTTTTAGTTTATTCGGTGTCAAATTTTGAGCTACTTCTTTGGGGTTTGTCAGAAACATTGCATCTAATTTCAGAAATCTTGTTTATTCAATTGTTGTTTTGCATTTAATTTCAGAAACCATTTCATCTGCAATGTTCTTATCTAGGGTTAAGGGCTTTTGGTGCCAGTGTGGTCTATGGTTTGGATAACTATAAGTTAGAAATTATAGTGCATCAGGAGAGCTATGTTACCTACATGTGCATCTCTTTTATGTTGTTTTAACTGGAGTATAACGTGTAAAATCCAATATGGCTTAATTAAAATTTCAATTATGTAATTAAAGCATGAGATATCTCAGGGATACTAAGGGTGGCATGCGGTAACTAGTATCAGAAATCACAAATGTTGCTTAACCTTCTCATTTGCTCTATTGTGCACTGTGTTAATAAATAATAATTAATACCTACATTTTGCAAAAAAAAAATAATAATAAAAAAAAAACATCTGTGTCAATTTTTAATAAAAAACCGACACAGAAAGCCATATTGTGTCGGCTGTTTATTAAAAACTGACACAGATAGTGTCTTTTGTGTCGGTTTTTAATAAACAGCTGACACAAAATGTAAAAAAAAAAAAACTAAAATGGAAATAAAAAAACTATATCGGTTTATTATTTAACCGACACAAAAAGTTTTTTTCTGTATCGGGTTTTTAACAGATACAAAAATCTGTGTCGCCCCAATGTCTGATACAGATATGCATAAACAACCGACACATATTGTGATTTTTCCACTAGTGCATATAGCATATATAATTGCAGCTAATTTATAGAATCAGCAGAAACAACTCTATAAACTAATTGTAATTTGGCAAACTATCAATTCTCTTTGTATTTATTTCTCAGGTTCGGTACTTTATTTCTTATTCATAGACATGATTCAATACAACCATGATTTCAGCCTTGCACACATAATACATATCATGATTCAGAATCACCTTGTTTCCACACAAAAAAAAATACTAGCTAGCATCAAATCACAGTTGCACTAACTAGCTAATTAATTGTACCGATCCATTAATATTAGATGACGTATCAAACATTTAGCCCAACACGGGAAGTAGTGCCACATCGAGTACTCTGGATGCACCTATGTGGATGTCGACCCGGAGGACCCGGAGTACCCGGAGTTCCTGGAGTACCCGGAGTACCCCCACCCGGAGTAGTTGGAATTGTCGGAGTTGTCGGAGTAGTCGGAGTAGTCGGAGTTGTTGGAGTACCCGGAGGACCCGGAGTTCCCGGAGTACCCGGAGTTCCTGGAGTACCTGGAGAACCCGGAGTTCCCGGATTACTTGGAGTACCCGGAGTACCCGGAGTTCCCGGAGTACCTGGAGTTCCTAGAGTACCTAGAGGTCCAACACTTGCATCAATTTTTGAGTCTGCAATATCTGCACCAGTGGATACTCCTTTTACATTCACATGCTTTTCATTAGTTGTAGAGAGATCTCTTGCGGTTGCGGTGCAAATGAGAGTGCCAAGGAGAACAACCAAGAATAACTTGTAAATAGACATGGTAGACTATTGTTTGTAGTAGAATATATGTGTGTCTTGGTCTTTTTGTGTTATCACTTGGTGTGAGGGGATTTATATAGGGCTTTTGCAAATTGCATGTAAGGGTGAATGAATTGCAGTAATTGATGTGGTGGTACGAGAGATAAAAATTGATAATTACGAAAGTTAATAATAAAATTGAAAAGTGAGAGAGTAAATTTTGAACTACGGAACGCAAGTTCATATGCTATTTTAATTTGTAGAATTTAACTTGGGAAATTTTTGTTGATAGTTCATGACTTAAATAATATATCATACACTTACAACACATACTGTAGAATATGGCACAGTCGCTATATGGTATTCTTTTGCGAATTGCAAAAATGGGCTTTTTTAATATTTGGGATAAACTAGGGGGGAGAGTATTTAATTGGAATAAAGGTATAAAACGTGTCTCAATCTGACACCTGACAGTTTCAGTAATGGTAGAAAGTGTCGAGAATTTTTTATTGGTAGAAAAGAGAAAAGAAAAGAATGTAGATGGTATAATATTGGAAAGTAAATAGGCTGCGATTCTAACAGAATTACAGGATCCTGTGATTTTAAATCATTCATTTATTTTTTTGAAATGTACGAATTTTGAAAACAGTTTTTTTTTATATACAAATCTCTAAAGACTAACTAAATGGATGGATTTAGAATAGCAGGATTCTCTTATTCCAGAGAATCACAGCAGATTTGTGTCTATAATATGGGTAGTAATAACGGGATTGTAGAATCTGGTCCAAAAGTTTGGTGTTTAATTTGTGATTCTGGCTGAACATGATCAAACTCTAAATTTGTTTGGGTTGTTTGGTAGGCAAAAATGATATGTTTCCATGACTTGTTAATTTTACTGAAAAGCTGTCTAAAATTGAATGACATATATGTGGATATTTTGTCCGAGATCGCTTTAAGGTTAGTCGACATTGACAGCCACTGTCAAGAGTTTTAAGAAAAAAAAAGAAGAAGAGGTGAGTCGACATTGGTTTGTTTTTCAGTTAATGAAAAACGGCTGGTCCTATATTCCTACTTTTATAAAAAAAAATAAACGGGTGGTCCTATGTAGGGGTAGTCGGCACGAGTCCGGATCCTAGTAACTCAAATTTTCAGTTTGGATCCCACTGACTCAAATTTCCAAAGAAGTAATTTACAAAGAGTATTTATTTTTATATGAATATAACTAGAGGAGGATTCAAATGCCTTCATTTTTTGTGCCTCCATCATGCTTTCATTTTTAAAAACTTTAATATCTCAAAATTTAAAACATAAAAGTCAAAATAAAACCGTTGGATGCGATCTACATCATTTTATTAATGCATGTATAAAAAATTATCACATTCCAACTTTATTTTGATCGTCATCAAGAGCTTGTAAAACCTTGTAAAAAGTGTTTTAATGTGGATAATTTAGAGACGTTGATTTTTCAACTTAATGATTCACATATAAACAAAATTGAAATGTAATATTTTTTTATAAGCAGATAAAAAAATTAATATAGATCACATCCAACGATTTTATTTTAACTTCTAAGTTTTAGATTTTGAGATATTAAAAATTTTAAAAATGGAGGCACGACGGAGGCACAAAAAATGGAGGCATTTGAACCCTCCTCATATAACTAACTACAGTTTTCTCCCTTCCGAGCGACATAGGGACCGTTGACTCTTGTAGTAAAATAAACTAAATTGTGAATATAAAAGAGATGAGTTGTATAGTAAGAGTTTCTTTTACTAATTAAAAAAAGAGTACAAGTGAATAAGGTCATACTTTGTTTATCCTCTCTTATCTTCTCTCCTCAATCGTCTCCAACATCTTCTCTAATGAAGTTCTGAGAGACCTGAATCACTATTGTTTGGAGTAATGCTAATAAATTTTCAAAGCGAATTGGACTAGAATTGTAATCTTTTAAATCATTTTTACATTTCCGAACTTCATTTGGAAAGTTAATAAACTTGGTACTCAGCTTCAAAAAGAAAAGAATAAAAATATCTAACTTTTAACTATGTTATGCAAAATTTGTTTTTCATTTCCCAAATTTTAATTGGCTGCTCATTTAATCATACATGGTTAACTTCGCTTGCCGTTTTTTCAACTAGGATAATATATTCAATAATAAAATATCAAATGCTGTGTGAGAACTGCATGATAAAAAATATTTCTAATGAGACCAATAATGATGTACACAATCTTGTAGATTATAAATTGATTTGTTGATAAATGTACGGTAGTCTTTCACTACCTATTCATGCGTCATAATTTTACTAACAAGTAGAAAAAAAAATAAGAAACATGTAGCAAAAGAAGAAATATAATAAAACCAAAAGAGATGGTACAAAAACCTGATAGGCAGCCAAAGAAAATGGAACCAAAACAATATATAGGACATGACCCCATCCTGCACAAAGAAAAATAATGTGAGATCAAAAAAGTGCATGCACTGATGTAACATTATACAAGTGGATGAAAACCACCCATACTATTTCCGCATGAATTTTGCTGTTGCGAACTTCTTCAAAGAAGTGTCCTATTTTTTTGGATTAAAAGGCTAGAAGCCCGTTTCATGTTACTGAAACAAAAGTATAAGTTACAGATAAACCGTGCAGAGCTATGTTCCGAATAAGATGCACCACAACCGTGCTACACACTGACAAACAAAAGAAACACAGAGCTTCAGTAATATCTGATACTTATGAGCCCAAAATGCATCTAACAGGTCTAAACGTAAATTATTGTGTATGCTAAATCTGAACAAAATTTGCATATGGCGTGTCTTCTGCATAGTTTTTGTTGGTTGCGCTTAGGTTGTTCCCTGCTCCTCAGAGCCTGTCAAGTGAAGAACAAGCACTTCCTCAGATCTCATGGTTTGAAGTGGAATTTCATCAAGATTGTCTGGCAGCCAGAGGACAGTGGTCTCCTTGATTTTCTTCGGTGTATTTCCTGTCCAGTATGTAACAAGAGAAATAAATCAGTAGGATGACATTTCGAGCAGTTTTTCTTGGTGTTTGCTAAAAACATACATCATTTCGATGTTTCCATACCGTCCAACATAATGCACTATACACCAAAAGAAAAGAAGTTTGGTTCACATATGATAGGGTCAGAGCAAATTGAACAATATATGAGCATTTATTCCATTCTAACATGTAATTTTGACTGCAGCCTAACCAAAACCAAACTTGTTGAATAAGAGGGCATTTTAGGAATAAATGATCTCGAGTTTCCCTCTTATGACAGAAACGGCATGTGGAATCACCCGTCCAGCCTCTCTTCAACAATTGGGTCTTTGTGAGAATTTTATTAGCATCAAGTAACCACATAAAGATACTAATTTTTTGGGGGATTGGTAAGTCCCACCAGAGCAAAGGGTAAGGTGCCACAATTCCTGTATGATTAAGTAAAAGATGGAGGGATTGTACATAATACTTCCCTGATGACTCCCATCACCACGCTAGTTTATCGTTCAAATGAGTAAAGAAAATGTCATTCAAGAGATGTAGAATTTCAGCCCACTCCTGTTGTTTAATACCTATGAGAAAAGTTCTAAATCTAACACATTGACCTTCAGTTTGAATTGTGTCTGCTAAAGTAACATGTTTATTAATACATACTCTATATAGGGCAGGGTATCTAGTTGCCAAGGTACAATTATCTAACCACAGATCTTGTCAAAAAAGAAGTTTTGTTTGTAGCCCTGGCTCATACCTAATACTCATTTGACATATATGTTCAAGTTTTACAATTTCTTGCCAAAATGGAGACAAGGGTAACCTATGTGCAGAATAATACTTGAAAAGGATAACTATTTTCTAGCGACTATGATAAGAATTGTCTTTTAATTTCCACCACCATTTGAGCAATACCAAGATGTTCATAAGATGTAAATCTAAAATACCTAATTCTCCATATTGTTTAGCTAAGCATACTTTATTCCAATTGATCAAAGCATATTTTCTTTTTGAGTTCGATCCTTGCCATAAAAATCTTCGTCTTAAGCTATATATCTAACTTTTTTAACACTTCTTTTGGTATTCTAAAAATAGATAAGGTATAGAGTGGGATAGATGTCAGAACAGAATTCGGCAATGTTATTCTACCGCCACTGGAAAGGAGTTGACCTTTCCAATGTTGTAGTTTACTTTCCACTTTATCGATAAGGAAATTCCAGTCACTGTTGAGTAATTTCTGGTCAGAAAGTGGTAAGCCCGTTTACAATGGAAAATTTGGTCTAAAGTACTATCAGGACTAAGATTAATCGGATATATTTATGTTTTCTCAAAATTCATTCTAATGCCCAACAAGGCCTCAAATGTCATCATGGCCCACCAAGCTGCTTCAATCATCTCCTCTTGGGCTTGTAGAAACAATATGGTGTCATCCGCATAATGATAATTAGTAATGGCTCGATTTTGAATGCACGGAGGTCCTAGGCCTTTGAGCAAAGAAGCGTCTTATGTTGTCAGTTATTCTAAAACAAAAATATCATGAAATTAAAAATGATGGGTTACTTTGAAAGCATCACCATTTATACCAAAATATCAATAACCAATGCATACATACAGAAAGAAAGTAAAGCATATTAGTTCTACACAAGAATTCGTCACCAGTAGTATTAATACACAACATAATATACATATCCAAATTAGACATAATCAGACATAATATTTAGTAAATAAAACTAACTTATGATTCAGTTTGCGGTCTAGTATGATTCAGTGTCTTCTTGATCATGCACAAGGAAGGATTAGATACAATGTAGTATGTTACAGTGAAAACAATCACTAGATGCCAAAAATTACATTCAAGCAAGAATGATCAAATTTGTATCCACATGATATACATACCCTTGTGCGTGTTTATTTGTTTACAACTTTGTTCTTTGAAAGACACTTGTTATCTAATATCATATAACAATTATCTTGTAATTTTTAATCAATACATCATCTACGCGCGGGCTTTCAATCAAAATAAATAAATAACCGACACACATGATAGCCAGTTTGTTTTCACACGAAAAATTGGGAATATTTAATTCACATGACAATTGGGTGAATTCACATGTCATACTCGCTAAAAATATTTACAAAATTAAAATATTAAAACTTACGTCTCTTTTTTTACACATGCATGGAAGACTTATTGAGATTTGAACATTTTTTTCAAAAGAAAATAAAACATAAGAAAATAATTCAACTTCTGCACAATACATGTAATCACATCCGTTGTGAATATTGATTGTGAGCTAATAAATTAGAAACCCATCTTTTGCATCGTCTAAAGGGAGCGCGTTTAGCAGATTGAAAATTCAATGTTGAACATGTCTTTTTTTATTTTTTGAGAATTTCTAACTAAGCAGAAAGTCGTCGGGGTGGTTTACATTGCTTTTAATCTTTATAATCTTTGTAGTTGAATTGGCTCATTAATTTTTAGCTGTGCATAATAGATATGAGTTGGTTCCATTAATTTAATCACCTAATTAGTTTATATACAATAAATATCTTCTGTATAATTGCATTAGAGGATCACGTCCTATCTAGTGAAGGTTGCAAAACATATACAGGATGATTTGAAAGTTCTGATCCAATGCTAAAAATAAAGGGGGAATTTCACGTGTACCCCTCAAAAACTTCAAAATTACATATATCCATCTCTAAAGTTTGAAATTACACATTTTCCTCTCTAAACTTCAAAAGCTCACAAACTTACCCATTTTATTGTCTTTTATATTAAAAATCATTCTTAATTTATAAAATACTCATTTTACCCTTTAGCAAAAGCATATAAATCTCATCGGACCCAAATTTAAATATGAAGGTTCCTCTATCATCTGGACTGGTTTTAGATTTGTGCACGCAAGATCAGCACAAATCTTGATGCGAAAATGCACCCATATTGAAGCGACATGCACAGATTTTAATGCAATACGTGCTGATTGGAATTTGCATGTTAGATCAACACAAATAATGAAGCGATGCGCACAAATCTTAATGCGTATATTTTGCAAATACATTTATTCCTTTGTCTTCATATTTTTGCAAATACCAATGTCTAATATAATATTTTATTTCACAGTAATGATGTCAAAGAACAATTTCAAGTTCGCATATGGGTAGCTATTTTTGAAACGTTCGAAGTAATTGATGTTTCGAGAAAGATAGCGCGACAATTTGGGCTTGAGCAATCAAATGAGAAAGAAGTGATTCTTACAGAGATTTACAAATCTCTTAGAGGTAGAAAGTATCTCATAGTCCTACACGATGTATGGACAACCGTTTCAAAATCTTAATGGTCAATCTAAACCGCTCAACATGATCTCCATATAAATATCTACTTGCAGGCCGAATTTTATATTTTTGAGAATTTTTTTTACTATTTTTTAAGATAGTTAGAAAATCACTTGATCTGAAATTCTGGACCATCCAAAAACAGTGATTTTCTATCTATCTTAAAAAATACTAAAAAAATTGTAAAAAATATAAAATTTGGTCTGCAAGTACATATTCATATAAAAATCATTTTGAACGGTTTGAATCGACAGTTAGAATTTTGAAAATAAAAACATTGATCCGTATTACGAAATAAATCGTGATATGCATAGTACCGTAGAGTCCCTCTTGAAAAATTATGATGTAACCATCACTAGGTTCAGTCTCAATGTGTTGCTAATATGAGACTGAAGCTGCTTATGTCACTGATCAACCCAAGTTTTTTAATTCAGCACTTAGTGGCACCACCAAGCTTGGGCCTCATGATCTTCTCACAGTGTTAAAACAAATTGAGGCGGAGTTGGGCCGTGCCAGTGGGATCAGGTACAGGCCAAGGCCCATTAACCTAGACATTCTCTTCTATGCGTCAACTCAGAAAATTTGAGTGTTACCGCATCAAAGAATCTGAGAAAGGCCTTTTGTATTTAGCCCCTTTGATGGGAGCAGCTTGTCCGATGTCAATCGAACTATGAGTTCGATGGATTCCATAACCGTCCAATTTGTTTTAAGATTTGTGTGTGTCGCTTTATATCCGTGCATATTTTCTTTAATATCCGTGTGCACGGATGGTTATGGAACCCATCGAATTCAGTTTCAATTCGATAGGCACCGGACCCAAGCTGCTCTCCTGATTGATTTATTGGGGTCATGTTTAGAATATGACAAAGTCGCTACATGGTATTCTTTTACGAATTGCAAAAATGGGCTTTTTTAATATTTGGCATAAACTAGGGGGGAGAGTTTTTTAATTGAAATGAAGGAATAAAACGTGTATTTCATGGGCATTCTTAATCTGACACCTGACAGTTTCAGTGATGGTGGAAAGTGTCGAGAATTTTTTATTGGTAGAAAAGAGAAACGAAGAAAGAGAGTGTAGAAGGTATAATATTGGCAAATAAATCTGCTGCGATTCTAAAAGAATTACATGATCTTGTGATTTCAAATCATTCATTCATTTTATGAAAAGCCCCTCTGATTGATGGGAACTTGGTCCGATGCCCGGACTCAAACTGAATTTGATGGGTTCTACAACCGTCCGACTCATTTTAAAATATGTGTATGTCGCTTTAATACCCGTGCACATTTGCTTCAATATCCGTGTGCACGAACAATTATGGAACCCATCAAACTCAATTTGAGTCCAATAGACATCGGACCCAAACTGCTCCCCTGATTGATTTATTGGGGGTCAGGTATAGAATATGACAGGCTCACAGTCGCTATATGGTAGTCTTTTGCAAATTGCAAAAATTGGGCTTTTTAATATTTGGGATAAAGTAGGGGGGAGAGTATTTTAATTGGAATGAAGGAATAAAACGTGTATTTCATGGGAATTCTCAATCTGACACCTGACAGTTTCAGTGATGGTGGAAAGTGTCGAGAATTTTTTATTGGTAGAAAAGAGAAAACGAAAAGAATGTGGAAGGTATCATATTGGAAAATAAATCTGCTGCGATTCCAAAAGAATTAAATGATCTTGTGATTTCAAATCGTTCATTCATTTTATGAAATGCACGTTCAAGGATCCATATCCAGATTGTTCTTTTTACTCAACACGAATCTCAAAGCAGACTCCTACAATCTCCATATGCACCGGATTGAGATTAGGCCGGTTGAAATTAATCTGGGCTGTCCATTTTTTAAGATTGTATACCTGGGGATACAATTAAATCAGAAGCCCAGATTAAATCAGAGCTTGCTTACAGAGGCTCAATAAACGGGTAAAAATATTAACAGAGCTTTTTTGGCTTCGTGCAGTGCACAAATTATAGGAAGTGTCCTTTTGACTTTATTATCCGAGCGTTACATGAAGCCAAAGCTACGCATTTAATATCTTTATCCCAGTAAACTATGTTTGAAGCTAAAAGAAACTGTGCTTGAATATACAAGGAAATAAATCTGCTGTTAATTGTTATTTCAAAGGAATAACAGGAACCTGTTATTCCGATTCCAACCGTTAATAAATCATTGATATTCGCGCATGAAAGTACTTCTTTATTGAAATTCGCGCATGGAAAATTTTGAAGAGTTCGCAGGTTCTTGTTATTCCATTGGAATAACTGCAGATTTATTTCTGAATATTCAGATACTATGCTTGACAATTTTCAATAATAAATTATTGACAGTGTTGGAGGTTGATATCTTTCTTTTGTATGTGTGTGTTGATGGTAAGAGATTGACAATTTTTTTATTTTAACAATTTTCAATAATAAAATTTAAATTTAAAACAATTTTCAATAATAAAATTTAAATTTAAAATTTAACAGTGTAGGTGCAGGTGATTTAAATAGTATACACATTTTTGTTTACAAAAAATAATGAGATTTTATGTATGTTTTACCGTTCATTAAGTGACATAAATTTTAAGCAGCTTGATTTATGTATCATTAATCAATATTTAAATTGTATAAAATTTGATTGTTGTACTATCTATATTCAATAAAATATTTATAAATTTATCTATTTACAGCTTGAATTAATTTCATAATTATTATTAAGAGGTCAAAATAATCATTGTCAAATAATTCCTCTCCGTTAATTTAATTTTTTTAAATATTAACAAAAACTAAGTTGTTCGTGCAATGTCAGATTTTGAGAATAAATGAAAAGAAGACTGATTAATTTATCGTGAATTTACAATACACTATATATACAACTGTAAGTTGTATTTATATTTATAGTTGTATTAGACAAGCTGCTCAAAACTGATTAATTTTTCTGATCCATCTATACATTTAAATTTCAAGATACTCTTTCTCTTTTTTCTCTATTATTTTTATAATATTTGCTATAAATAAATTGTTAAATTTTTAAATTATTTTTCTTTTTATTTTTGGTTCATTAATTAGTAGGGGTGCAAAAGGATCAAATAATGGTAAAATCATATCTGTATTTATTTTTTGGATACGAATACAAATTAGATATTGGTCAAATACGGATATGGATCTGATATTAAATTGATACAATAAAATTTGATTTTCCTATCTCTTTTCTCGTAAAAAAAGTTTAATTAAAATTTAAAACCAAAGCAACATTTTAGGAATAAAAGAAACGAACTTTCTAAATTTGAAAATTTTAATACGCGCTTTCCAATCAAAGAGAGGTCAGAAGTGGATTCGGTAGAAGAATTTTACTAACGGATATCCATTAAGTTACATTTCTATGAATATGGATAATTATCTGTATTTAAATCCGTTTCTGCTTTCAAAATAAAAATCATATTAGTATAAATCATATATGTATTTGCAAATTATCTGTATCTGAATATCTAAATTCACAAAAATTTGATTATGAGTCCGGATTCAGACAGATAATATCGAGTCTGGCTAGAATGACACCAGTGTCATTTCAGTCTATACAACACCAACTCCAAAACCTACTACATTGACTTTAAACGGTGAATACAAACCGTTCAAACCGATCTACTTCATTAGTTGTACGTTTACATGTAAATTTTATAATTTTTAGAATTTATTTAGTATTAAGTCAAGCAATCAAATGTGCGAGTTTTAAGTTAATTTTAATGCATTCATTTTTCAGCATTTTTGACCGCTTGATTTGATACTGAAATAATTCAAAAATATAAAAAAAAATTACATGTAAACACATCACTCATAAAGTAAATCGGTTTGAACAGTTTGAATTAGTCGTTTGAAGTCTATCCAATCAATTTTTAAGTTGATGTCATATGACACTGAAATGTGAGAAACAAATGACTATGTCATTAATTCATTGTACTAATGCTCTCTTCTTAATAAATTTTAAAAGATAAAAAAATTCATACTTAATTATTAGTGCTAATGATAAACTATTAATATAGTAGTTTCTAATGGAAGATAATTGTTCTAAGAAAAAAAAAATATATATATATATATATATATATATATATATATATATATATATATAGATTGGCTAATATACCAACGTTGGTATAGAGCAGTTCGTACTATCAAGTGGATTTTGTGATTTTGAAGTCCAAATAGCCGATCCGAACCGCTCAACATGTTCTCCATATTGAAATGTGCTTGGAAACCAAATTTTACATTTTTTGGAATTTTTTACTATTTATTAAGCCACTTTGAAAATCACTGATCTGATGGTTCAGAAATTTTTACTGTTTTTTACTGTTCACAGTGGATCAGCGATTTTTAAAGTAGCTTAATAAATAGTAAAAAAATTCAAAAAAATGTAAAATTTGGTCTCCAAGCATATTTCGATATGGAGAACATGCTGAGCGGTTCGGATCAACTATTTGGACTTCAAAATCACAAAATCCACTTGGTAGTACGAACTGCTCTATACCAACGTTGGTATATTAGCCAAACTCTATATATATATATATATATATATATAATATCTTGTACAGAGTTTTTTCTATGTTCTCTTCTTCAATTTTTGTATATTTTATCTAAGTATTTACAAATATAAAAAAACAAAACTTATAGTAAAAGTAAAACCATATATTTTGAATTTAATTAAAAAAGAAATAGTCACTACCAATGACTGTGATTTATTCTTGGAAGAAAATGAGGTTTTGTAATAATAGCAACAATTTGATAGTAGAGACAAGGAGGCTTCAATAACTATGGCATTGTCACAAACAAACACATACTACCTACTGAAGAAAAGCCTTCTCCCGGTCCACCGTAGACCACTACAATCATGAACCAAATTTAATGAAGTTTATTTAATGTTTTTTTTATTTTTTATTGTAGCATGTTTGTTAAGTTGAATATACAAATTTTCTTTTCATTAACACTTTTTTTATGTGCAAAAATATAAGTTTGATTATAATATTTTGCATGTGAACAGTGAATTCCAAGGATGGTGCAATTGTAGTAATTTAATTTTAACTTGTTTGATATCTTTTAATAAACCCAATTAAAATTAGATATGTCAATTATTATTATTATTATTATTATTATTATTATTATTATTATTATTATTATTATTATTATTATTTTATTAGACGATGTTGGTATCCAAGAACATTACCTTATTTTTTATTCAAATTTTGAAGCTGCAAAATTTTACACATAACAAAAGGTAATGTTCTTTGTTATCAGATCAATGACACCATTGTCATATATTTGAATAGAGCTGTATCAAAAATGGCACTATTCGAAATTATATAATCTTCATTGAATAATTTGAAAAAAAAAATTAAGTTTGCAGACTTTGCGATAGACGATCAAGCAAAATCTAAAATGAACACATTATATTCAAATAACGAAGATAAACATACAACAGTAAACATGTTTCTCGAAAAAAAGGGAAGGGAACCGAACCGATTGAAGCTTAGTGTGCGGTATTGTCAGATCTCAGTGCGTAGTCTCTACTTCCATCTCGATTAGAGTGCGGCGATGAGCAAATATGGTTGTCGGAGTGCGACGCTATCGGACAAAAGCATATCCAAAAGCACGGCAGCTATCAGATAAAAGCAGATCCGATCGTGGAGAGATGGAGAATGAAATAATAGGGTATTTAAAAGTGTAGATAAGTAAGATTATATTATTAGAGTAGTTTAAATAAATTCATGATCATAATAAAAGAATTTAGATCTAAAAATGAGTAGTAGTTATTTAACTTATTTGACTTGTTGTAAATACATTTTTATATCAATAAAATTAGTAGTAGACATTTAAAGCCATCGACATTTAAAAAAATAATTACTTTTGTCATTACCATACTAATTACCAGGATAGTTCTAGGAAAAGAAATTATTTTTTTTAGGGAAGGAGAAGATAAATATTTATTATATAGTGTTTTGAGATTTTTTTAGTTTTTGGGTTATAATTCGAGATTTTTTAAAAAGTCATGTTATATTTGAATTTTTTTAATTTTTTCTATCTTTACGGATAAAAATTTCAGTACTTTTTCCTTGTTCTCTTCTTTTATTTTTAATATTTTTTTTCCTCATAGTAAAAGTCTTATTGTAAAACAGTCATTTTCAGTTTAATTAAGAAAGAAATAGTCGCTACCAATAATTGTGATTTATTCTTGGAAGAAAATGAGGTTTTCCCAATAATGGCAACAATTTGGTAGTAGAGACAAAGAGGCTTCAATAACAATTAGAGTTCTCAAAACCGTGTCACCGTGGTCAAACACGGCACGAACGGCACGGCACGATAAGGACACGGCACGGCTAAGACACGGCACGGGACATGACACGGTACTGTTCACGTGCCGTGCCTTAAGCGTGTCGTGCTTGGGTTTCCTACTGTAGGGCACGGCACGGCACGGCACGTTTACGAGGAGAGGCACTGCACGGGACACGGCACGGCACGACACGGGAACACGATTAGACACAGCACATCTAGGCACGACACGACGACACGACTAGGCACGCTAGGAACGACTAGGCACAACTAGGCATGACTAAGCACGACAGGCACGAAAGTTCAATTTTTTTTTAATTTAACGGACGACAGTAATTTTCAAATTAAAGACAGAGAGTTAGAATCGAGTTAATTCGGAGTATAAGAATATAAAATATTACGGTGCGGATTTAAATGTTGTCAATATTTTTCTTTGACATATGTTCACTATTTAAAAGCAGGTCACATACTTTTCCATACGTCTAAATGCGTAAAATTAATTTTCATGTTCTTTAATTTGAAATCTGGGGTCAGCGTTGCAGATATTTTATTTTTTAGAAGTGGTGAAAAATATTTTATGTACAAAGAATTATGGAAACAAAAGTTATATATAACTATTTTTAAATTTACAATATATAATATTAATGAATGGTTTATTGAATATGTTTTTTTTCAAAACACTTTATTTTTGTCATCGCATTAGCAGACGTTATTTTTCCTCCAACGGCTCCATATGTACTATAAAAGAAATGATACTTTTACACGCTATTTTGAATCCTTGAAATTAAGAGAAAAAATAAAGTGCGAGTTGCATTTGTACCGTACAATAAATTTTGAACTGCAAGTCTGCAAGAGGCATATTTCCTATCTAAAATAAGGATAAAACATTTTTTTGCTGTAAAAGATGGAAACATTTTTCAAATCTACAACTAGGATATAATTGTATTTTATTTTGCTTGAAAACGTGAGAAAATCTCTTCTTCTTTTTTGAGTAGAAAACGTGCGAAAATCTCAAAGAAAAGTAATTTGATAGTATTTCATTTGAAATTTCAAAGCCTTTATTTTTCTCAAAGAACTAGATAATATTATTAGAGGTGGCTAAAAATTAAAATGTATAAATTGTAGCTAGTGGAAATTGAATCCATACTCTCAACAATCACAATATAAGCTCTTATCACTAGACTACAAGCAAACATGTGATATTTATGGGGAGAGCTAGACTATATAAATTATTCTAAAAAAATAAAATTCAATTAAATTTTAGTACACATAACTAAAATTTTAAAATCATAGGGGTGCCTTAGCCACCTTTTAAAGGGCTTTAGATCTGCCCCGGCTAACAAGACATATTATCATTTATAATTTTTATTTGAAAGATTTTTTTTTGTGATGAATCTGGTAGTGTCTACCACTGTTATGTAAAAGATTTTCATGGATCGTTCAATTGAACTTAAGACAGCTGAAGCTTAATATGATCGTTCTGAACTATTATTAGGAAAAAAAAATCCTCTGACCATTTGATCAAAATCAGACGGATCTGATATTACCAAAAACAAAATAATCCGATGTACTTGCTAATACTTGGATAGGGTAGGACTCACTGTCATCAACAAATCACATGATTATTTAACTACAGATTATTGTCGTTCTTTTTTTTTTTTGTCCGTTTGGATAAGCCTTTTTAAATCTCAAAAGATGAAGATAAATATAATTTAAAGTTACAATTTAGTGGCAAGAATTTTAAGTTTTCATGAAATTTGCAGCTAACTCGAGACGTTCATATATGGTACTGTTGACATATGCTAGCTGTTTCCCCATAAAATATAATTAGAAAATCAAATAAATATTGGTAAAGCATTTTTGGTGGTCGGGAACTCGGGATCATAATGCAATGAGCATCTGGCTGGCGCATGCACGATCTATAAAATTTGAGAATTTTTTTTCATATTTTTATATTTTTGTAATTATTTTTCTTTTTTTTTGGATTTTTTTAATTTTCAGCACGATCAACACGAATAAGGCACGCCGTGCCAAAGCAACACGGCACGAACATGCACGTCACGATTAGGCACGACACAGTTAAGACACGGCACGTTTAGGCACGACGTGCCTAAACGTGCCGTGTCTTAACCGTGCCGTGCCAACCTCTTCCAATTTTTGGCACGGCACGGTAAAAATAATAAAATAATAATCGTACCGTGCCGTGCCAAGCCGTGTTTAGCACGACACGGCACGGCACGGCACGGCACGGCACGAATTTAGAACTCTAATAACAATGGCACTGTCACACACAAACACACACTATCTACTGGATAAAAGTCTGCTCCCGGTCCACCGTAGACAAGTAAAATCATGAACCAAATTTAATGAAGTTTATTTAATGTGGTTGCTTTCATTAACGGTTTCATCTGTGAAAAAAAGAGAACAAATATGTTGAAATTCTCATTCGTGTGAACCGTGCTTCTGAAATCTCTGTTTTTCTAAATCCAGCCGTTAAGCTATTTCGAGATGCGTGCAAAAAATAGTTATTTTGAGATGCGTGCATAGAAAAAGTTAGACGGCTGAATTCGGGATTTTTTGAGATTTCAGGAACACTGTTCACGAATGAGGGATTGCAGCAGATTTCAATTCGAAAAAAAAAGTATGATTTATAATATTTTTCACATGAGATTGAAGGAGGTGCAATTATAGTAATTTAATTGTAATTTGTTTCATTATCTGTAATAAATCAAATAAGATGCTATTTCCACCATTTGGATCATTCATAAAATTATTTGCAAAATTAACAAGTTAATTTGCTTTGTGAATTTGTGATAGAGAGATCAAACAAAATATAAAATGAACCAAAATGAACACGTTATATTGGAAATTTTTTATCTATATAAATTATAAAATTGTGATGTATGGAAACAAAAAGAATACCTCGTTTTCAACAAATATAGAAAGATCAGAGGCATTGATTCAGATCCATATTTTGTTTTATTTTCAATGTTTATTACAATCTTTATTACAAATTTCAACATTTAAGAAAATAAAAATAAATAAAACATGGATCTGAATCAATGTCTCCGATCTATAAATAATTGGATCTGAATCTTATATACTTAACTAGTATTGTTTTGTCAACATACTTTTATTAACTAGAAATGTATGTGCGTGAGTATTAATTTAAAAATAATATTTCATAATCTAGATCGAGTGTCGAAGTAAGGAGAAACGTAGATACACTGGTGAATTACCCAATGTTTAACGTAGATACACTGGTGAATTACCCAATGTACGGGTTTTTTGGACATTGTTAAATTGTACTTACCATTTTGTGTGCATTTTATTTATTTATTTATAGAATTGGGCATGCTAAATCGAACGATCCATTTGGCTTGTTTAGAAATTCAATAGAATTATTCACATTGATCACGAGACTTGTAAATAGGATGTGTTGAGCATGACATCTTGTATTGTTAAATGAAACAAACGTGGAATGTAATGAATAAGTTAAAGGAAATGGGCCAACGTGTGGTGAACGCATGTTGGAATGTATACATTGGGTCTGGGTTCAACTAGACCCCTCGTTAACGTGACTGTAGACGAAAGCGGTCTTGTCACGGGTCAAGCACTACAAGAAAACAGGCATTTCCCGGTGCTTAAGAATGCCGCTATAGACCTCAGAAAATGCCGCTATTGACATTTGCCGGCGTTTCCATTAGTGCCGGGAATAAAGCAGTCGGGAAAGGCATATACCAGCGCTTCAAGGGTCTTTTGCCGGCACTTGATAAACGCCGCCCGAAATTACTCATTCCCGGCGCTTAGTGAATGCCGTCCTAAGTTTTAACATTTCCCGGCGTTTTTTACTTTTTTTCCCGACATTTGATAAACGCCGGTAAAAGTCACAAAAAAAATTAAAAAAAAAAACTCCTTCAATTTTTCCGGCGTTTACCAAGCGCCGCTAAAGGTCAAAAATTTTGAAAAAAAAAATGCTGCTACGATATAGTAATGAATGGTCAACCAGAGTGAATAAATTATGCACATTTACCAATTATTTAGAGCATTCGAATATACATACAACTAATTTTAAAGTTGAAAATAAAAATAATACATCTTTAAAATTAACTAGAGGTGGGTAGTTGTTCCTGTTATTCCTGTCCTTTGTCGCTATCGGTGCTGCAAAAATTTGAGTTAATATCTAACATTAGAGCCTCGGTTCAAAGAATAGTTTCAAATCTCTCTGCATAAGTTAATTTAGGTAAAATCTAACAATAGAGCTTCAGTTAAGCACTAATTTGCAAACAACACTCAAACTAAACCATAAGTTTAGGCCAAATCAAACAATAGCAGATGCAAGACATGCTTTCCAGACAAACAATATATTTAACTATTAAATATATAACTAGTTTTTTTATGTTGCGGCTACGCCGCAACCGTAATTTTGTTGTAAATGGTTGTGCATGTGGATGTTAGATTTCTTTATGAGATCCCAGAGGAGTACAGTACCATGCCTCTTTTAATCTCTTTTGCCTTGCTTGAATCAATAATTTAACTTATCCTACTATTTTGGTTTAGGATGCATGAAACATACAGTTAAAGGAAAAAAATAAATAAGGAAAAACTCACTAAGTATTTATGGATAAATATGTCTTCAGGAAGTGACCTACTGAAAATAGTTGTTGGACTGGTTACATAACAAAGAGATTATATATACTGGTAAAAGAGAAGAAATGAACTGTATCAGTACCATTACTGGTTCAATCTGAGTATGAGTTGACTGTATCAGTACCAGTATCAGTCCGTTATTGGGACTGTACAAAAAAGTGAAGCATAATAAAAAAATTGTATACTAAAAGAGGTAGATGTTTACCAAAAGAGTTAGATGTTCCCTTCCTTCTAGTTATTCTGCAGCATAAGGTTGGATTTGATTAATACATCCTATAGAGGAAAAAGTTGACAAGTTTGTAATTTGACAAAGAAGATAGTAGAAATATAGATGAAAGAGTAGATAGGGGTAAAAACGTAAAGTATAGTTTGCGTTTTTTTTTTGTTTTTGTCTATTACTAAGGTACTAAAAGTGAATGAAAGTAAGATGTCAGCTTGGTACTTAGTTCATTTTTGAAGGTACTAAATTTACCAAAATGACATAGGTCAAATTTCACTTGGCTTTCCCAATTTGGAAAAAATGATAATTGTAATTTTTCACATACTTGCAAATGGACAGGCTCAATTGAGTAATACTGCTTTGAGATAAATTTTAAAACTTCAATTCGGTGCAGCTAGTTATGACCTTATTTTGAGCCAATTGTCAGAGAAAACTTGATGCACCAACCTTTCTAAGGAGGAAGAAATTACCTTAGTAGCAGTGGAGAACTTGAGCTTCTTCGTTGAGAGGATGCGACTCCCAATCGAAACAGTTATCTCACTTCTTTTGTTGCGCTTTCTGATCTAAAATGCCAAAATAGGAAGACACAAAAATATCACATTAAAATTAATTGGTTTTGCATTTTTGCAAAAGATGAATATTTTAATTCTCTACTAATATTCTCACTGGGCTCTTTAGTACTATTATTTCAAAAGTGAATGAAAATGTGGGAGTATAATTTCCCAGCATCCAATTTTTATATACTCAGCAATAGCAGGAACTATATGCTGCACAAGAGCAGACAAGATATGTTTGTACATTAAATCAACATTACCAGAGGGAACAGGTTAAAAATGAGAAGATTATCTGAAATTCTGTCCTAGAAGAAGATCGATTTGGTGGGTATTCAGGACACTAAGAAAAAAGGGGTTTAGTATTAGGATAACAAATCAAGCTTATTCAACAAACAAGCATTTCATCAACAATTCAAGCATTTCTAAGCAACTGAAAATATCAATGTTTATAGTGCAATTGCACACAAGGAAAATCAATGAATACCATACAAATTCCATTTAATTTCGCCATTACTGTCTTGTTCTATCAGTTTTTGAAATTTCTCTTAATTTGTCAAGAATCCTGCAAATTGCAAAATTCCCAATTAAATTCAAGATGTAGTATGTATCAGAGAGAGAGAGAGAGAGAGGAAACTTGCCTTGAGTGATGGAGTTCCAGAGAGAGAGAGAGAGTACCAGCGGAGTGGAGAGGAGGGAACAGCGAGGTTGCCAGCCAAAGTCTCAGATCGAGAGAAAAAGAGGCAGTAGTAAGGTTGCCTTGAGTGACAGAGTTCCAGAGAGAGAGAGAGTGTACCTGCGGAGTGGAGAACGGGAACGGCGAGGTCACCAGCCGAAGTTGCGCCACCGTCGCGGATCGAGAGAAAAAGGAGGCAGTAGTAAGGTGGAAGAGGAGAGGAAGAGAAGAATGAGGTGAGCGGAGAAAAGAGGCAGTGAGGCGCGGAGGCGGAGAGGAAGAGAAGAATGAGGTGAGCGGAGAAAAGAGGCAGTGAGGCGCTGAGGCGGAGAGGAAAAGCCCTAGGCGCGAAGGTGTGGGTCGGGAAGCAGAGAGGCGGGAGGGTTTGGGGTCTGGCGCGCGATTTAGAGCGGATCGATCACATAATATATTATTATTTTTTTAACCCAAACTTAAGCCGGCGTTTGATATTGCCCGATCAAATTTCGCAGGCTGTACTGGCGTTTCTTATTAGCGCCGGCTGGGTTAGCGCCAGTACAAGCGTATTTTCTTGTAGTGAAGATCTAGCGTAGGGTGGATTCCCCGTCTAGTGCGACAGCCAATACCTAGCGTAAGGTGGATTCCCCGTCTAGTGAGAAAGTCTCTCGTTGTTGGATGAATTTTCCAGCGGGTTCGCGTTCTTCCAGTGTTAGATGAATTTCCCACTGGATTGGCAAATAAATGGATAAACGAAAAAATTGAAAGATAATTCAAGAAGAGTGTGTGTGTTTTAAATATTTCATATCATGTGAGGATATAATTTTAATATCCTGTCTGTATTAATAAGTAAATTTGACAAACTCCGAGACTGGAACTAAATCCCGTACTGAGAGACTGTTTGATCTCTCACCTGTTCAACTTTAACGTGGGTTTCAGGAAATGATGAGGTCGACGTGGAACACGAATAGCAGGAATGCGAAGCAGGAGGTCAACGAGTATTTATTACGTGGGTTTCAGGAAATGACTCTAGTATCCTTTTATTTTCTTTTTAGTTATACTTTAAATTCTCTCTTTAAAAGTTGATACATTGATTGGCATGGCAATTATCGGTTTGTTTGCCATGTTTGTCTTGATCTCATGTTGAATGTATGTTATGTACTTGAACCAATTGTGGTGTTAGAAAATTTCATTTTATTCTAAGATAAGATGCATGAGTATTTATTATTGATAATGTATGTGATGTGCACACGTTTTACGCGTAAATACGTGGCAGGTTGACTCGGATTGTGACAAATATATTAAAAGAACTAATTCTGACTCCTCATATAACATAAAGTTTATATTCATACTCAATTTTATAATTTAGTCTACATCTCACTCCACAACTAGATCTGCTTCTTCGACCATCGTTGCGCTCCGACAATGATCATATCTACTCACCGACACGTTCATCGATGGTCTTGATTGCGGCAACATTGTTGTGCAAACCAAAAATCACAGAGAATTGAGCTTCTGGATTGAACAAACAAGTTGATATCCTGTGAATTAAATTGGAATTTTGTTCTTCCAATCTTCAAATCAGTTTATTTTTTTCCAAAACAAATGTCACATTTTTTGGCCCAATGCAATTGGTTTAATACAAAACCAACCTTTTAGAAGCAAACTCAAATATTAGATGATCTCTGCTAGCATATGGATAAAATAAAGGGCAAAGTAATGCTATGAAAATGGGCCTGGGTGGAGAAATGAGATGTGTTTATTTTAGCAAGTATATATAGGCCCATAAAAAAGTGGGCTAAGAGTTGAGATAATGATGGATCTTGGAACCAATCAAATCAAATAATTGCTTAATTACTTTGAGTAAAATGTTTTGGTTACTGGTTACTGGTTAAAATTACTTTAGAGGATCGGATTAAAATGTTATGAAGGCCCGTCAAGTAGTGGATTCTCTGAGCTACAAATGATGGCACTGTACTTACTTCGGGCACTGTTATTCGCCATGTCAATATATTCAAAATGATATATATATATATATATAGGCAAAGACTTCTATGGACATAAGGACCTATTTGTAAAATGAAAATATTTTTATTTTCAAAGTTCAAACAGTCGATCCGAACCGTACATCTTGTTCTCCATATTAATATGTGCTTGGAGACCAAATTTTACATTTTTTTGAATTTTTTTACTATTTATTAAGATGGGTACAAAATTCAATGGTCTGAATTTGATAGCTTTTGTACCCATCTTAATAAATAGTAAAAAAATTCAGAAAAATGTAAAATTTGGTCTCCAAGCACATATTAATATGGATAACAAGATGAACGGTTCGGATCGACTGTTTGAACTATGAAAATAAAAATATGTTCATTTTACAAATAAGTCCTTATGTCTATAGAAGACACTCTCATATATATATATATATATATATATATATAGAGTAATGCTATTATGCATTGCGAATTAAAGCAGGTGCTTTAATTCGCGCTCATATCACAATTTCCAAAGTTCAAATAGCCGATCCGAACCGTTAGATGTGTTCTCCATATTGAAATGTGCTTGGAGACCAAATTTTACATTTTTTGGAATTTTTTTACTATTTATTAAGCCACTTTGAAAATTGCTGATCCAACGGTGGCTCATAATGAACAGTGAAACTGTTGGATCAGCGATTTTCAAAGTGGCTTAATAAATAGTAAAAAAATGCAAAAAAATGTAAAATTTGGTCTCCAAGCACTTTTCAATATGGAGAACACATCTAACGGTTCGGATCGGCTATTTGAACTTTGGAAATCGTGATATGAGCGCGAATTAAAGCACCCGCTTTAATTCGCAATGCATAATAGCATTACTCTCTCTCTCTATATATATATATATATATATATATATATATATATATATATATATATATATATTAGATGATTTCTAAAAATATACTTTGATTTTTAGAGATTGAAATTAAGAAAATACTGGAAGAATTTATAAAGAAGCAAACAAAATATACAAATCAATTATTCAACATTGATCTTATTTTATTTGTAATAATCAGAGGAGAACTCGTTTCAAATTCATAGGATGTATAAAATCATTACCAAATAAAACACTTATTGCTTGCAAATCCGTTTGTTACCAATAAATTGAATGCTTGAATCTATATGTCAGCTTGGATGTCCGATTGAAATGTGGAATGCTCTCATGCAACTTAATCATGAGGATCCGGATTGAAATATCGTCTAAATTTCTTGACAAATGTGTAACATATAACGTTTTCTTTAGATTAAATTTATCTCTTCGGTTCAGTTCAGTGTAAGGAAGGATAAAATTTTCATCAAAATAGTTCTATCTTTTGAAGCATCAGTTATTGTTGAAACTTCAAGCTGCACGTAGAATAGGTGGCACATTGGATCCAGTGGAGCGAAATCAGGAAGGGAATTCCTGGAGAGCCTCTGCAAGTTAACAAATATTGTAGAAATATTCATTTCCTTCCTATTTAGATGGTGTGTAATGTTGTTTCTATAATTTGATAATAGCAATAGGGGTGTAAGATTGATTTCCTTTTTGAGATGTTAGGCTGTATTGCTCTATATAGGATACAACCTGTGTAATATTTTGATTAAGTCTTTTCTTTGTAAAATTTGAATGATTCAGTGAAATAAAATGAGAGGGAACGGTTGGGTGGAGTGTGGTGTCCTTAAGCTTAAATTTATTTGTGACATGGTATCAGAGTGAAATCGATCCACAAAAAATTAGAGAGTAATATGTGTTCTTTCTAATAGTTGAATGGCAGAACAAACTGATGCTGCCCTTACAAAATCCCTTCTTGAGAAATTAACTGAACCTCTTGTTCTACAACAAACCGCTGTGCAACACCCACCTTTACATCATGCTTCAGCAACGGAAGGATTGTTACATCCTAGCCCGATCTCGGTGAAATTAGATGGGTCCAATTTTGCAATCTGGTCTCAAGCAGCCGAGATGTACATTAAAGGCCGTGACAAATTGAAGCACATCAAGGGTGCATCAAATGCACCACGAGCTGGAGACCCGCTGCATCAAAAGTGGGACATAGATGACTTGGTGGTCAAAGGATGGCTGCTCAACTCACTGGACGAAAAGTTGTTTGTGAACTTCATCCGGTACCCGACTGCACGAGACATATGGGAAGCTATAGCAACCACCTTCTATGATGGTAATGATACCGCTCAGGTATTTGATCTTAATAAAAGGGTAACTCGATTAAAACAGTCGGGTAGAGCGATTGAGGTGTATTACAATGAATTACAAACCTTGTGGCGGGAAATAGACTTTCGACGACCGAACCCAATGATCTATAAAGAAGATATTGAAAAATTTAATGAATTTGTTCTAGAAAATCGGGTATATATCTTCTTAGATGGTCTTGATGACCGACTAGACAATGTTAGAGCTGATGTTTTGCAGAGGACCCCTTTTCCTACGATCGAACAAGCATATGCTTGGGTACGAAGGGAAGCAACCCGGCAAGGAATTATGATGAAAGGAAGTGAAGAGATAACTCATGAATCAATGGCAATGGTGTCAAAAGGGTATAAACCATCTCCGGTAAATCTTTCTCTCAATAAAAATTCCTCTTCTCTAGATAAATCAAAGTTAAAATGTACCTACTGTGGAGGATTGAGACATGTTAGGGAGAACTGTTTCAAATTAACTGTTAATTATCCGGATTGGTGGAAAGACCTGAAGAAAAAATTCAAAGGCCGAGCCAACTTTGTGATTTTTGAAGAGGTCTCTGTTGACCTAAACTTAGGGAATTCAGTCCCTGTCCAATATACAAACTCTAGTGCTCCAAAACCTACCCAAAATACTATGCAGCAAGGGTCCAATTCAGACCTAGTTTCAGCCCAGTGTGCGGCCTCTACTTCCAGCGGCTCTGGAAGCCTTCAAATGGTGTCTAATACCGAAAATATGGGTAAGAAAGCTGCTCAAGGTAATATATATGACTAAGTTAATAATTTAAATATACAAAGATGGATATTAGACTCGGGAGCTACCGATCACATGACATATTCTAGTAGTGATCTTATAAATCTGGAAAAATCTCGAAGAAGTGGTATATTAAATGCAAATGGCATATCTTACCCAGTTCAAGGAGCTGGAGATGTGATTTTTTCACAGTTTTTAACCCTTAAGAATACATTGTTGGTACCATCATTAGCCACAAAATTAATATCAGTAGGTCAAATAATCGAAGAACCAAAGTGCGTTGTGCTTATGTTTCCCGATCATTGTGTTGTGCAGGATATCCTCACCAAGGAGATCATTGGCCATGGTACTAAGCGAGACGGATTGTATTACTTGGACGACCTGAATATTGGCGAGGCATGTCTGGAAAGAGAAGATACGATGAAAAGAGACAAGGTGTGGTTATGGCACAAAAATGAGGAATTTAATTGTGAGACTTGTATTAAGGCATAAAGCCATCGTACAATTTATCTGAATAGTTTAACTAAAAGCTTATCTCTTTTTGATCTAATTCATACCGATGTGTGGGGTCCCTCCCCGATTGTCTCTAAATCTGGATGTCGGTGGTTTGTTCTATTTACTGATGACTTTAGCCATATGACATGGGTATATTTACTTAAAACCAAAGATGAGGTCCCTGTGGTGTTTCAAAATTACTACAAAATGGTAAAAACTCAATTTGAAAGGGAAATAAAGGTTGTGAGAAGTGATAATGGAACTGAATATGTTAACAATATCTTACAAGAATTTTTTAAGGAGAAAGGAATTGTATAAGAAACCTTGTGTGTCGGGACACCACAACAAAATGGAATAGCGGAACAAAAAAACAAACACATCCTTGAAACAACACGGTCTATTTTATTTGAAAACCATGTACCTTCCATTTTTTGGGATAATGCAGTATCGTTTTCTGTTTATCTAATGAACCGAAGCCCCACAAAAATAAACAATTTCAAAACTCCTTTACAAATTCTTTCCTCTAAAATTATTATTCTGTTCATTTTAACTCTACCACCAAAATTTTTTGGATGCACAGCCTATGTCCATGTTCAAAAGAAATTTCGATCAAAATTAGAACCATGTGTAGAAAAGTGTGTGTTTCTGGATTTTGGAGCGCATAAAAAATGATACAAATGTTACAATCCCGCTACACGAAAATTTTATACAACCATGGATGTCACTTTTCTCAAGCAAGAGTAGTTCTTTCAAACCAAAACTTCGGTTCAGGGGGAGTGTATGTGAACCGAACTTAAGGTATGAACATGATCTCAATTTTCTTACTCAACATAATTTCGGTCCAGAACAAGTTGTGAATAGCAATGAGCTGTTGCCTCAACCTCAAACAATTCCAGAAAAAAATAATTCAGAACCGAACCCTCAAACAATTCCAGAACCAAACAACTCAGAACCAAATAAAAATCAAAATATGGAGGGTCCGAATATTTTTTTCTGAAAATGAGAATGAGACAAGGAATGATCCGAATAGTGACTGGAATAGTGTAGTAAGGGAAACTGAAGAACCAAGCTCACCTCAACAGGACCGAACTCATGAGGATGAAATAGTAATACAATCCGACTCGCAACCACAAGAGCCATGTTCTCTAGAGGATAACTCCATGGTAAGTTCTCTTGAGTTTTTTTTCTAAATTACCACCAAGAATGAATCGTGGGAAACCACCAAAACGGTATGTTCCTGAAGATGGAACTAGTAAAGAAATAAAATACCCGATTGCCAATTACACCACAGTAGAAAATTTGACAAAACCATTAAAAGAATTCTCAAAACAAGTATCCTCGGTAATTATACCAAACAACTTGGAAGAAGCCCTTATGGATCCAAAATGGATAGAAGCAATGGAAATTGAAATGGATGCATTAAAGAAAAATGGTACATGGAGATTAGTGGAATTACCAAAGGTGAAGAAAACAGTTGGGTGTAAATGGATCTTCTCGGTGAAATACAATGCAGAAGGAAAAATAGAAAGGTATAAAGCTCGGTTAATTGCAAAAGGTTACACACAGACTTACGGAATTGATTTTCAAGAAACTTTTTCACCTGTCGCTAAATTAAACACAATTCGAGTTCTTTTATCTCTTGCAGCAAATCTTCATTGGCCATTGCACCAATTTGATGTGAAAAATGCTTTCTTACATGGAAATCTGAAGGAAGAAATTTACATGGATATTCCACCCGGATACCAACACTCAGAGTCAGTCGAAAAGGTGTGCAAATTGGATAAGGCGCTGTATGGACTAAAACAGTCACCAAGAGCATGGTTCGGCAGATTCTGTAAGGCGATGAAAAACTTTGGCTATACACAAGGTAATTCAGATCACACCATGTTTTTCAAAAGAGATCAAGAGAAAATAACAATTTTGATCATATATGTTGATCATATGATTATTACTGGTAATGACCATACAGAAATTAGTCTGTTCGAGAAAAAATTGTCAAAGGAATTTGAAATGAAAAATTTTGGTGGGCTGAAATATTTCCTTGGAATTGAGGTCTCTCGGAATAAAAGTGGCATTTTTCTTTCTCAAAGAAAATATGTTCTTGATCTTCTAGCCGAAGTTGGCATGCTTGAATGCAAGCTTGCGAATATACCAATGGTACAAAATGTGAAATTAGGAATATACCAAAATCAAAGCCCAGCGAATAAAGAAACGTACCAAAGGTTAGTGGGAAAGTTAATTTACCTATCTCATACTAGACCTGACATAGCCTACGCAGTAAGTTGTGTTAGCCAATTCATGCATGCTCCGAGTGAAGAGCATATGGAAGCTGTTTTGAGAATTATTAGGTACCTAAAGGGAGCACCCGGACGAGGCATTGAGTTTGAGAAACATGGACATCTAAATGTCGAAGGGTACACAGATGCCGACTGGGCTGGGAGTATAACCGATCGAAGATCCACATCAGGATATTTCACATTTGTTGGTGGAAACCTTGTCACTTGGAGAAACAAGAAACAAAATGTGGTAACCTTGTCAAGTGCCGAAGCAGAATTCAGAGGTATGACCAAAGGTATATGTGAACTTATGTGGTTAAAAAGATTACTAACTGAACTCGGGTATGGACCAACGAATGAGAAGAAATTATTTTGTGATAATAAGGCTGCAATAGATATATCCCATAATCTTGTGCAACATGACCGAACAAAACATATTGAGGTAGATAGACACTTTATCAAAGAGAATCTCGATTCAAAGATCATCTCACTGCCATTTGTGAGATCAAATGAACGGTTGGCTGATATGCTGACGAAAGTTGTTTCAAGCAACGCATTTTACAACTCACTGGATAAGCTAGGCATGACGGATATCTTCGTGCCGACTTGAGGGGGAGTGTTGAAACTTCAAGCTGCACGTAGAATAGGTGGCACATTGGATCTAGTGGAGTGAAATCAGGAAGGGAATTCCTGGAGAGCCTCTGCCAGTTAACAAATATTGTAGAAATATTCATTTCCTTCATATTTAGATGGTGTGTAATGTTGTTTCTATAATTTGATAATAGCTCTATATAGGATACAACCTGTGTAATATTTTGATTAAGTCTTTTCTTTGTAAAACTTGAATGATTTAGTGAAATAAAATAAGAGGGAAGGTTGGGCGGAGTGTGGTGTTCTTTACTTAAGCTTAAATTTATTTGTGACAGTTATATATTTTGGTGGATATTCCTCTCGAAAATACAGGATCATATATGAAGCATCATGTAACACAGTCTCATAGTAATAATGGATACATATACAACACATCTATAAAAGTGTCCCTCTTACATAGATTGATTTAGATTGGTTTAATTGGCTCATGTTTTTCAGGTTTGAATAAAGTTATTGGCATTGTCGTTCTAGAAAGATTCTGGTGATTTGTTGAGTCATTCAAGAAATTAAGTGCACTACATTTAAATTTGTAGATAATAAATTAATGCCAACAATATAATAGGTTGCGAAATTTTGCATTACATTTACCGATTATGCTATATATATATATTTTTTTTATTATAGTGAATCACATTTTATTAATAACGAGTATTTGTGCCGTATCATCAACGAACATTTTCTTATATTTTGTAAAGTAGTATTTTCGTTGTAGGAATGATATTTGATTTGAATAAAATGTATGTACGTACGTGTCTTTTACATGAAAAGTTAATTTCAGTCATTTCAAAATATTCTTGTGAAACAATAGAAATTGGGAATATTTTTGTATAATTCTCTACAGTTCACTTCAGCAAAAAAAATTAAATAATGATTCAGCAATATAATCAAAACAACAAATTTATGGCGAAATATACTAAGTATATTTTTGGTAATTAAGTTTCAGTTATGTAGGAAGTAATTAGACAAACAACTTAAGCTATAGGTACATAGGTTAAAAAAATATATATATTATTGTAATATTTTTTTAAGCCTCATTTGATTAAACGATATGTTTTGCATCTCAAAAATAAGAAATACAAATTCTGTCCCAAGAGGCATATATGCATTAATTCATAATTGGACAAATATTTTTAAAATCCTGTCAACAAATATTACTCGAATTCAAAATGATATACAAATATTTTTTTGATGATTTCTAAAGAAAATACTTAGATTTGTAGATATTGATATTAAGAAAGTAATTGAGGACATTATAAAGAAGCAAACAAATTATACAAATTAATTATTCAACATTTATCCAATTGTACTTATTATAAACAGATAAATAATCATACACAAATAACTCCTTGGCAATGAGTAAAATTACAATTATAAAAATTGAAAGTACATAACAATAGAAAATTAAACCTAACAGCTGCACGGGCAAGTATGAAACGCAGAACGGGCCGGGAACAACAAACTGAAAAAAGGGAACTTAAAAAATTGTACGAGACTCAAATCTGACCGTTCGTCTCTAAGCAGAGAGAGAATTATCTAATCCCAATATTCTCAATAGTCTCTTCGGTCTTCTTGTTTTTCTGCTCAACATAATCCATATATACAATGGTTAAGAGTAGTTAGAAAATTTACAACAAAAATAATAAAAGATTGATGACAAATCTAGATAGGTTATGATGACGACGGAAAAGATGTCTTCTCTCTTTTCTTTCATGCTTTCATATTTATGTTAGGATAGTAGCTCAAATGTTTTGAGCAATGTTTTCATTTTATTTTGGTGGTTACCACCCTTGTGTAACGGAACCTCTTTCAATTAATATAAATGTGGACATGACCCCCATTTCTCTTCAAAAAAGATAGGTTATGAGGACAATCGAATTAGATATGTAAATAAATCTTACAGAAATTGAAAGGTGCATGAGATTTTACCTGATATGCACAGATGGGATATGCTCAATTTTGTGTAGATCTTTTCCTTGTATTGCCATACCTGGGCCGAACTCACGTGAAGGATCAAGAATTGTTAGTTCTTGAAGAGTCTGCAACTTTTGTAGCTCGGGAAAAACATGCAACTTTTCACTATAATGAATTTCAAGGTGACGAAGGATGGGCATAGCTCCCTCTTTTATGTCCCAATGATGTAGGTTGGGCAGCTGGATAAGCTTCAGTTTTTCGAGGCTTGGAAACCCTCCGGTTGAACAGATCAACTCTGTTCCCACATATGAGTTACTAAATAAATAAAGCATCCTGAGGCTTTGCAGCCTCTCCAATATGGGCATTGGATCTTCTTGGAGTTTAGAAGATGCGAGCATCAATTTGGTGAGATTTGTTGGAAACATCTCAACACTTGGAATATATATATTTCTTTCCCAAGCTCCACACAAAAATAGTTTTTGTATCTTCCCATGACAAGGTAAGTCTTTTGTGCCACCAAATGGTAGAAACCCATGTGTTTTAATAGTGAGGTAGAGCAACTGTTCTGTTCTTCTCAACACACTCTTGAGGTTTTGCCACTCTTTTATAGCCCTTCCGTTATTTAGTCCATTCTTAATGGAAATCACTAATGTACGCAAGTTGATACAACATCCTAATTCAACAATTGATTCCATTTGCATCCGCACATTCATAATTGTTTGTAGATTTGTATGCTTATCCCATTTTAATGGTAAATGGAAATTCCAGCTACCATATACATGCTTTAGAGTTGGGATGACGACATCACACAAATCTAGTGTTTTTTCGTTATGCATAAGTCGCGTTCCATTTAAATCAATGGTTTCTAGATTATAGAAGGAAAATTTCTTAAATATATCTTGTGAAATAGTGCAGTTTCTTAACCTCAAATACCTCAAGTGTATCAAGCCCTTAGGCCACTGTCTCCGTGTAAATGTGGCCATATTGACACTCTCCAAGGTTAACACTCTAAGTAGTCTAAAGCAACTATAATTTAGTTGTCCAAAGCCACTATCATTAAATGAATATTGCCCGAGACCAAAACAGAGTAAAGAATGAGTGTTTTCTGAATAAATGTCACCCACCGTGGAATTGCAAAATTGGAGTGCTGCACGACGTGGCTTGCAATCAGCTAGGTTCTTTACATCTTCCTTTTTTGAGAATATAGTGACGAAGTTCTCATCCTTAGCTTTGCGGATAGCTAGATCCCGTAGAAGATCATGCATACTACAAAATTTGCAATAGCCGTTCCAAGATTCTTTAGTAACTTGAATCAAGCACCTACAATAGTATTTGTATAATGGAAATATTTGTTTATGAATAAGTAGGTACTTCTTAAGTCAAATTAATATGTAAAATAATAAAAGCGAGGATGTATCTTTCATCGAAAGAAAGTTAATATAAATGATGAACACTTGGCTATATAGCCGATGATGCATTTATAAAACATAAAATATATTAAGGCACTTGCATATAAATTTGTTTTGAGTCGGTCTATTAAGTTGGATTATAAATTTTTCTGTGGATAAAATTAAGAATGTTTGTTTTGCTTTACAGTGAAGCCACAATTAATTAAGAATAAGGTCTAAAGACTACATATAATAGTAATACTAATGGCAATAATATGCTTTTTAGTGGATAGGCGCCATACTGTTGTTAGTCGATAGCCTTAGTTATAGTCAATGTATTTACTTGACACCTCATGGTAACGCTAAATTAAGTTTTGTGCGGATATCTACAATAATATTTTGAGTCAAGCAATGTTGATTTTAATTGATATCTCATTAATTGTGTAGACTGCAGTAGTTTTTTTTTTTTACCGCTTAACACAAAAAATTGCTTGGAACTTCGTGCTTATTTTCTCTCTTTCACATAGCTAGGTTATTACAAGTTTACAAGTTCAAACTCAATAACGATAAGTTTTAATTTTTAATCAGTTTTATTATTCGATCAATTTGTTTCTCTTAGCGTCAAAATTTCTCTCTTTTTAATTGTGTACGAAAGTTTTATTTGCATGTATTGAAGTTTTGTACAGGTAAGTATAATTCAATTTATATATTTAACAGTCTGATCCAATCAAAGAAAAACAAATTTTGTTGACTATATTTCAGAGGATAGAATTACAACAACAAAAGCATAATTTGCATAATAGGAAATTACAATATTAGCTTTGGTTACAAATAAATATTTTAATTGTCTTTCTTCACATTATATTGACTGCAATATATTAAATTATTATTTTTCTACAATATTTTACGTTGATATAAATTAGTAGATAACTTAATTTTTTTGGTATGAAATTTTCTCTGCTATCTAATTATTTAGATACATTTTTTGGGAAAAATAACATTTTGCCTTGATGATGAAATTTATAGCCAATTATGTCAATGAAGCAGTGAATGAAAATGAAGACTTTAATATGACCATTGAGAATAATGTTACTACTATTCTTAGTTTAAATGATTTTTTTTAATTTAAAGTTGTCAGTTAATTATTAGAATAGCAATGAAGTGTCCGTTAAAACTCTGTTTGAGATTCTTTTGTTAAAATAAAATTTCTATGAGCAATGACTGTTGCTTTTTATCTTATGGTTTTCAAAAGAATATCTACAAAAATATGACTTTTAATGTAAGTCGCAACTCATTAATCAATGTTCTTCAACAAAATATATATTTTCAAATCTTTTTTAACAAATAATTTGTTGCCTAAAAGTTTGTACTTGAGTTTCCACCATTTCTTCAACAATTAACGATTATATATGTAAGTCACCAAAAACCGCTACTAAAAACTATATATGTATTGATGATGATATACGCAAGTCGCGAAAAATCGATGCTAAAAATATATATATATTGCTGTCTTTTTCTAAAGTTAAATATAATTTTAATTCCTTTCAGTGATAACCAGAATATTCTACATACTGAGCGCACTTACTATCTCGCGAAATGGCACATGGATGCAACAAAGATATACATATATAAAGAAGCTTCTGTTTGAATAATTACTGGAATATTTGGAGATGAAAGAATTTCTAACAAATTATATTCTACCAGGTACAATCCTTGATATTATCATTGTACATTGTTTTACCAGGGGAGAATGGTGGAATTAATAAAAAGGAGGTCATGTCTGTACCAGGTATTGATTGAATTTAGGGGGAGTCCTTAGAGAGGAATTTTGGAAGAGTTATTAAATCTGGTGTGAATGTGATGAGATTAGGTTAGGCCAAAACCACAACAGGACTTCTTTTAAACGTTATAAGTACCTTAAAAAATAGTACTGAAAAGAGGGTGTACCTTTCAACGAGCTCTTGGAGGAATATCTCAGCTCTGTCCTCTATCGTTCCAGCTCCATCTTTTGGTATGAATTCTTCAGCCATCCACATTCTTGTAAGTTGTACTCCCGAAATCTCATAATCTTCAGGAAATGCCGCAAAATAAAGGAAACATGGTTTGAGCTGGTTGGGCAACTCATCATAACTCCTGGCTAGAATCTTCATGCACTTATTCCCATCTTCATTTCTCCAATCCATAGTCTCGTCCAACGTGTTCCAAGCAGTGTAGTTGCGGTCCCTTCTTGAGAGGAAACCACCTAGAACAACCAATGCTAAGGGGAGCCCACCACATTTCTTCGTTAATCTTTTTGCCACATCCAACAAGTGAGGGTAATTCTCAGGTTGTATATGTTGTTGAAAAGCATTTCTGAACAGGAGAACTAAACTCTCGGCATCATTAAGGTAACGGAGCTTATATGGTTTTGTGTTGCAATCTGCTGCTTTGGCAACATCAAGCGATCTGGTGGTAATGATTATGCGGCTCGCATTGTACATATCGGGTAATGCAATTTTCAACTGCTCCCAAAGATTAATGTCCCACACATCATCTAAAATAATTAAGTATCTCTTGTCTCTCAAGGAGTTCTTTAGCTTCACCGTTAATTCCCCATCTGTTACGGGTTGATCTTTTTTTTTCATGTGAGGTTTAACTGTGTAAAGAATTTTTTTCAAGAGATCTTTTAAACTGTACGTTTGAGAAATGGACTGCCATGTGCGACAATCGAATTGTCCCTCCAATTTATCACTGTTTTACAAAAAAAAAAAAAAAATGTGTCACATCAAGGAAAAATAAGGAACAGAACGAGAGAATTTATCACTAGTTTTTCTTAAGAAGATCTGGACCACATTTTGTAACAAATTTATTCTCAAGTTTGAATCACGTATTTGTGCCTAATTTATCATGCATGGAGCAAATTTTGAATCACGTACTTGTAAATTCTATTAACCAAAATAGAGAGGCTAATTTTGATTAAGCGTACATATTACGGTTATTATTTATGGAACAAATTATCAGAACTACATATATTGGGTGTAGTTGAGTAACATTTATATTCATGTATGCAAATTGTCAAAATTCAATTTCATGATTCACTTAAATTGCTATACAATCCCTTTAAATAATCCATTGTCATGAATTTAACTCATATGGTATATAAGTTTCGTTTAAATTATCAGGCTGGATTATGTTCTAGGTAAGAATTACATGAAAAAGTAATTGATAACAAATAATTCATAACAATATCTTTCTTTTCCTTGCCTGATTAGATCGAAGAATTGAATATCATCACTTCTTGAGAAAGGACAAAAATCTAAATTTGGACAGTTGAGTTCTTCACAACTAATAGTTGGTTTGTAATTTAGCAATTTTTTTTGTTATAGATTAATTGTTCCACAAAAATTTACCTGCTTTATATATATAAAAAAAACGATTAAAATAAAGGACACCTTTTGTATACTTTTTGGGCCAGGGTGGTCTTCCCAAGGCCGCCCGTACCCACAATCGAGAGCACTGTGCGCCTTGAAATACTGCTATCAAGCAGCTGCTCGATAATCTTTCCCTGGTCAACCTCAAGACCAACAACTTCTGGATCATCAACATCATCGACATCATCGAGAGCTCCAAGATCCTTAATTCCCAGGTCGGTTCGGCGCTGGTAAAGCCGATTGAGTTCCTCTATGATATCTTCGAGGTCGTCATGCAGGCCAAGCTTGTACTTTTTATAGATTTTTTTTACTGCCGATGTAAATATGCTGACCCAGTTGGAACTTTCTGTGCGGTTTTCTTCAATCTTATCCCGGAAGGTATCAACTACAGTAGCTATTCTGTTGGCAATTTCTCTGACCTGGTTCAGCCACTCTGTTACAACATTTTTCCTTTTACCCATGGAATCAACATCCTTTAGCAGCGCTTGGATCAAGCGAAGCTCCTTTTGCACCTGTTCGATCTGCCCACGCACAGCCTGCACTTCCTGAACTTTCTCGAGCAAGACAGCACCAATCTTTTCCAACACAGAGGTCACAGCTTCTGCCATGTATTTGGGGGGGGGGGGGGGTCGGTTTGAAACCTGAAAGTGAATTTTCTTTAGAAATGGTTGATAGAGCTGCAATATGAATTGGCGGGGTTTTGAAACTTGTTGAAGTTTTCAATTTGAGATAAAATTGGTAGATTTTTCATTTTCTATGGGTGGTGCAATTTATAAGCATTATTTGTTGTTTTTCAAGTCTCACCCACATAGGGATGGCAATGGGCCTAGCCCACGGGTATTTTGTCAAGTCCAGGCCTAGTCTGCCAGTAAAAAATTAATAGCCCGCCTACCTGGCCCAGTTTGACGGGCTTGAAAATCTAGGCCCAACCTGCCCAATGGGCTTTTCCTCCAGGCCCAGGCCTGCCCGTGCCTGCCTGCCAGCGCCCCAAGAAATAATAATGATAGAGGAATTTTCAGCAAGTACACTTTTCTTGCCACAAAGATTAATATCAATTGCTAATATCCATTACTTGGATTCAGATTTTAACTTATTAACACTGAACCAATGTTGCAGTTGTAGTATCAAAAGTTGAAGAATCAAATGCTCATTTTAAAAATATAAAGAAAATTAAAAAAACTCTGTCAGTATGCAAGGTTTTAACCTTGAATCTCAGTACTGTTGAGTTATTTGGTACCAGTGAAAGGTTGATTGTGCAGAAAAAAATAATTTCTAAGATAATTCCTTCAAATGCTCAACATGCAGGTGCAATTTCAGGCATGCCTGTTCAAAACCTCAAATATCACAATAACTGCAAGATGAGCTCACTATGGCACAACCCCCAACAGAAAAAAAATTGAAAACACTCAGCAACACCTTTAACTGTGTTCATCACAAAACACCCAATATAACCCTCTATTATTAGTAACTTCTTGAGACAATGAGAAAGTGAAGGCACTGTTCAGCCAACTTTTTCCATCCAAAAAAAATCTGAAATATGGAGATAAAAGCAAGAAAGGCATCGGTTACATTTCCAGTGTTTATCAGGATCATATGGCATTCTCATCTTTGAGGGGCCAACATGATATGCTGAGGTTTAGTATTGGCACAAAATTAAATTAAAATCAGAAAATTGAAATCTATACTTGCACAAAATTAAAATCAGAAAATCAGCAACATGGTTATTTTATTAAATTAGAATCAGAAAATTGAAATTTATACTTACACAAATAGTATTTAGAACTTGAGTAACAACAACTCTTCACCTAAAACTTCTCTTGTCGGATCTGCTATCTGCACATATAATTTTGCAAAATCAGAAAAATAGATCACAAAATTTAGCAAAATCAGATATGAAGTTTTTGTAAATACACACAACTTAACAAAAAGAGAGGAGAGTTGCCAAGCTCCAAATTCTCCAAATCAGATATTGAAGGAGATTAAACAAAAGTTATACGAGGAAGCAGCCCCACAAAAGAAAAGGGTTGTTAAGCGGGGTAACTTCTTCAAGAGGTTCTCAATTTTACCAATCTTGAAGGTGGTTTTTTATATTTACTCGTTATATATTCACAATTCAGTGCTTTAAGCATTAAACTTTATATAAAGGCATCAACAGGATGTACTTTCAGTTAAATATTGACAATGACAACACAATTTGAGAAAATTAAAATCAGAAAACTTATACTTGAGGATTAGTCACTCAAGTCTCAAGTGGCATTTGTTTTAAAATGGTACAGTGTTAAAATGGAGGGACCTTACTGACGGCAATACAGTGGGGTAGCGCAAGTTTGAGCTGTATCAAAAAATTGTATTTGTTTGTTGTAACCCTTGGTATCTACTGCCAAGTTCTCAAAAAAAAAAAAGTGGCATTTGTTTTATCTTTTTGTTGCTATTACTTTTGTGATTAACAAATCGTGATGGCAGATTTAGGTTTATATAAACTATACCAATTGTTCTTTTCCGAAATTTCAGGCATTGGAACAAATTGTAGTATACTTGTCTAAACGATTTAGAAAAGAAGATTTGGTCATACCAGGAAAGCACCCATTGTTAAACTTGTATCTATCTGTTGATACACAAACCACATTTCTTGAATCCTATGAATGCAAGACTATAAAATCCAGGAAACTATCATAAAATTCAGTATGGAGTTACCATCTGATAAAGTCAAACAAGCAAGCAACAAAGAAAAAGAAAAGTTAAGCTTCGAACCTTGCTTTGAAGGTGTGAAATTATTGGCCCATCTAGTAAAGCTTCCAACCTTGCACTGTAACGGAGGACCAGCGGCACTGTGCGGAGGCAGATCAGATCGGTGGTGGCCGGAGGGGCATGACTGTAGCGGAAAGAAAGAGAGCAAGACAAGTGAAGCAGAGCGGCGACGATGTCGATCGATCGACAGCGATCGACGACGGTGATTTGCAAATCGGTAGCGTTGGCAACTTGGCGGAGTGAGTGAGTGAGAGAGAGCGACAGAGAGGTTGAGAGAAAAATGGAAGAGGCGAAGTGAGTGAGAGAGTCAGGGAGCGGCTCCCTTGTGCAGTTGTGCTATAAACCCTAAAATCATTTTTGTTATATTAAAATATAAGTCCAACGGGCTGCCTGTGGGCTTCGACTTAAGTCTAGGTCTGATCTGGTCCGTTTATGGCCCATCACAGTGCCGAACCGACCGGATAAAGAACAGACCGGACAGGTATGACCGGGACTCCGGACTAATTGGACTTTTTTTGCCAAACCTAACCCACATGGCTATTTGTACTAATTTATAGCTTCGCCACAAGGAATCTTTAAAAAGTAAGTGATATAATTACATCTGAGTCCAACAGAATATTCTAATTGCAGCAATTTGATATTATTTTATGATTATTGATTCCTTATTTATGGGTCTCATGATATATTGATATTATCCACCCGCCGCCTGTTGCTCGTGCCCAAACCCTAATGTTTCTTTGCTTCATATTTACATATGTAACCCTGCAAAAGTTGACAATATATATAAACCTATAGGCTTTACCCATCCCATACCATGACATTTTTTATTTTAAGCCTATAGTCAATCTCATTAAACCAAAAAAATTAAAGTACTAAAAGGTGCCCGGCATAATTAACAAGTACATATGCTATATGATTTAATTAGGAAGGAAAGTTAGTTTACAACCAGGAAAGATTTATATGTAATTATATTAAGATTTATATGTAAATAACGACCAGGAAAGATTTTCAGATTTATATGAAATATATTTTACGATTTTTCGACCAGGAAAGATTTTCTGGTGAATTCCAGCTTCATCACGGTCGCGAGAAATACCTCCCGGTCTTGATTTCAGATTTTACGGACCGAAATAAATACATTTAGACAATATAAATTGTCATGTTAAAATTTTCAAAACAAAAATATATTATTGTTAAAAAAAATAATAATAGAGATTATAGGCAAAGAAAATTACGCAAGACCGAATTTTTTACGCGGTCCAGAGTTAATCAAAAAATCAAAATTAATGTTTGTGTTACTATGTAGGAGAATATGGACTCATCTTTTAGGATTAATTACGCTCCTCTCCAATTGAATAAAATTATTATTTGTCCCCATAGCATGTGATTTGGACAGGAAAAAAAAAGAGAGAAATGCTCAAGTCCTTTACTGTGCGTGCATGTGCTATGCATGATGCTTTCATATGATATATGTCCCCTTCTTTGCGATTGGATGATACGTCGCGTTCTTTCAGAGAAGCAACGAGGTAGATATATATACCTATCTGCTTATCAAATTTTAACATTTTTGTCAATTAAAATCAAAATATATATAGTTGCATTGGCAAAGCGAATCGAGTAGTTCTGAATTCCTCTTGTACGAAATTATTAGAGAGTCCCTACGGCTTTTGAAATGGACATTTGGTATGATTCCCATCCAACGGTACAGATCAAAGAAACAAAATGCTGAATATCGTCTTACTATGTGCTGTAGGCTGTCACGGTTTCAAGATTACTAGGAATCCTTCTATTGCTTAGTTTTCCGACAATATTTATTAGGTAGATGCAAAATAACATTTTTTTTTTATTATGGCTAAAAAATAACATTCCATTGCTTAGCAGGCGTGCAGCGCATGAGGAGGTCCGAGGTGCAACAAAAGAAGTATTCACATGGAGGGAATATTTCGAGTACATATAGTAATATATATGTAGCTAGTGACCTCGAGACATGGAGGTGTATTCGTTTTATTTTTTGTTTAATTAAGTTTATTTAATGGAGTTCAGAGTTCTTGGATAGGGTAATAATATTAATTAGAGTAGAGATTTTGTCCCCCACCATTTGGTCCCCTAAATGTCCCCCTAACTAACTTATCCATAAAGTACAATGGGAACCACTAACTAATTGGGAGAACACAATAATTACTTGGGGGGGCCACTTAAATTTGAAAAAAATTACAACTGGTGCGCAAATGTAGGAACACTTATGCACGCAAGTATTCATATATAATATATCAAGTATTCATACCTAAGATATTAAGTATTTAAACAAAAAACTGGACATCAACTTTCTTTTCTCCATAGTCACACACCCATCTTTTACATGTTTTTAGAAGTGGGTTTTTTTCTCCGTTTAATCTAATCAATATTTCTAACAATCCACGAGAAATTTTGCAAATCTAAAACCACGAATGTTTTCTACGTAATTTTTATCTTTCAAATGAGATCCATGATGTAATACTTTCGGATTCTTCGTCGTTCAAGTACTCATACCTCGGCATGCAAATATTCATACCTCGTCAAGCAAGTATTCATACCTTGTAGTGTGAAAACTTTCAATATTATAGTGTGAATACTTACATTATTTTACTAAGATTAATTTTATTGATTTTGTTATGTATACTTTCAATGTTCTAGTATGAATATTTTATATGTTTTAGTATGAATAATTTGCAATATGAATATTTTATAGTAATGATACTTTGAAAGTTATATTATGAATACTTTATATGTTTTAGTATGAATACTTTTTAAGTTTTAGTATGAATATTTTTTTAAATTTATTCATTTGTGTATTATTTTGTAGGACATTAGACCTACTCTTTTATGAAATTATTTCCTGCACAGGCAAATTTGTTCTCTAAACAATTTGAAATAGCAAAATGGTTATTTATTGAGTAAGTATTAATATTTGACAAGGTGTGAATACTTGCTCGACGAGGTATGAATACTTGTATGCCGAGGTATGAGTACTTGAACGACGAAGAACCCGAAAGTACTTCATCATGGATCTCATTTGAAAGAGAAAATTACGTAGATAATATTTGTGGTTATAGATTTGAAAAATTCCTCACGGATCGTTAGAAATATTGATTAGATTAAACGGAGAAAAAAAAACCCACTTCTAAAAACATGTAAAAAGTGTGTGACTAGAGAGAAAAGAAAGTTGATGTCCAGTTTTTTGTTTAAATACTTAATATTTTAGGTATGAATACTTGATATATTATATATGAATACTTGCACGCATAAGTGTTTATACATGTGCCGACAGTTGTAATTTTTTTTTCAAATTTAAGTGGTCCCCCAAATAATTAATGTTTCTCCCAGTTAGTTAGTAGTTCTCATTGTACTTTTTTATGGATAAGTTAGTTAGGGGAACATTTAGGGGATAGAATGGAGGGGACTATTAGTCGTTCCCTATTAATTAACCCTTATACGAATTCGTATATATTTAGGGACCAATTAACTATCTCCATTTTATTTTTCTCATTCATCTCCAGTCATTAACTACCTTGGGAGCTGCTAAGTAGAGGGTCACTAACTACTCAGGGGACCGTCTAATATTTAATAGATTTTATAATTGGCGCACGCAAATATGGATACCTGTGCGCACAAGTGTTAATTAATATGTAATATATCAAGTATTCATACTTAAGATACTAAATATTTCAGAAAAAAAAAAAAAAAAACTGGATACATCACACATCCATCTTACACATTTTTAGAAGTGAGATTTTTTCTCCGTTCAATCTCACTAATATTTCTGACGATCTGTGAGAAAATTTACGAATATAAAATCACGAACGTCTTCTATGCAATTTTCTCTTTCAAATGAGATTCAGGATTACATACTTTCGGGTTATCCATCACGCAAGTATTCATACCTCATCATGCAAGTATTCATATCTCGTAGTGTAAGTATTCGTATCTTGCTGAGCAAGTTTTCATATCTCGTCTGAAAGTATTAATATCAAATATTGCAAGTACTTATACATCATCATGCAAGTGTAAATAATTCATATGTCAAGTGTTAGTAACTTACATAATCTTTGTAACTTCAATTTTTATTTTTCCATATTGCACTGGATGATGTATGAAAGTATTAATTTCAAGTATTTTGCAAGAATTCATGACTCGTCATGCAAAGGTGAAAAATTTATGTATCAAGTGTTACATCAATAGCTTTTTTCCTTGTGGCACTAGATGATATTTGAAAGTATTAATAACAAATATTGCAAGTATCCATATCTCGTCATGCAAGTGTGAATATTTACTATCAAGTTTATGTATCTAACATATTCTATTAATTTTTTTCCTTGTGGCATTATATGATGTTTGGAAGTATTAATATCAATTATTACAAGTATTCATACCACATCATACAAGCGTGAATAGTTCATGTGTCAAGTATTTCTACTAACATATTATATCAAGTTTTTAATTTTGTTTTTCCATATGACACTAAATGACGTTGAAGATTATTAATACCAAATATAGCAAGCATTTATCCAGTGGTAATTCATCACTTTTCAAGATCTCAAAGTACATTACATATTAAATATTATTAGTATTTGAATATGTAAATAACTCGTCAAGATCTCATACTACTTTACACATCTTCTCAACCGACCAAAGTCATGCCAAAAGTAAGAAAAAACTGTAAATTATTTGACATTTCAATTATTAAACTGCCTAACATAACTCTCTCTGATGCACAAATGAAAACACTCTTTCTGAATAAAATTTAATATTGAAGTTCCTTGGCATTATTCAAGGGGTAAGAGAGTCAGGGGCTCAGGACCGGGATTCTTTCAGCAAGAGGTAACCGAAAATCTAGATTTCAAGAGAAAGTTGGACAAAAAGCGACATCATTTTGCACAATTTTTTAGCAGGTGACCACATTTTATTTGAGCCACAAGCCTTCGATTAGTGCATTTTTCCAATTGAACCAGAATAAAACAAAACTACATAAACAACAAAATTTAAAACTCCTTTCCAAAATATCTAGCACGGAAGTATATCGGATACTTAACGAAGCAGGAGAGTCTAGGGTTTGTGATGCTGCCGCGCGTATCGCCTTTTTATTAGGGAAGAGCTAGGGTTTATGGAAAGGATAATATGTCAGAGACAGCTAGCGAAAAACGCCACTTTCTCTACTTGCATTCTCCGGCGTGGCACAACCACAGACAGATCAGCATCTCTGCCGCGCTGGCCCCAGTGCCGTCCCTTCTCCACCATTTGACTTGAGCTGAGGCAGTGGCCGAGGTGGCAGCCAGAGATGGTCAGGATGGCGTCTATGGATCTCAAACAAAAGGTTGTACAAGCCATGAGCAAGGATTTTTTTTATTTAGTATTATGTAGATGAAAAGTTGGATTTTTTTATTTTTTTTATTTTATTTATGATTAGTGAGACAGAAACGTGTACCAACTAGAGACAGGTTACGAAATGGAATCAATAGATTACTTGTGTGTTCTATAAAAAATATTTTATAGAACAACATTTAACAAGATATTGAATCATATCACACTAGATCAGATGAAGACAAAATACGGGTACAAACAAAAATACGTATATACATATATTTCAAGAAAACTGTTTACATTTTAAAATTCAAAAGAAATTTGATAACAATAGAAGAATGGTTTAAATTGTACCATGAACAATAGATGTTTCGAAATTGATAAACAAACGGGATTAGTCAAACTTTTAGATTTATCACACGGATGAGAAATATCAAAATTAAAAAGAGATCTGATCGAATAGCAATTGAAACTTGGACCCAAATACAATCCGAGGAACGAATGCTCTGATACCATATGTCACACCCCAGATTTTTACCATCCGGAGCATGATTATATAAGCATCTTCACACCTTTCCTTGGTCCGTGAACCTACGTCGCCAACAGAAAGGAAAACAAAAATAGCAAAACGGAGTCAGCTACAAAGCTCAGTAACCGGCTATTTAACAACGCGTTTCTCTATAATTGGCTTAATTTAACAACCATTCAAACAGGCCGGATTAATCCACACAAATACACATAAAATTATGCACGCATATTTAACCGGCGATAGCACGTCAGTCTAGGTTATCCGTAAAACAAGTCACATCACATTCACATAGTTGGAATCCCATCACACAGGCGATTGCCAACTTCCACATAACACAATTCCATGCACAAAACCGCAAATCCAGTGGGAAATCCATCCAACACTGGAAGGCCGCCAACTCGCTGGGACATCCATCCAACAACGAGAGGCTACAATCACATATCAAATTCCAACCTCAGACCCGCTATCCCGTTAAATATGCCATCATAATTCAATATGCAGTACCCATATTCAAATCAACCATACAAAACGAAAACACAGATTTTAGAGAAGTCCGGTTACCTTATAGCGGAATATTTGGATTTCAAATCGGATTGCAACAACAGTTTAGAATCACTGCGACGTAGTCGGAATTCAAATCGAACATTGATAATTGATGTTCAAACAAAACATTTCTTCTATTTTCCTTCTGTTTCATTTTTTTTTCTCGAATATCAAACTGAGAAAAGGAATGTGTCTCGGAATGTAAAAAGGCAAGCCTATCAATTATGATGTTTTAATATGTATATATAATGAAACTAATCAAAATGGTGCGTTAATAGAAGAGGTGCATTAATCAAGACTTAAACTGCTCTGAAACAGTCCCTTTCCGGCGCCTCTTCAATTTTTGTTTTTAATTAACGGTTATACTAAGAAATTTGGTGAAATGACTTAATTAGATATTAGAATTCTTATATTAATCTTTAACTTCATAAAACATACATAAAAATATAGATTTTAAATTTCTAATTCGGTTCAATCTATTTTAATTAATTTATATATCATATTTATATCATATTTTTTAACAGAGATGTAAATAATATATTTAATATTATAAAAATAATCTTTAAGCACAAATAATTAATAACTTAAAATTTTTGGGATGTTACAGACCCACAGCAAAAAAAGTTGAATTTGATTGGGGCGAGACGATAGATCAAGGATTTGTGATTGTATTTAGTTCCGGTTGATGGGATTTTTGAATCTTGTTGATTTGGGTTTTACTTTTATAGCGTTAGGCATTGCTGAGATACTGTGCACAAATATTTAGCCGTTTTTGTAGCGTATAAATGGATACTTTTTTTTAATTATCAATTGATTGTTTAAATTAGACGCAGGCCGAAAAAAGAAAAAAGTTTTTTTTTTTTTTTTTTTTTTTTTTTTTTTTTTTATAACTCAATTCTATCTACGAGTGAAAAAAATGTTAGTTAATAAAGCTTTCTAAATTAAAATAATTGAAATTTTGAATCAATCAGATACTTTATAATTATAAAGTTGATAATGCAAGTTTAGCATTAGCATTTTATCATAGCACAACATATTATATTACACGCTGGCCCTTATTATTTTGGGCCTTGTATGGTTTGTGGGCTCAGCCCATTAGATTAATTTTAAATTTGATTTCCGACATGTTTTCAGATACATTCACAAGTTCAATATGATTTCCGACATTTCCGAAGAGGTTATGATATTTTGTACAGCGCATTTTGATTCATATTATGGAAGTATATCTTCATTTCAAAATTTAAATATTCGATCCACATCGTTCAACATGATATCTAAATTAAAATGTGCTTGGATGCTAAATTTTACCTTTTTATTATTATTTTTTTTACTATTTTCTAAATATATTGAAAATCAGTTGATTTAAAGATTCTAGACAATCCGAAAGAAGTGATTTTCTTCCTATTAAAAAAATTAAAATTTGGACTCCAAGCGATTTTTGCTTGTATTTAGCTCCGGTTGAGGGGATTTTTGAATCTTTTATAGCTTGTTAGTTGTAACGTTAGGCATTGCTGAGATACTTACTGTGCACAAATATTTAGCCGTTTCTGTTGTAAATATATTAGAAATTTGACATTCATTTGTTTTGACATGGATTGGACAATTGATTAGTTGCCCCATATAACATATATAATTGCAGCTAATTTATAGAATCAGCAGAAACAACTCTATAAACTAATTGTAATTTGGCAAACTATCAATTCTCTTTGTATTTATTTCTCAGGTTCGGTACTTTATTTCTTATTCATAGACATGATTCAATACAACCATGATTTCAGCCTTGCACACATAATACATATCATGATTCAGAATCACCTTGTTTCCACACAAAAAAAAAATACTAGCTAGCATCAAATCACAGTTACACTAACTAGCTAATTAATTGTACCGAACCATTAAGATTAGATGACGTATCAAACATTTAGCTCCACACGGGAGGTAACGCCACATCGAGTACTCCGGATGCACCTATGTGGACGTCGACCCGGAGTAGTTAGAGTTGTCGGAGTACTTGGAGGACCCGGAGGACCCTGAGTTCCCAGAGTACCCACAGTTCCCAGATTACGTGGAGCACCCAGAGTACCCGGAGTACCCGGAGTACCCGGAGTACCTGGAGTACCAGGAGTTCCCGGAGTACCAGGAGTTCCCGGAGTACCCGGAGTACCAGGAGTTCCCGGAGTACCCGGAGTACCCGGAGTACCCGGAGTACCCGGAGTACCCAGAGTACCTAGAGGTCCAACACTTGCGTCAATTTTTGAGTCTGCAGCATCTGCACCAGGGGATACTCCTTTTATATTCACATGCTTTTCATTAGTTGTACAGAGATCTCTTGCGGTTGCGGTGGAAATGAGAGCACAAAGGAGAACAACCAAGAATAACTTGGAAATAGACATGGTAGACTATTGTATGTAGTGGAATATATGTGTATCTTGGTCTTTTTGTGTTATCACTTGGTGTGAGGGGATTTATATAGGACTTTTGCAAATTGTAAGGGTGAATGAATTGGGGTAATTGATGTAGTGGTACGAGAGATAAAAATTGATAATTACGGAAGTAAATAATAAAATTGAGAAGTGAGAGAGTAAATTTTGAACTACAGAACGCAAGTTCATATGCTATTTTAATTTGTAGAATTTAACTTGAGAAATTTTGTAGATAGTTCATGATGACTTAAATAATATATCATATACTTACAACACATACTGCATGTTAGCCGATGTAGTGATCGCGCTCCCAAGGGAGACCAATAAATTTTATGGATTTTGAGAATTGAATGGACAGATTTATTATACCAAGTATTGTCTCATTTACATATATACAAGATAGAATAGGTTGGAAATGGGAGCACTCAGGAGGGTTTTACAGTCAAATCAGTTTACAATTTGCTCTACTTTAGAGGAATTACCCCCACATAAACCAACCTCTGGTGTGGTGCAAAACGTCCATACCTCCTAACATCAGAGTTTTCATGTGGCTGATAATGAGATATAAGATACTGACAAAAGACAATCTAATAATTAAAAGTATTATAGTGAAAGTTTGAGATGTGACAATTGGACTCGTTGTGTAAAAAAATAGGTAATGAGTATTTTGTAAAAAATAACCAAAATCTGAAATTTGCAACAATAAACATGTGGAAAATATTAATCTGCCTCCAATAAAATTTGATATTGCAAGGACTAACATGCAAAAAACTAAGATAACAATTCAACCATTCTATCATTCCAATTTTACTGAATACACCAACAATAAAGGGAATGTACAATGCAAAAGTTTTTGACCGAAATCCAATTAATGATATATTTATATATGTAGAAAGAAAATATTGTCAGTATATGGAGTACGTGGCTGAACATGATCAAACTCTAAATTTGTTTGGGTTGTTTGGTAGACAAAAATGATATGTTTCCATGACTTGTTAATTTTACTGAAAAGCTGTCTATAATTGAATGACATATATGTGGATATTTTGTCAGAGATCGCTTTAAGGTTAGTCGACATTGACAGCCACTGTCAAGAGTTTTAAGAAAAAAAAAGAAGAAGAGGTGAGTCGACATTGGTTTGTTTTTCAGTTAATGAAAAACGGGTGGTCCTATATTCCTACTTTTATAAAAAAAATAAACGGGTGGTCCTATATTCCTACTTTTATACTATCATGCTGAAAGGCCCAGAGAGAAACAGCACAACTACTGTGTCTTCTAAACTACTCTGGTCTTTTTTTTGTACCAATGGCGATATTCTCAGGGCAACGTTGTGAATACATGGAACCTAAACATGAATTAGGAAATTAAATAACTTCTCCATATATGTATTCAACTGATGATTATGCAGTGTACTTAAGTTTAGAGATATATTGTGCAATTATAATGAGATAATTATTGAATAACTTTTAACAGAACTACAACCATTGTATGCACAAACATGTATGTAAGATTGATCATTCAACATTGCCATAATTCAAAAAATAATGAAACATATATACATGTACCCATCCAAAATTCAACAAATATTAATTGTATAACAATTCATGAACATATTGACAAATAATTAAACTGGAAATTTTTAACATTCAACATCCATGCACAAAATACACAACATCCATACACAAAATATGAATTCATAGTATGGAAAGATATATACTGTGCATATTACCGCAACATCACTTGTCCTATATTTTTTTACCTCCAAAATAACACCTGTAAAGCTTTTGTGGATTATAACCCCTTGGCTGGGATTTTGATCGATTAATGGTAAGTGTCACAAAATATCTTGAAAATTAAATTTGACAAGAAATAGTGGGATATTCTTTGCAATTTGTGTGTACCATATGACCTCAAATCTTTTCTTCATTTTATTTTTCCTTTCAGATGAAAATGATGAACCAATACAGACCAGTTGAGGAGATACCTGACAAATAAAATGGTACGGACGAAGCGGGTCCCACAGAGAATGGGCTTCAAGATGTAGAGATGCCCCTTGCTTCAAGTGAGGAACCCAAACACGAACAGAACCCGAATCCGATTCTGGTAACGTTGCACAAGAAGATGATGGTTCTGCAGATGATAGAAAAGTGGATGAATGAATATTGTAACTATTTTATTTATTCATCTGAAATTCGAGCAAAGAAAAGATGGGGCCGCAGAGCAAGTGGGACCCGCAGCAATAAATGGTTAAGTATCAAACAAAATATCCGACAAAAAAAAAAGTTGAATTTGATTGTGGCGAGACGACAGATCAAGGATTTGTGCTTGTATTTAGCTCCGGTTGATGGGATTTTTGAATCTTGTTGATTTGGGTTTTAATTTTATAGCGTTAGGCATTGCTGAGATACTATGCACAAATATTTAGCCTTTTTTGTAGCGTATAAATGGATATTGTTTTTAAATATCAATTGATTGTTTAAATTACACGCAGGCCGAAAAAAGAAAAACGTTTCTTATTTTTTTTGTTTATGACTCAATTCTATCTACGAGTGAAAAAATGTTAGTCAATAAAGCTTTCTAAATTAAAATAATGGAAATTTTGAATCAATCAGATCCTTTACAATTATAAAGTTGATAATGCAAGGAATGCATTAGCATTTGATCACAGCACAACATATTATATTACACGCTGGCCCTTCTTTATTTGGGCCTTGTGAATAAATCAACTCATTAGATTAATTTAAAATTTTGATAATTCCGACTTTACTTTTAGATAGATTTAGATGTTCAACTAAGTTCATGATGATATTATTCATAGAGTGAGGCTACGGTATTATGTACATAGCATTTTGGTCCGTATTATGGATGTATATCTTTATTTTCAACCATGACAACAGACAAGTTCAGTGGGGCTTATTCTCTCAATTGGAAAACCTTTTCCCGTAACGAGTCTAGTGGGTATACGGATTATCAAAATCTAAAAGTGATATGTGGATATTCGATAATTGGAAAAAATCAGATACGGATAATTATCTGTATCCGTATCTGTATCCGCTTCCGAAACCGAATCCGAATCCGTATTCGTATCCGCATAATTTATATCTGAATCTATATCCGTATCCGCAACTATCCATATATGAATATCTGAATCTGCAAAAATCTGGATCTTGATTCGGACGGGTAATATCTGACCCGTTTGCACCCCTTTGACAACAGGCAAGTTCGAAAAGCTGAACGGCTTGGAAACAACAAACGAAACGAAAAGAGTGAACTTATAAAATTAAAATTAATGAGACTCAAATCTGACCGTTCGTCTCTTTAATAATTTCTTCTTGCATTATATTTTCTCTAGTCTCTTTAATGCTGGATTTAATTTCCTGCTCAACATAATCCATATATACAATAATTAAGAGTAGCTAAATAATTTACAACAAAAATAATAAAAAAGTTATAACAATCGAAAATAAAGTCTTACATCCATGCAAAGTAATATGGCAGATGGGATACGGTGACAATCGATAACTGTAAAAAAAATATTACAACAAAGATGCATGAGAATTTTACTGTCTCCAATTGTAATTGAAATGAATTATTTGTAAAAACAACTGTTTTAAAGTTTCTCATTAGCAAACAAAAGCTGTGGGGAGAATTTCCTTTATTTTGCATATCAAACCCTATATAAAGTAATGTTTGGTTTTAATCCTTAGCAGATCAAATCCTGTAATTCCATTTTTTTTAAGCAATTTTATCGTCCGTCTTTTTATTTTCAATCACAACTCACAATCCTAATATTATAATAATTATGCGATTGTATAAATTGGCCTGTTGGAATATCTATTTTGTAAAAGGTACCTACCAAACAGATTTAAAAATAATTACCTCAATTTCTTGCCTACGTTTCTCCTCCTTCCATGGCTTCTGAGTTCTGACTTTCCAATTCTTTGCTCCCCAAAAATCACAGGCCCACTTCTGAGTGTGAAAAAAAAAATGATTCTGTTCGGATACGTCAAAAAATCAAATAAAATGTGAATATATCGCGACTCTTGTTACAATGCTTCTGAGTGTGCAAAAATCCTGCAGATGGTTAGCTTATTTACTACTGCGACAGGACTTGTTATGCATATGGATGTTTAAATGATAGGATCCAACTATTCATTGAACAAACACTAACTTGTAATATCCTGATCAACGCATTATCTTTTTTCTTTTTTTTTTAGATTGTTCTATTGAAACTAATCGTTTGTTTATTTTTTATTTTTTTTGTTACTTTCCAAGTGAAAAGGGGAATTTTACTAGAAAGAAATAAAAATGAAGCATAAGTTCGAACCCTAATATCTATGTTGCATGGATACGGGTACGGGTATCGTATCGGATACGATACGGATACGGCGATACGGTAATTTTCAAAAATCTAGAATACAATACGTCTATTATATATATTATTTTTAATTATTTTGTATATTATATTTAGATAATAATAACTTAAATCAAATTTGTATAAATAATTAAAAACTTAATTTAAGAATATATTAAATATAATAGTTACATCAATGTAACACAAACAAAAGTTTGGTGGAGTGGTAAAGCATTTTGGCACTGAAGTGGGGATCCCGGGTTCGAGTCCCGCTACAAGCAGAAAAAAAGAAATTAAGCATGGTCCACAGGCACGGTCCACGGGTGCAGGGCTCTGTTCATGGTCGCGGTGCACAGTTGCGGGCATGGTTCACGGGCGCGGTCCACGGGTGCGGGGCACGGTTCATGGTCACGGTGCACAGGTGCAGGCGTGGTTCACGAGAGCTGACTACCGTATCCGCACGTATCTAGCCGTATCGGGCTATTTCAACGGAGTATCGTTGACCGTATCGGCTGGGTAAGGATACGCCACATAAGCGGATACGCCAGCTGGCGTATCCAATACGTATCGGTGCCGTATCAGGCGTGTATCGGTATCAGATACGTGTCGGACACGGATACGGAGCCTAATTTGGAGTATCCGAGTAACATAGCCTAATATATTTGGAGGGCATTCATTATAAAAGCAACTTACTATTTTAGGGTTTTGGACCTAGCTCTAAAAAAAAGAGTATTTGACACAAATAAAAATCAAAGCACTCAGGGGCGGAGCCAGACATTTACTGAATGGAGGTCATGAGAATAACCTGACGCGAGGCGATGCGGCTATTGTCAAAGGAGTACAGGTGCACTGGCACAGCTGCGTAATGATTTAAATTTTCAAATTTAAAATTAGACGAAAGTGAAATTAGAGATTTGGGCTCCATAATATCCGTGGACATTTTCTTTAAGATCCGTGCCCACTGATCTTAAAGCGGATCGGACGGTTATGGGGAACACTGAACACTATATTTTATGATTTCCCGTTTTCAAAATAACAAGATGCTATTGTTTAACCCTTTAAGGGTACTTTGCAACGATACAATGAATGAAGCTCATTGCTGTGTTTTTCTTTATAATTATGAAAGAGCAAGGGTGGTGTAAAAATACCGGACTGTGACTTGTTATTGTCCATGTTGTGTATGTCTCTCATCTCATCATATATATATTTTCATCGGGCTTGATTTAGCAGGATGTCAAGATCGTAAGCTAATGTTTGGTAGGCTATATTAAGGAGGGAAGAGTTTAGTATTTTATTATAGGATATTTTAGGATGTGTCATTTATAGCAGTGTTCTCAGAACGGGATCGGATTGCCGGTTTAACAAGAAAAAAAGAGAACCGGTTACATGTCCAGTTCGGTTCTGTTTAAAGACCGCTCAAGCATCTAACTTGGTTAAAACCCATTGAACTGGCTGGGTTTTTATAAAACCGCGAACAAAACCGAAGTATTAAACCTGGTTCAATACAAATTTCATATATCTTGCAGAAATCGCGACCTTCTCTCCGATCCTAAAATTTTCTTCCTTTTTCTCAAATCACCAAGATGGAAAGCACCAGAAAATTGGATCTCCTTCCTTCTAAGACCTCCCGATTCTCAATTGGGCCATATTCTTCAACATTGCTGATCTATTTATGTGTATTTCATGGTGGCATAAGTAGCTTGAAAGTTAAAACGAAATCACAAAAGAAGTTGTCAACATTCAATACTGTGAGTAATATCATTCAATTAATAAATTCAAATCTTTAAAATAAGTGAAATGCTTGAATTTTTGAGTAAACTTTACTGACTTGATGCATGCATATTAAGTGTTTGATGAAAAGCTCCAATGAAAATAGAATTCTAGATGAGAGCAGTGGGGTTGCCAATGATTGGGATACTTGAGAATAACTCAAATTCAGTTTAGTGATTTCTTAAGATGGCTTCTATTTTGAGAGATTTTTAGAATTCTGTTGTTGTTTTTCTGGCAGTATGTCGCTTCTTTTGTCCTGTTTGTTTGTTAAAAAGGTGTTGCTAAGTCAATTGGAATTGAGGGAAACAATAGATGCTAATTTCTTTGTACGGGAAATTCAGCATCAATGCAATCATGGGAGTAGTGAGAGAGGAGTAACAACAAAATTGGATATCGGTAATCGAAATGGGATAGTAGAAGGGTCATCGAATGCAAGGAGGAAGCTACAGGTAAATGAGGGATCAAGGAAAAGAAAATGGAGGGTACGGATAATCAGGAATCAGTGAAAGTAGAAAGTTACATGCAGAACTCCGAAGTGAACCCATATAAAATTATAATTTAGTACCCATATATATTGTGATTGTTTTAAAAAAAAATCAGCGGTTGAACCGGTCGACCCACCGGTCGAAATAAACTGTTGATCCGAAGATTGACCGGGTCGATGTTCGGTTCAGTTCTGATAACATTGATTTATAGGATTCTCTTTTTAGAGATTTATGTTGTTATAAATTATGTCATTTGTACTTTATATATGTAATAATGAAGTCAAGAATACAATTAAGATTCCTCATAAATTTTGTCTCTGATTTCCAACATCTTCTTGAAAATCCTAACAGTCCAAACTTCAGAGAGTTCTAATTTACTTGTCTTGTGTGCAGTATGTATTAAAAATCCAAGGAGCAGGAAATATTCATGCATGTCTGAGGGGCTACACATATACTTTATATAGGACTTTTCAATTTTAATAAAGAAAAAACAAATATTTTTATACTATTAGAGAGAAACTTTTCATTGCTTAAATATATTAGAAATTTGGCATTCATTTGTTTTGACATGGATTGGACAATTGATTAGTTGCCCCATCACTAGTGGAAAAAGCACAATCTGTGTCGTCCTATTTGTGTTGGTTAATGGTGTCAAACGATACAGAAAGATTTTTGTATCGGTTTATTAAAAAAAATACGACACAAAAATTAATCTGTATCGGCTAACAATAAATCCGACACAGATACTTGACAATCTGTGTCGGTTTTTAGTACAACAGCCGACACAGAAAATCTGTGTCGGTTATTTACAAAGAACCGACACAGATTGTCAACATTCTGTGTCGATTATTTACAAAGAACCGACACAGAAAGGTGCAGGACAATCTGTGTCGGTTCTTTGTAAATAACCGACACAGATTGTACACAGAAAAATTAATTTTTCAAAATAAGACCTCTGTATCGGTTCTTTGTAATTAACCGACACAGATTATTGATATTGTGTCGGGTACCACTATTAACCGATACAATTATTTCATATTTCATTTCCCTCCTCCTTCGTTTTACTTAGACATTTTCAAAAACATTTCACTCTCTGTCAGCTCTCTCTCTCTTTCTACCTCGCGATCGTTCAAACTCGGTACTTTCTGAAGATGTTTCTCACCAGGTACTCAGATTCGTGAATATTCCTTTTCTCTTAGTTCGATCTAGATGCATTCCATCACTTCCTTAAATCTGGTTTGTGCATTTTCGCTCTAATTTTTGTTACTCTAGTTGGTTTTGAGATGGAGTATGACAGAGGAGTCAACACTTTCTCTCCTGAAGAGAGGCTCTTTCAGGTGGAGTACGCCATTGAGGCCATCAAGGTACCAAATTTGGCCTTTTTTAGTTTATTCGGTGTCAAATTTTGAGCTACTTCTTTGGGGTTTGTCAGAAACATTGCATCTAATTTCAGAAATCTTGTTTATTCAATTGTTGTTTTGCATTTAATTTCAGAAACCATTTCATCTGCAATGTTCTTATCTAGGGTTAAGGGCTTTTGGTGCCAGTGTGGTCTATGGTTTGGATAACTATAAGTTAGAAATTATAGTGCATCAGGAGAGCTATGTTACCTACATGTGCATCTCTTTTATGTTGTTTTAACTGGAGTATAACGTGTAAAATCCAATATGGCTTAATTAAAATTTCAATTATGTAATTAAAGCATGAGATATCTCAGGGATACTAAGGGTGGCATGCGGTAACTAGTATCAGAAATCACAAATGTTGCTTAACCTTCTCATTTGCTCTATTGTGCACTGTGTTAATAAATAATAATTAATACCTACATTTTGCAAAAAAAAAATAATAATAAAAAAAAAACATCTGTGTCAATTTTTAATAAAAAACCGACACAGAAAGCCATATTGTGTCGGCTGTTTATTAAAAACTGACACAGATAGTGTCTTTTGTGTCGGTTTTTAATAAACAGCTGACACAAAATGTAAAAAAAAAAAAACTAAAATGGAAATAAAAAAACTATATCGGTTTATTATTTAACCGACACACAAAGTTTTTTTCTGTATCGGGTTTTTAACAGATACAAAAATCTGTGTCGCCCCAATGTCTGATACAGATATGCATAAACAACCGACACATATTGTGATTTTTCCACTAGTGCATATAGCATATATAATTGCAGCTAATTTATAGAATCAGCAGAAACAACTCTATAAACTAATTGTAATTTGGCAAACTATCAATTCTCTTTGTATTTATTTCTCAGGTTCGGTACTTTATTTCTTATTCATAGACATGATTCAATACAACCATGATTTCAGCCTTGCACACATAATACATATCATGATTCAGAATCACCTTGTTTCCACACAAAAAAAAATACTAGCTAGCATCAAATCACAGTTGCACTAACTAGCTAATTAATTGTACCGATCCATTAATATTAGATGACGTATCAAACATTTAGCCCAACACGGGAAGTAGTGCCACATCGAGTACTCTGGATGCACCTATGTGGATGTCGACCCGGAGGACCCGGAGTACCCGGAGTTCCTGGAGTACCCGGAGTACCCCCACCCGGAGTAGTTGGAATTGTCGGAGTTGTCGGAGTAGTCGGAGTAGTCGGAGTTGTTGGAGTACCCGGAGGACCCGGAGTTCCCGGAGTACCCGGAGTTCCTGGAGTACCTGGAGAACCCGGAGTTCCCGGATTACTTGGAGTACCCGGAGTACCCGGAGTTCCCGGAGTACCTGGAGTTCCTAGAGTACCTAGAGGTCCAACACTTGCATCAATTTTTGAGTCTGCAATATCTGCACCAGTGGATACTCCTTTTACATTCACATGCTTTTCATTAGTTGTAGAGAGATCTCTTGCGGTTGCGGTGCAAATGAGAGTGCCAAGGAGAACAACCAAGAATAACTTGTAAATAGACATGGTAGACTATTGTTTGTAGTAGAATATATGTGTGTCTTGGTCTTTTTGTGTTATCACTTGGTGTGAGGGGATTTATATAGGGCTTTTGCAAATTGCATGCAAGGGTGAATGAATTGCAGTAATTGATGTGGTGGTACGAGAGATAAAAATTGATAATTACGAAAGTTAATAATAAAATTGAAAAGTGAGAGAGTAAATTTTGAACTACGGAACGCAAGTTCATATGCTATTTTAATTTGTAGAATTTAACTTGGGAAATTTTTGTTGATAGTTCATGACTTAAATAATATATCATACACTTACAACACATACTGTAGAATATGGCACAGTCGCTATATGGTATTCTTTTGCGAATTGCAAAAATGGGCTTTTTTAATATTTGGGATAAACTAGGGGGGAGAGTATTTAATTGGAATAAAGGTATAAAACGTGTCTCAATCTGACACCTGACAGTTTCAGTAATGGTAGAAAGTGTCGAGAATTTTTTATTGGTAGAAAAGAGAAAAGAAAAGAATGTAGATGGTATAATATTGGAAAGTAAATAGGCTGCGATTCTAACAGAATTACAGGATCCTGTGATTTTAAATCATTCATTTATTTTTTTGAAATGTACGAATTTTGAAAACAGTTTTTTTTTTATATACAAATCTCTAAAGACTAACTAAATGGATGGATTTAGAATAGCAGGATTCTCTTATTCCAGAGAATCACAGCAGATTTGTGTCTATAATATGGGTAGTAATAACGGGATTGTAGAATCTGGTCCAAAAGTTTGGTGTTTAATTTGTGATTCTGGCTGAACATGATCAAACTCTAAATTTGTTTGGGTCCTATATTCCTACTTTTATAAAAAAAAAATAAACGGGTGGTCCTATGTAGGGGTAGTCGGCACGAGTCCGGATCCTAGTAACTCAAATTTTCAGTTTGGATCCCACTGACTAAAATTTCCAAAGAAGTAATTTACAAAGAGTATTCATTTTTATATGAATATAACTAGAGGGTTCAAATGCCTTCATTTTTTGTGCCTCCATTATGCCTTCATTTTTAAAAACTTTAATATCTCAAAATTTAAAACTTAAAAGTCAAAATAAAACCGTTGGATGCGATCTACATCATTTTATTAATGCATGTGTAAAAAATTATCACATTCCAACTTTGTTTTGATCGTCATCAAGAGCTTGTAAAAAGTGTTTTAATGTGGATAATTTAGAGACGTTGATTTTTCAACTTAATGATTCACATATAAACAAAATTGAAATGTAATATTTTTTTATGAGCAAATAAAAAAATTAATATAGATCACATCCAATGGCCTATTTTAACTTTTAAGTTTTAGATTTTGAGATATTAAAAATTTTAAAAATGAAAGCATGATAGAGGCACAAAAAATGGAGACATTTGAACCCTCCTCATATAACTAACTACAGTTTTCTCCCTTCCGAGCGACATAGGGACCATTGACTCTTGTTGTAAAATAAACTAAATTGTGAATATAAAAGAGATGAGTTGTATAGTAAGAGTTTCTTTTACTAATTAAAAAAAAAAGAGTACAAGTGAATAAGTTCATACTTTGTTTCTCCTCTCTTATCTTCTCTCCTCAATCGTCTCCAACATCTTCTCTAATGAAGTTCTGAGAGACCTGAATCATCACTATTGTTTGGAGTAATGCTAATAAATTTTCAAAGCGAATTGGACTAGAATTGTAATCTTTTAAATCATTTTTACATTTCCGAACTTCATTTGGAAAGTTAATAAACTTGGTACTCAGCTTCAAAAAGAAAAGAATAAAAATATCTAACTTTTAACTATGTTATGCAAAATTTGTTTTTCATTTCCCAAATTTTAATTGGCTGCTCATTTAATCATACATGGTTAACTTCGCTTGCGTTTTTTCAACTAGGATAATATATTCAATAATAAAATATCAAATGCTGTGTGAGAACTGCATGATAAAAAATATTTCTAATGTGACCATCAATAATGATGTACACAATCTTGTAGATTATAAATTGATTTGTTGATAAATGTATTGTAGTCTTACACTACCTATTCATGCGTCATAATTTTACTAACAAGTAGAAAAAAAAAATAAGAACCATGTAGCAAAAGAAGAAATATAATAAAACCAAAAGAGATGGTACAAAAACCTAATAGGCAGCCAAAGAAAATGGAACCAAAACAATAGGACATGACCCCATCCTGCACAAAGAAAACAAAGATAACAAAAAGAAAAATAATGTGATATCAGAAAAGTGCATGCACTGATGTAACATTATACAAGTGGATGAAAACCACCCATACTATTTCCGCATGAATTTTGCTGTTGCAAAGTTCTTCAAAGAAGTGTTTTATTTTTTTGGATTAAAAGGCTAGAAGCCCGTTTCATGTTACTGAAACAAAAGTATAGTTACAGATAAACCGTGCAGAGCTATGTTCCGAATAAGATGCACCACAACCGTGCTACACACTGACAAACAAAAGAAACACAGAGCTTCAGTAATATCTGATACTTATGAGCCCAAAATGCATCTAACAGGTCTAAACGTAAATTATTGTGTATGCTAAATCTGAACAAAATTTGCATATGGCGTGTCTTCTGCATAGTTTTTGTTTGTTGCGCTTAGGTTGTTCCCTGCTCCTCAGAGCCTGTCAAGTGAAGAACAAGCACTTCCTCAGATCTCATGGTTTGAAGTGGAATTTCATCAAGATTGTCTGGCAGCCAGAGGACAGTGGTCTCCTTGATTTTCTTCGGTGTATTTCCTGTCCAGTATGTAACAAGAGAAATAAATCAGTAGGATGATATTTCGAGCAGTTTTTCTTGGTGTTTGCTAAAAACATACATCATTTCGATGTTTCCATACCGTCCAACATAATGCACTATACACCAACAGAAAAGAAGTTTGGTTCACATATGATAGGGTCAGAGCAAATTGAACAATATATGAGCATTTATTCCATTCTAACATGTAATTTTGACTGCAGCCTAACAAAAACCAAACTTGTTGAATAAGACGGCATTTTAGGAATAAATTATCTTGAGTTTCCCTCTTATGACAGAAACGGCATGTGGAATCACCCGTCCAGCCTCTCTTCAACAATTGAGTCTTTATGAGAATTTTATTAGCATCAAGTAACCACATAAAGATACTAATTTTGGGGGGATTGGTAAGTCCCACCAGAGCAAAGGGTAAGGTGCCACAATTCCTGTATGATTATGTAAAAAATAGAGGGATTGTACATAATACTTCCCTGATGACTCTCACCGCCACGCTAGTTTATCGTTCAAATGATTAAAGAAAATGTGACTCAAGAGATGTAGAATTTCAGCCCACTCCTGTTGTTTAATACCTATGAGAAAAGTTCTAAATCTAACACATTGACCTTGAGTTTGAATGGTGTCTGCTAAAGTAACATGTTTATTAATACATACTCTATATAGGCAGCGTATCTAGTTGCCAATGTACAATTATCTAATCACAGATCTTGTCAAAAAAGAACTTTTGTTTGCAGCCCTGGTTCATACCTAATACTCATTTGACCTATATGTTCAAATTTTACAATTTCTTGCCAAAATGGAGACAAGGGTAACCTATGTGCAGACTAATACTTGAAAAGGATAACTGTTCTCGAGTGACTATGATAAAAATTGTCTTTTAATTTCCACCACCATTTGAGCAATAACAAGATGTTCATAAGATGTAAATCTAAAATACCTAGTCCTCCATATTGTTTAGCTAAGCATACTTTATTTCAATTGAACAAAGCATATTTTCTTTTTGAGTTCAATCCTTGCCATAAAAATCTTCGTCTTAAGCTATATATCTAACATTTTTAACACTTCTTTCGGTATTCTAAAAATAGATTAGGTATAGAATGGGATAGATGTCATAACAGAATTCAGCAATCTTATTCTACCACCATTGGAAAGGAGTTCACCTTTCCAATGTTGTAGTTTACTTTCCACTTTATCGATAAGGAAATTCCAGTCACTGTTGAGTAATTTCTGGTCAGAAAGTGGTAAGCCCGTTTACAATGGAAAATTTGGTCTAAAATACTATCAGGACTAAGATTAATCGGATATATTTATGTTTTCTCAAAATTCATTCTAATGCCCAACAAGGCCTCAAATGTCATCATAGCCCACCAAGCTGCTTCAACCATCTCCTCTTGGGCTTGTAGAAACAATATGGTGTCATCCGCATAATGATAATTGGTAATGGCTTGATTTTGAATGCATGGAGGTCCTAGGCCTTTGAGCAAAGAAGCGTCTTATGTTGTCAGTTATTCTAAAACAAAAATATCATGAAAAATGATGGGTTACTTTGAAAGCATCACCATTTATACCAAAATATCAATAACCAATGCATACATACAGAAAGAAAGTAAAGCATATTAGTTCTACACAAGAATTCATCACCAGTAGTATTAATACACAACATAATATACATATCCAAATTAGACATAATCAGACATAATATTTAGTAAATAAAACTAATTTATGATTCAGTTTGCGGTCTAGTATGATTCAGTGTCTTCTCGATCGTGCACAAGGAAGGATTCAATACAGTGTAGTATGTCAGAAGAAACAAGACAAATATGCGCACAGTAAAAACAATCACTAGAGTACTCCAAAAATTACATTCAAGCAAGGATGATCAAATTTGTATCCACATGATACACATACTCATGTGCGTGTTTATTTGTTTACAACTTAGTTCTTTGAAAGACACCTGTTATCTAATATCTAATATCATATAACAATTATCTTGTAATTTTTAATCAATGCATCATCTACGGGCTTTCAATCAAAATAAATAAATAACCGACACACATGCATGGTAGCCAGTTTGTTTTCACATGAAAAATTAGGAATATTTAATTCACATGACAATTGGGTGAATTCACATGTCATACTCGCTAAAAATATTTACAAAATTAAAATATTAAAACTTACGTCTCTTTTTTTACACATGCATGGAAGACTTATTGAGATTTGAACATTTTTTTCAAAATAAAATAAAACATAAGAAAAAAATTCAACTTCTGCACAATACATGTAATCACATCCGTTGTGAATATTGATTGAGAGCTAATAAATTAGAAACCCGTCTTTTGCATCGTCTAAAGGGCGCGCGTTTAGCAGATTGAAAATTCAATGTTGAACATGTCTTTTTTTATTTTTTGAGAATTTCTAACTAAGCAGAAAGTCGTCGGGGTGGTATACATTGCTTTTAATCTTTATAATCTTTGTAGTTGAATTGGCTCATTAATTTTTAGCTGTGCATAATAGATATGAGTTCGTTCCATTAATTTAATCACCTAATTAGTTTATATACAATAAATATCTTCTGTATAATTGTATTAGAGGATCACGTCCTATCTAGTGAAGGTTGCAAAACCTATACTAGCTAGATGATTTGAAAGTTCTGATCCAATGCTAAAAATAAAAGGGAAATTTCACGTGTGCCCCTCAAAAAATCAAAATTACGTATATCTCCTTCTAAAGTTTGAAATTACATGTCCCCCCCTCTAAACTTAAAAAGCTCACAAATTTACCCATTTTATAGTCTTTTATATTAAAAATCGTTCTAAATTTATAAAATACTCATTTTACCATTTAGCAAACGCATATAAATCTCATCGGACCCAAATTTAAATATGAACGGTTCCTCTACTGTCTGGACTGGTTTTAGATTTGTGCACGCAAGATCAACACAAATCTTGATGCAAAAAATGGACACATATTGACACGACATGCACAGATCTTAATGCGATACGCGCTGATCGGAATTTGCATGTTAGATCAGCACGAATATTGAAGCGATGCACAAATCTTAATGCGATGGCACAGATCGGACGGTGGAGAACCCTTCGGATTCAAATTTGAGTCTGATTTACTTTATATGCTTTTAATAAAGGGTAAAATGGTTATTTTGAAAATTTAGAATGAGTTTTAATATAAAAAACAATAAAATTGATAAATTTGTGAGTTTTTAAGGTTTAAAGGGGAAATACGTAATTTCAAACTTTAAAGGGGAATGTATGTAATTTTAAAGATTTTGAGGGGTATATGTAAAATTCCACCAAAAAAAAATTATCCCTTTCCATTATTGATTGTCTAACAATTAAGACATGCACTAGTGGAAAAATAGGTATCAGTGACGGTCATTTATGCACATCAGGGACGGACTTAGAGGCGATACTGATCCAGGCGATACTGATAGTAATAATAATCAGGAACGGTTGTTTAAATAACCGATACTGAAAGTTACTTTCAGTAACGGTCGTTTATAAAATAGCGTTACTGAAAGTCACAATCAGTAACGGTCGTTTAAATAACCGATACTGAAAGTACTTTTAGTAACGGTCTTTAATAAACGACCGTTACTGAAAGTACTTTCAAGGACGGCTATTTAACAAACGACCGTTACTGTAGCCGATACTGATTTTTTTTTTTTTACAAAATGTAGTTATTAACACAGCACATAGTATCACTAATTCAAATATCAATATAAATTTTACATATTAATTCCATATTTACATTCAAATTTCACTAAATAACACAATAATAATACCACATTTTCATAATACAAATTACATAATTACATTAGCTAATTCTACAAACACAAAAACCTTCTTGTAGCCTCTATTGATACTCCCGAGTCCTGAGTTAACACTACACTGATGATAAAGTCTAATCTAACTTCAATTTAATTCAATTACACAAACCATTAGCCTAGCTCACTGGTAGCATACCTCAGAGAGAGAGAGAGAAGAAAATAAAAAAAGAACAATTACTAACTTGAGTAATTAAGAGAGAGAGAGCAATTACTAACTTGAGTAAGAGAGAGAGAAGAAAATCACAACAAAATCAGCTATCTCAGATCCCAGCGGCGCACAAATCAGCTTCCAGCCAATCCAGAGGAGAGAGAGTGATCAAAACGGCACTGGAAGGGGAGGCTTACCGCATTAAAACCCTAAAATCAACTTTCCTACATGGATTTATAGGTACAAATCCGTGTAGCTCTCTCAAAATATGTACACGGATATTAAAATAAAAAACCGTGTACAAAAATTTTTCCTACACGGATATTTCAACAAAAAACCGTGTAGCTCTCTCAAATTCCTACATGGATATATAATGAAAAATCCGTGTATAAATTCCCTATTTCCTCACGGCTATTTCCTCAAAGAATTGTACACTGATTTTTAAGGACATATCCGTGTAGGATATTTGCATATATTTTGAACATTGAAAAAATAGGCTTTCATACACGTTTTTTTATAAATTAGAGGAAATCCGTGTATAACCTACAGTGTAGGAAGTGCTTTTTTGTAGTAGTGTAAATTAAAACTTAAATATAACATACTATAGAAAAGGTTAATATAAAAAAATATGATAAAAAAAAAAACCATGTGATAATCAAATAATCAAACTATCAATTAAAACATGACAAAAAACAACAACAAAATAGTTTCTTTTATATTATCTTTTTACATATTAAAAAGAAACCAAAAAAAAAAATTCTAAAAAAAAAACTTTTTCAAAAAAACAAACAAAAAATTAAATACTAGATAATTAAATCAATGAAGAGAGTTTTCATCTACGGATCTTCATAGTTTGAAACTTTGCATAATTATTTCATCATAGACATGTTTAAACAATTTATTTTCAATAAAAATAACTAACACATCATTCATCCATTGATCTCCCATAGTACTTTATAAATTTATTTTCACATGTTGACCCCTATAAAAATGAGATAAGAAACAAAAAAAGTGAAAAAAAATAAAAATAATGAAGAAGAAAGAAATAGGGGAAAAAAAAGCTGAAAATGGAGGCATCTATTAATGCACAATATGGTGAAGAAAAATGAAAAAAATTGATAGAAATGGACGGCTCCATTGTACAGATGAAATAGAGAGGAGGAGAAAATAGGTTACTCTCCTCATGTGTCTCATTAAATCTTACAAGTGGCCCCATCTACTTTTTTTTTTTTTTATTTTAGACTTGGTTCACAAAATTCATACACAAATTCTCTTATATGGTCTACATGAACCCAATCCAAATTAAAGGAATAGCCTTTCTTCCTCAACAAACAAGAAACTCATTTGGAGGGGTCCTTAAGAAGGTCACCGGTAGAGAATGTGAGTAGAAAAATGCATTTCAATGTCAATTTCTTTGCAGCATCTAGAAAAGAAATGAGAAAAACAAACTTATTACAGATTTAGGGTAGGGCAAACTTATTTTTCAGGGTAGGGCAAAGGCTCAGAATTCAGTTTCTATAAATTAGTTTTAAATTTTCAGGGTAGAGCAATTGTCCTACCCTGCAATGAATTGGATCCGCCCCAGTGCACAGATCTAATTTAATTAAAGTCAATGGAGGTAGATCAATCATTTTTTCTTAAACAATTAAGATAGAGTGAACACACAATAATGACCCACAATATGGCTTACACGGTACATCATGATCATTCTCTACTAATTAATATGGTGCACATTCGATCTGATCTAAACTTCTAAAGTCATTGGACTATCAATCTATTTTTCTTAAATTAAGAAACGGATGCTGAATAAAATATTGGTTTTTTAATATATTTTATTACTTACAAGGTTCTAAATAGCAATTATCGATATCACGTCATAGTGTTAAGACTAAAAAAACTATAACAAATAGCGTAGCTATGACAGAAGTTATTGTACATATAGTTTTTTTATAATTTATCTATTCAACAATGAAATAAACGCTTTTGTCTTTACCCTCCATTAAATGGGAAGGTAATCAACATTTAGTGAACAAACATGTTAATTGCTTTATAGCAACATTAATTTATATGAAGAAATTGTTAGAAGAAAGTAAAACATAAGAAATATTAATTTATATGAAGATATCTACATGGTTATATATATGGACATCTAAAAAATATTTCATATTTTTTTAGAAAAATAAAGTTTATATACGTCCCTTCCGTTATATATGGAAGACTTATCAAGATCTGAACATTTCTTTCAAAAAAAAGTAAAACATAAGAAACAATTCAATTTATGCATGTTACATGCCATCACATCCGTTGTATTGAATATTGAATGGGAATTAATAAATTATAAACTTGCCTTTTGCAACCTCTGAAGGGCATATATAAAAAGTCTTCCAGTTGGCGTACATTGTTTAAAATCCTTATAATTTCGGTTTAATTTATCTTTAGTAATATATAGTTGAATTGGATGAAATATTAGTACTAGTTGTGCATATTAATAAGTTTAATTTGGTTCCATTAATTCAATCACCTTAATTAGTTATATATAATAAATATCTTCTGTATCTATTATATTTTGAAAGTTTCAAAATTCAAAATAATACAATATATACCTACACCGAACGATTTGACAGTTTTGATCCATGCTAAAAATTAATTATACCTTTCCATTATTTATTATCTAACAATGTAGACATGGTAGGCATGATTTGAATCATATTCGTTCCTTCGGATCCGCTGAGAGAAATACATTTTTAATATGATGCACAGATCTGATCTAATTAAAGTCAATGGAGTAGATCAATCATATTTCCTTAAACAATTAAGATAAAATGGCTTACATCATGATCATTATTCTCTATTAATTAATTAATCTTAAGAATGCATTAAGCAATCGGCCAATTGAGACTTCATATAAACTCCACCATAGCATTTTATTGGAGTACTGCACAACAAATCTAATACGGTGCTATATTAATTCACAAAACAGGTCGTCCAAAAACCACCCAAAAGATACATCCACACTCAAATTTCTTAAATACAATATTGATTGAGAGCTAATAAATTAGAAACCCGTCTTTTTCATTGTCTAAAGGGCGCGCGAGATTGAAATTTCAATATTGAGCATGTCTTCCTTTATTTTTTTGAGAATTTCTAACTAGGCAGAAAGTCGTCGGGGTGGTTTACATTGCTTTCAATCTTTATAATCTTTATAGTTGAATTGGCTCATTAATTTTTAGCTGTGCATAATAGATATGAGTTGGTTCCATTAATTTAATCACCTAATTAGTTTATATAGAATAAATATCTTCTATATAATTCTATTAGAGGATCACGTCCTATCTAGTGAAGGTTGCAAAACCTATACTGGATGATTTGAAGGTTCTGATCCAATGCTAAAAATAAGGGAAAATTGTGAAAATGCCACTCCAAAATCTTCAAATTGTGAAAATGTCACTTCAAACTTTGAAATTGTCAAAATGCCACTCCAAACTTCATTAATTTGTAAAAATGTCACTCAAAATAATTAATGACTAAAATATCATTGCCCGTCCATCTCCGCCTCTGCCCCTCCGCCGCCTCCTCCCACACCCTCCGCCGACCCGACCCTCGCATGTCGCAAGAGGCTCAAGAAGCAGTTTCCGGGCATGATTCCCCTCGCCCGCCTTCGCATTCTTCGCAACCCCTCCTCTTCCGACAAGCACCAACACTATCAAACCCTCCTCTATGACCCCCCTCCGCCGCGCTCAGCCACCATTCGTAACAAGAGAAGAAGAGAAGGCAGGAGAAAGAAGAGGAGAAGAAGGGTATTTTAGTCATTAATTATTTGAAGTGGCATTTTTGCAAATTAATGAAGTTTGGAGTGACATTTTGACAATTTCAAAGTTTGAAGTGGTATTTTCACGATTTGAAGGTTTTGGAGTGGCATTTTCACAATTTTCCCTAAAAATAAAGGGAAAATTTCATGTGTACCCCTCAAAAGCTTCAAAATTATGTATGTCCCTTCTCAAGTTTGAAATTACGTACTCCCCCTCTAAACTTCAAAACTCACAAATTTACCCTGACAGTAGAGGATCCGTTCATATTCAAATTTGAGTCTGATTTGCTTTATATGCTTTAATAAAGGGTAAAATGGGTATTTTAAAATTTTAGAATGAGTATTAATATAAAAAATAATAAAATGGATAAATTTGTGAGTTTTTAAAGTTTAGAGGGAAAATACATAATTTGAAACTTTAAAGGGGAAAATACATAATTTTGAAGTTTTTGTGGGGTATAAGTGAAATTCCCCCAAAAATTAATTATCCCTTTCCATTATTGATTGTCTAACAATTAAGACATGGTAGACATGATTTGAATCAGCTTCTCGTTCCTTCAGATGCGCTGGAAAATTAATACATTGTTAATATGATGCACAGATCTGATCTAAAGTCAATGGATAGGTGCATCAATCATTTTTTCTTAAACAATTAAGATAAAAGTTAACACACAATAATGACCCACAATAGGAAGATAAATAATTCAATTTTTATAATTTATCTATATTCAAAAATGAAATAAACACTTTTGTCTTTACCTCTCCATTAAATAGGAAGATAATCAATATTTAGTGAACAAATATGTTAATTACTTTCTTATTTTGTTGTAATCATTGACATAAAAAGAAAGAAAGAAATTATCAATTAATTCCTTTATGGCAACATTTATATGAAGAAATTGTTAGGAGAAACAGTGTAGCAAGTATTCACATACATACTTCAACACAATAAATGCCAATAAATTTTTTATCCTAATCGATTAAAATCTAGCGAATTAAGTCACAATCGTTGGCAGATCAAGACATCTACATACTTATTATATGGACATCTAAAAATATTTAATATTTTTTTAGAAAAATAAAGTTTATAAACATACCTTCTTTTATATATGGAAGACCTATCGATATCTGAATATTTCTTTCAAAAGAAAGTAAAACATAAAAAAATAATTTAATTTATGCATGTTACTTGCCATCACATCCGTTGTATTGAATATTGAATGAGAATTAATAAATTATAAACTTGTCTTTTGTAACCTCTGAAGGGCAAGATGAAAAACTCTATGAACATGTATTTTTTATTTTATGAGAATTTATAATTAAGCATAAAGTCGTCCAGTTGGCTTACATTGTTTTCAATCCTTATAATTCCGGTTTAATTTATCTTTAGTTATAGTTGAATTGGCTGAAATATTAGTACTAGTTGTGCATAATAAGTTTAATTTGGTTCCATTAATTCAATCACCTTAATCAGTTATATACAATAAATATCTTCTGTATCTATTACAAAAATCACGTCCAATTTTGAAAGTTTAAAAATTCAAAATAATCCAATATATACCTACACCGGATGATTTGACAGTTTTGATCCAAGCTAAAAATTAATTATCCCTTTCATTATTTATTATCTAACAATGAAGACATGGTAGGCATGATTAATTTGAATCATATTCTTTCCTTCAGATGCGCTGAGAGATACATTTTTAATAGATGCACAGATCTGATCTAATTAAAGTCAATGGAGTAGATCAATCATATTTCCTTAAACAATTAAGCTAACAACCCACAATAATGACCCACAAATGGCTTACATCATGATCATTATTCTCTATTAATTAATTAATCTTAAGAATGCATTAAGCAATCGGCCAATTGAGACTTTATATAAGCTCCACCATAGCATTTTATTGGGGTACTGCACAACAATCTAATACTGTGCTATATTCACAAAACAGTTCGTCCAAATACCACCCAAAAGATATATCCAGACTCAAATTTCTTAAATACAACAGAGAAGCTAGATGGCTGAAACCATTGTAAATTTGGTGCTCGGCAAGCTGGCTGATGTTTTAGTTGAGGAGGTTTTACACTTATACAGCGTCCATGACCAAGTTGAGAAAGTCGGCCGTGAACTCAAACGGATTCAGGCTTTTCTGAAGGATGCTGACAGGAAGCAGATAAAAGATGAAAGACAGAAAAATTGGGTGAAGGAGATAAGAGATGTTGCCCACTCTATAGAAGATGTCATTGACACCTTTCTCATGGAGATCCCTCAAAATCCACCAAAGTCAGGCAAGAGGGAGGCCATAAAAAACTTGCTAAGAAAAACAAAAAAACTCCCGGCTGTACACAACCTTGTAAATGAGATGAACCAGATTCAAGAAAAGATGAAAGAGATCGAAGAAAGCAGAGTCAAATACGGTATAAATAATTTGGGTGAGGGCAGTGGAGTTATTACACTACCTATCAGGCCAACGGTACTACCTGACATTGATCCCGATATCGTCGGCTTTGAGGAGGACCTGGCCAACATTGTCAAGGAGTTGCTTGATGAAACCACTGAGAGACGTTCTGTGGTCTCAATTTGCGGAACTGGTGGACTTGGAAAGACAACACTTGCACAAAAAGTGTACAATTGGTATGCTTTTTTTTTTTATTTTTTAAATTGTGTCATTTATTATCAATTTGATTCAAATTCACCTTTCTCCCTATTTTAATATTTTTTAACAAATTTCGTTTATAAATTACACACTTTAGTTAATTAAGATAATTAAATTGGAAAACATGGTTAATATGTTTGCATTAATGTAAAACTTGTACTTTATCTCGAGTCCTCAATGTAAGATGAATTTAAATAAAGTGCTCTATTAAATTAAAATTATATAATTATATGAGATATTTGTTTCACCACAAGAGTATATATAGATAATAGGTCACCTACTTTATAGGTAGAACAATGAATATGTCTTAGACATTAACTAATTGTATAATTCTAGAATATGGTAATTGATGTCATACGAGGCTCATATACACTTTTGACTTGTAACAACTTGGCTCCTTAACTTTTAATTTGACAATCACCTTCCAAACTAAGCAATCAGTGTCAAACACTCTGATCAGTTAATTTGGTACTTAATACTTAATTTTAAATAATAAAATGACCATATATATCTTTGATAATTTTATCCTTTGTTGAAATACCTTTTGCAGTTGTAGTACTATTTTTAAAATAAATAATAATAAAATAATAATAATTTATTTTTTCATAATGTTTGCTAAAATAATACTAAAACTATTTTCTGTCAATTTTATAATTTATGAAAATGTATTTTTTTCCGCAAGAACAAAATAAAGCATACAAAATCAAAAATCGAAATGAAATAGTCAAAATCTCACGTATTATGAATAAAGTTATATATACATCTTTCTGCAAATTAAAAATCCATAAATAATAAATATTTCAATATTATAATATATAAACAACCAAGAGTATTATGGTCATTTCATACTTGAAATTGTGATTAATTAAGTAGAAAAAATTGATTTTGGTGGGCGGGGGCGTCCAACCCTAAACCAATAGATTGGCCCCAATGCAAATCATAATTTTCAATTTTACCCACATTTTCATATATATTCACTGATGTATTCCTGTCTTCATATTTTGCAAATACTAATGTCTAATATAATCTTTTATTTCACAGCAATGATGTCAAAGAACAGTTTGAAGTTCGCATATGGGTAGCTATTTCTGAAACATTCAAAGTAATTGATGTTTCGAAAAAGATAGCGAAACAACTTGAGCTTGAGCAACCAAATGAGAAAGAAGTGATTCTTACAGAGATTTACAAATCTCTTAGAGGCAGAAACTACCTCATAGTCCTAGACGATGTATGGACAACCGATCTCTGGACTCAAATTGGTGTCGCATTCCCAGATGAAAAAAATAGTAGTAGAATACTTGTAACCACTAGATTCGCTGATGTTCATAAAGGCATGGCCATGGATCCCTTAAGTGAACCATACAAGCTCCAATTCTTAACTGAGAAGTTAAGCCGAGAGCTTTTGTTAAAAACAATTTTTTCTAATCATGATCCAAAGAAAAATTCTTTTGATGATCTTTCTGATATCCTAGGTCAATTTGTCCATAAGTGTGGTGGGCTGCCTCTTGCATTGGTGATTTTAGGTGGTCTCTTAGCAAAGAAGCCATGTAATTATGCTTCTTGGAGTAGCGTGTTCCGAACAATGAGATGGCATGTCGAAGGAAAAAATTGTAGTGAGATCATTAGCACGAGCTATGAGGACCTATCATTTGCTCTGAAATCATGTTTTATGTACCTAGCCGCATTTCCCGAAGACTATGATATTGATGTCCAATCATTACTTCTAATGTGGATTGCGGAGGGCTTCATACCACAAGAAGATAGCAGAACAATAGAAGAAACTGCGGAGAGTTTCTTAGAAGATCTCGTACAAAGGTATTACATCTTCATTTAATAATTTACACATGTTGATTTCGATAATCGATCTACAGCTGATGTATACAACATTAAACTAGATTCTTTTGACACTAACTATTTTCCTAAATCTCTTTAATTACTGTAGTTAAAATTTATTAACGTTTATAATATGTACATGATGAGTATTTTCTAATAAGTGCTTAGCTTGGTAATTTTGGGCCACAATATACGAGCCATTACATTTAAGACATCCCGAAAGTCCAAACCCGATATACTTGACCATTTAAAAATCATTTTTTTCATTGTATTCTAGGAGCATGGTTCAAGTAAAGAAAAGAGCATATGATGGCTCCATCGATATTATACGCATACATGATCTATTACGAGATCTTGCTCTCCAAAAAGCCACGGAGGACAACTTTCTCCTGGTGTATTCAAATCCAGAAAATAAAATAAACTTGAGCAAGGCACGCCGTGTGGCAATTCACAATCCTGATTGTGATCAACTTATAATGAACCCAAACCTCCACACCCTTTTGTGCTTTTACAATGGGAGAATGGTGAATTGTTCTAAGCAAAGACTGCTCAAAGTGGTGAGCATTGGAAAGCAAGAGGTGAACATAATAGAGTTGGGGATGTTTGAGGGATTGAATCAATTAAGATACCTGAGTCTTGTTGGGAAGCTAAGTGACGAGCGTGATCAAGAATTCCTAGAGAAAGTGATAGGCAAAATGAAATTTCTGCAGACGCTTAATACCAATTGGCTAGAAAAATTTGATGGCGGCTGTTACTTTGATTTTCCTAAGTGTGCATTGAATATCAAGACACTGAGGCATCTCGATTACTATACGTTAGTACTCCCAGCGTCAGCTAAATTAACAAATTTGCAAACTATTACCAATGTGCTGGCCAGCCAATCATGGGAGATAGAGTTACCTCATACACCCAATTTACGCTTGTTAGGATTACACGTTGATAAATCATGTCCATCGAAGGCAGTTATCCCTTTTCTGTCCACATTAAAACACCTAACCGATCTCTTTTTAATGCATGATCATACTACACCTGACATACTTGATATGAGAGGCTTCCCATTTTATCAGCATTTACAATCTCTCAATATTTCTTACATCGAAGGCCCCACTAAATTTATCCTTCATGAGAATATGCTCCCCTGTCACCTCATTGAGCTCCAAATGTTTGATCATATGTTCCAGCACGATATAATGCCAGTAATAGAGAAGCTACGCTGCCTTAAGTTTCTCTATCTTGAAAATGCATGTGAAAGTCGAAAAATGAGCTATTCCTCTGGAAGCTTTAGCCGGTTAGAATACTTGACACTTGTGAACTTACCAATTGAGGAATTGGAGATAGAGGTGGGTGCCATGCCAAATCTTAAAAAACTCTATTTTAGTAGTTGTGCTGAATTGGATGTCCCTCAAGGGCTACAATATCTTACCAACCTTCAAAAATTCGCATGGTTTGGTGCGGATGAAACCAAGTATGATTTGATCCGTAATTTAATTCCTCATTCTCATTCAATTGATTTCGACAACTTTATGGATTTCAGTTGATTGTACTCTTTGTATTTCGAATTTGTCATTGTCTTCTCTTATGTTTCTTGTATGTGTTCTTTTGTATCATTAATTTACTGTCATATATATATTTTCCCCTTTAGATAAATAAAAGAACATTGTTCAAGGATTCAAGTCGAGTTTTCTTAAACTAGTACATAACACAAGACTACATGTACCTCTCATATAACTTTTTGAAGTAGATAACTTCCCTATTTGTATATATGCCATAAAATTTTCAGATAGTTCTTATAAAGCATAAGAGCGAGACGTCAATTATAGCCAAATTGAAGGTTCTCTATTTTAATTTTTGGCAATGGGGAACTGAACTGAGTTGCCAGGTCAATATTGTCAGACTTAAGTCTCTCTCGAAAACTGTTACAGAGTGTAACTACTCGTGGGGTCAAATCGCTAGCACGAGCAGTGCTTCCTGTGTTGAGCTCAGAAGAGACCAGAGATGTATGAAATGGAAACCAAGAAAGAAAGAAGGGAGACGAGCCTTTCTAAAATTGAATGTTTTTAAATTGAAGGGCTGTTGCAGCTAAAATTGAATGTTTTTAAATTTTCTTGGTTAATTCATACTAATCTTTGGGTAATTGTGTAAGTGTGTAACTAAATATGTAAGAGATAAACATGTCTTTTGGGATTTATTTTGTTGTAGCTGCATGTTCATCATTTTCTTCATTTAAGTCTTTCAACTTTTTCCTTTTGTGCGGTGACCAATTTCAAATTCTTCAGTTCAAGCCCAATCAAAAGATCAAGAGATTGTGATAGCACTAGGTAGTAATATAGCGGGAAACTGAATACAAAATTTTCTTCACTTAAATGAAAAATGAGTGAGTTTATGGTATTATGCATATCATGGGTTGATCCATAATATGGGACAATATTTCCGTTTCAAAATCTTAATGGTCGATCTGAACCGTTCAACATGATACCCATATAAATATCTACTTGCTGACCGAATTTTATATTTTTTAGAATTTTTTTACTATTTTTTAAGATAGTTGGAAAATCACTTGATTTGAAAATTCTGGACCATCCAAAAACTGATCGGCAAGTACATATTCATATGAAAATCATTTTGAACGGTTTGGATTGACTGTTAGAATATTGATCCATATTATGGACTAAATTGTGATATGCATAGTACCATATACCCACTCATTAAAATTATGGTGTAACCATCACTAGGTTCAGTCTCAATGTGTTGCTTATATGTCACTGATCAACACAAGTTTTTTAATTCAGCACTTAGTGGCACCACCAAGCTTGGGCCTCATGATCTTCTCACAGTGTTAAAACAAATTGAGGCGGAGTTGGGCCGTACCAGTGGGATCAGGTACAGGCCAAGGCCCATTAACGTAGACATTCTCTTCTATGCGTCAACTCAGAAAATTTGAGTGTTACCGCATCAAAGAATCTGAGAAAGGCCTTTTGTATTTAGCCCCTTTGATGGGAGCAGCTTGTCCGATGTCAATCGAACTATGAGTTCGATGGATTCCATAACCGTCCAATTTGTTTTAAGATTTGTGCGTGTCGCTTTATATCCGTGCATATTTTCTTTAATATCCGTGTGCACGGATGGTTATGGAACCCATCGAATTCAGTTTCAATTCGATAGGCACCGGACCCAAGCTGCTCTCCTGATTGATTTATTGGGGTCATGTTTAGAATATGACAAAGTCGCTACATGGTATTCTTTTACGAATTGCAAAAATGGGCTTTTTTAATATTTGGCATAAACTAGGGGGGAGAGTTTTTTAATTGAAATGAAGGAATAAAACGTGTATTTCATGGGCATTCTTAATCTGACACCTGACAGTTTCAGTGATGGTGGAAAGTGTCGAGAATTTTTTATTGGTAGAAAAGAGAAACGAAGAAAGAGAGTGTAGAAGGTATAATATTGGCAAATAAATCTGCTGCGATTCTAAAAGAATTACATGATCTTGTGATTTCAAATCATTCATTCATTTTATGAAATGCACGTTCAAGGATCCATATCCAGATTGTTCTCTTTACTCAACACGAATCCCAGATTGCTCCATATGCACCGGATTGAGATTAGGCCGGTTGAAATTAATCTGGGCTGTCCGTTTTTTAGGATTATATACCTGGGGGTACAATTAAATCAGAGCTTGCTTACAGAGGCTCAATAAACGGGTAAAAATATTAACAGAGCTTTTTGGCCTTCGTGCAGTGCACAAATCATAGGTAGTGTCCGTTTGACTTTATTATCCGAGCGTTACATGAAGCCAAAGCTGCGCATTTAATATCTTTATCCCAGTAAACTATGTTTGAAGCTAAAAGAAACTGTGCAGTGCTTGAATATACAGGGAAATAAATCTGCTGCTATTCCAAAGGAATAACATGCATGAACCTGTTATTCCGATCTCAACCGTTGATCTTCGTTGATGTTCGTGCATGAAAGTACTTCTTAATTGAAATTCGCACATGAAAAGTTTGAACGGTTCAGATTTGAATAACAGGTTCTTAATGGAATAACGGCGGATTTATTTCTGAATATACAGATACTATGCTTGACAATTTTCAATAATAAAATTTTGACAGTGTTGGAGGTTGATATCTTTCTTTTGTGTGTGTGTGTGTGTTTTGATGGTAAGAGACTGAGAATTTTTTATTTTAACAATTTTCAATAATAAAATTTTAATTTAAAATTTAACAGTGTAGGTGTAGGTGATTTAAATAGTGTACATATTTTTGTTTACAAAAAATGATGAGATTTGATGTATGTTTTATCGTTAAGTGACATAAATTTTAAGCAGCTTGATGTATGTATCATTAATCAATATTTAAATTGTATAAAATTTGATTGTTGTACTATCTATATTCAATAAAATATTTATAAATTTATCTATTTACAGCTTGAATTAATTTCATAATTATTATTAAGAGGTCAAAATAATCATTGTCAAATAATTCCTCTCCATTAATTTAATGTTTTTAAATATTAACAAAAACTAAGTTGTTCGTGCAATGTTAGATTTTGAGAATAAATGAAAAGAAAACTGATTAATTTATCGTGAATTTACAATACAATATATACAACTGTAAGTTGTATTAGACAAGCTGCTCAAAACTGATTAATTTTTCTGATCCATCTATACATTTAAATTTCAAGATACTCTTTCTCTTTTTTCTCTATTATTTTTATAATATTTGCTATAAATAAATTGTTAAATTATTTTTCTTTTTATTTTTGGTTCATTAATTAGTAGGGGTGCAAAAGGATCAAATAATGGTAAAATCATATCCGTATTTATTTTTTGGATACGAATACAAATTAGATATTGGTCAAATACGGATACGGATCAGATTTTATATGGATACAATAAAATTTGATTTTCCTATCTCTTTTCTCGTAAAAAAAGTTTAATTAAAAGTTAAAACCAAAGCAACATTTTAGGAATAAAAGAAACGAACTTTCTAAATTTGAAAATTTTAATACGCGCTTTCCCATTTTTATAAACGCGCTTTCCAATCAAAGAGAGGTCAGAAGTTAGAAAATCGTAGAATTCGGGAGAAGAATTTTACTAATGGATATCCGTTAAGTCACATTTTTATGGATACAGATATAATTATATGTATTCAAATTTGTATCTGCTTTTAAAATAAAAATCGTATTCGTATAAATCACATATGTATCTGCAAATTATCCGTATCTGAATATCTAAATTCGGAAAAATTTAATATGAGTCCGGATTCAGACAGATAATATCGAGTCTGGCTAGAATGACATCAGTGTCATTTCAGTTTATACAACGCCAACTCCAAAACCTACTGCATTGACTTTAAATAGTGAATACAAACCGTTCAAACCGATCTACTTTATTAGTTGTGCATTTACATGTAAATTTTATAATTTTTAGAATTTATTTAGTATAAGTCAAGCAGTCAAATGTGCGAGTTTTAAGTTAATTTTAATACATTCATTTTTCAGCATTTTTGACCGCTTGATTTGATACTAAAATAATTCAAAAATATAAAAAATTTGCATGTAAACACATCACTCATAAAATAAATCGGTTTGAACAGTTTGAATTAGTCGTTTGAAGTCTATCCAATTAATTTTGAAGTTGGTGTCATATGACACTGATATCATACTAGCTGGACTCGATAATATACAATCTATTTGCATCCAATAATGGATGTAATCTTTTTAAAAAAATAATGGATGTAATTGATAAAAGTTACATTGGCTCTGGTTATGCTAAATGCATACAGGACTTGCATCTCCAAAATGTGAGAAACAAATGACTATGTCATTAATTCATTGTACTAATGCAGTAATGCTCTCTTCTTAATAAATTTTAAAAGATAAAAAAATTCATACTTAATTATTAGTGCTAATGATAAACTATTAATATAGTAGCTTCTAATGGAAGATAATTGTTCTAAGAAAAAAATATATATATCAAATATCTTGTACAGAGTTTTTTCTATTTCTCTTTTTCAATTTTTGTTTATTTTTCTCTAAGTATTTACAAATATAAAAAAAAAATTATAGTAAAAGTAAAACAATCATTTTCAATTTAATTAAAAAATAAATAGTCACTACCAATGACTGTGATTTATTCTTGGAAGAAAATGAGGTTTTGTAATAATAGCAACAATTTGATAGTAGAGACAAGGAGGCAACAATAACTATGGCATTGTCACACACAAACACATACTACCTACTGAAGAAAGCCTTCTCCCGGTCCACCGTAGACCGCTACAATCATGAACCAAATTTAATGAAGTTTGTTTAATGTTTTTTTATTGTAACATGTTTCTTAATTTGAATATACAAATTTCTTTTCATTAATTAACACTTTTTTTTATGTTCAAAAATATATAAGTTTGATTATAATATTTTGCATGTGAACAGTGAACTCCAAGGATGGTGCAATTGTAGTAATTTAATTTTAACTTTTTTTATATCTTTTAATAAACCCAATTAAAATTAGAGATGTCAATTATTATTATTATTATTATTATTATTATTATTATTATTATTATTATTATTATTATTATAATTTTATTAGACGATGTTGGTATCCAAGAACATTACCTTATTTGTTATTCAAATTTTGAAGCTGCAAAATTTTACACATAACAAAAGGTAATGTTCTTTGCTATCAGATCAATGACACCATTGTCATATATTTGAATAGAGCTGCATGTATAAAAAATGGCACTATTCGAAATTATATAATCTTCATTGAATAATTTGAAAAAAAAAAAAATTAAGTTTGCAAACTTTGTGATAGACGATCAAACAAAATCTAAAATGAACACATTATATTCAAATAACGAAGATAAACATACAATAGTAAACATGTTTCTCGAAAAAAAGGGAAGGGAGCCGAACCGATTGAAACTTAGTGTGCGGTATTGTTAGATCTCAGTGCATAGTCTCTACTTCCATCTCAATTAGAGTGCGGTGAGTAGATCTGGTTGTTGGAGTACGACGGCCATCGGACAAAAGCATAACCAATTGTCGAAGCGCGGAAGCTATCGGATAAAAGCGGATCCGATCGTGGAGAGATGGAGAATGAAATAATAGGGTATTTAAAAGTGTAGATAAGTAAGATTATATTATTAGAGTAGTTTAAATAAATTCATGATAATAAAATAGTTTAGATCTAAAAATGAGTAGTAGTTATTTAACTTATTTGACTTGTTGTAAATATATTTTTATATCAATAAAATTAGTAGTAGACATTTAAAGTCATCGACATTTAAAAAAATAATTACTTTTGTCATTACCATACTAACCATAATAGTTCTAGGAAAAGAAATTATTTTTAGGGAAGGAGAAGATAAATATTTATTATATATTTTTTTGAGATTTTTTAGTTTCTGGGTTATAATTCGAGATTTTTTAAAAAGTCATGTTATATTTGAATTTAATTTTTTCTATCTTTATAGATAAAAATTTCAGTACTTTTTCCTTGTTCTCTTCTTTTATTTTTAATATTTTTTTTCCTCGTAGTAAAAGTCTTATTGTAAAACAGTCATTTTCAGTTTAATTAAGAAAGAAATAGTCGCTACCAATGATTGTGATTTATTCTTGGAAGAAAATGAGGTTTTCTAATAATGGTAATAGTAGAGACAAAGAGGCTTCAATAACAATGGCACTGTCACACACAAACACGCACTATCTACTGGATAAAAGGCTGCTCCCGGTCCACCGTAGACCAGTACAATCATGAACCAAATTTAATGAAGTTTATTTAATGTGGTTGCTTTCATTAACGGTTTCATCTGTGAAAAAAAGAGAACAAATCTGTTGAAATTCTCATTCGTGAACTGTGTTTCTGAAATCTCTATTTTTCCAAATCCAGCCGTTGAGCTATTTCGAGATGCGTGCAAAAAATAGCTATTTTGAGATGCGTGCATAGAAAAAGTTAGACGGCTAGATTCGGGATTTTTAGAGATTTCAGAAACACTGTTCACGAATGAGGGATTGCAGGAGATTTCAATTCGAAAAAAAAGTATGATTTATAATATTTTTCACATGAGATTGAAGGAGGTGCAATTATAGTAATTTAATTGTAATTTGTTTCATTATCTGTAATAAATCAAATGAGATGCTATTTCCACCATTTGGATCATTCATAAAATTATTTGAAAAAATTAACAAGTTTGCTTTGTGAATTTGTGATAGAGAGATCAAGCAAAATCTAAAATGAACCAAAATGAACACGTTAAGTTTTATTGGAAATTTTTTATCTATATAAATTATAAAATTAAGATGTATGGAAACAAAAAGAATAACTCGTTTTCAACAAATATAGAAAGATCAGAGGCATTGATTCAGATCCATGTTTTGTTTTATTTTCAATGTTTATTACAACCTTTATTACAAATTTCAACGTTTAAGAAAATAAAAATAAATAAAACATGGATCTGAATTAATGCCTCCGATCCATAAATAATTGGATCACGCTCAATGCTTCCGATCTTACTATATTTATTGAAAACAAAATATTATTTCTATTTCCGTACATCTCAATTTTATAATTTCTATGAATAAAAATTTTCCCGTTATATTCAAATAACGAGGATAAGCATGAACCATATTCAAGGGTATTTTAATAGAATTTGTACCGTCTGCAATAACTCAGATTTTGAGTCAATGCAAAATGAATTTGGACCGTCTGATTCATGTTGGCACAAATATTAAAGAAATCCCGTGTATTCAATCTCGGTCTGGATTGGTCCGAATTCTGATCGGACGGTTGAGATGTACGTACTCAAAATCAAAATCTGAGTTAACGCAGAGGATACAGATTCATTTTAATATGTGTTTTTTTTCTTTTTCTGGTAAACTATTCAAATAAAAATTCCAATAAATTAGCATGAAGTCATGAACCTTACTTTTCTTGAGATGGAGGGATTCTCTTGACATCCATTTCCAAAAAGAAACCCTTTTTTAAATTATTATATTTGACCTAGAGGCCTCTTTCATGCATTCCTTCTCATCTTATCTTTGGTCGGTCATGGTATATTCCAAAAGTTAATATCTTGCAATCACCAACACTTTATAGTAAAAAAATTTGGGTGGCTTGTTATGATAAAATCTTTTTGTTTGATTGCTACAAATAATATGATTTGTAGTTATCAAAGGATAAACACAAATAATTTATCAAATATTTGATGTTTTTTTGTCATATAGAATTGTATGTGTCTATAATTTTTTTTTTTTTACAAAATGCATTCCATTTTCTTTTAACTTGTCAGGTTCTAATGATTTAAATGTAACATAACCAAATAATTTGTGCAAATCATGCCAATTAATCCCTCATTAAGACCTGTTTTCGTTATGTTTCATTCAAACTGACACAAATTTATTGACCCAAATTTTTGATACCACAAAACACAATATTTTGATAAAATCAAATCAGCACCTCTATCTTTTTTAATCTTGTATTAGTAATTTAGTATTTTATTTAGATTTACTGTTGTCACTTGTCAAGCTGAAGCATTATTTGTACCAAAATTCATAACCAATTACACTACAACAAAAACAAGCTATTTTTTCAAAAGCTATCTCCTGACAGACTAATTTTTTTTCCTATGTATTTTTTTTTTTATTAAAGATTGAAAATCCAGACACACAATTATTTTATGTTTAGGATAAATTTTTTATTCAAATTTTAAACTTACAACATTTGTATTTATTTTATCACTAGACTGAAAAACTGATTCTCATTTTTTTTTCATGCATGCATGCTTCCGACCTTATCAATAAAAAAATATTATCAACACAATTATTTTTTGAGAGAAAATTGACACAAATTTATATATTGATATAAGTTGATTCTCATTTTTATCACTAGATTTTTCATACGGATAACATTGTCTTTATCACTGGATCAAATACTGATTTAATTTTTCTTCTCGCATATTTCCTACATTTTCAATAGATAAGAAAAACTAACACAAATTTATTATCCCAAATATTTGAGAAACATGATTCAACATGTGGAAATTGTGATTTTCCCAATTTTGATAAAATCAAATCATTACCTCTATCTTTTTTAATCTTGTATTAGTAATTAAGTATTTCATTTAGATTTACTGTTGGGAGTTGTCAAGCTGAAGCATTATTTGTAGCAAAATTCATACCAATTACCCTACAATAAAAAAGAGAGGCTAAATTAGATTCCCAAACAAAATGAAATGAAATGGGAAACGATGACTAATTGATGTCTTTGCCACGCTTGTTATGGATATGAAAATGACTTGTGAGAAAGAGGAGAGAGTTTGAGAAACTTTTAAGATGATATTTCCAAAAAACAACAAATATCAAGCCGATATATTTTTCAAGCAAATTTTGTCCGTGTTTATTTTTTTTTTCTCTTCAAAAAATGGTACTCACACATTCCTCCTTTGTTACTAGTACTTAGTTCTTTTGTGGCACTTGTTTGTGTTACCATTTGTGTTGCCAAGATAATTAAATAGTCATTTTGAATTCTTTTATAGTACCATTGTTGTATACAAATCAAGAATGGGTTTTGTCCAAAGAAAAAAAAAAAGGGGGGGGGGGGGGACTGTCTGATCTGCATTGAGATTCATGCTGAAAAATTTAAACTTAATAAATTAAACAGCCCTGTGCATATAAACTGTCTGTAGGAATTTTGTGCATATCAGACAATTCAGGTCTGGCTTTGGATGAAACAAGAACTAATGAATATATCTATTCTAACAACAAGGAAAGAAACAAATTCTCATATAACAAATTGATGATTTTACAAAGAGTACACACTAAAAATGGCCATATAAAATCATAGCTTTGTAACAAAAAGGAGTTCTCAAAGTGCCCCCACAAACTTTGCCTTCCTTTGCAAATGTGAGTAGTACACTCACCAAAAAAAAGCAAAAAGGTTGCACCATTAATTGGCACATAGAAATATCATTCATATATAAGGGAGAGCCATGAATGCTTCTTTAGTTAACTTGTTCTATTCTCTTACAAATAGAGCAGTTCCTCCATCTCTTCTTAGTTGTTTTAAATACAGAGGTAATAAAAGAAGAAGACTAGTTCCTGATCCTAGAACAATTATGGGTGATGAGGCAGAGGTACATGTATATATGTCAATTTATTTCAATTCATTGTTATTACTTCAACAACTCTACATTTTTTTTGTAACTCTGTTAGAAGTTTTTTTTTTTTTTTTTTGTAATTATATCAATATGAAATGAGATACATTTGTGGTATTTTTTTTTAATTGAGTTTAACATTTGTGAGAGGGAGCCTAAGCCTTGACATTTTTTTTTTTTGGATTTAATTTAGAAACCTAGAGTTACTGAATTGCTTGTCAGAATGGACTGTAATGGCTGTGTACAAAGGATCAAGAAAGCATTGCATAATATAGAAGGTAATATATATTTCAATCTTTCTACTTTTCTTTTCACATGTACTTTTCAAGAAAGTTTAATAAATTAACTAGGTTATGATCTCTGTTTCATGAAAAATGTTGATTATGACCTTAAATTATTCTCTGAGAACACTCCCAAATTTCAAAAAGAAGATTGACTTTTGTGTCCATTTTGATGCCTTTTTAATTCTCTGGATTTCTTACAAAATATGACTCATTAATTATTTTTTTGTATTTATCTCAGGTGTGTATGAGGTATACACTGATATTGCACAGCAAAAACTAACAGTTGTTGGCAGAGCTGATCCTGAAAGAATTGTAAAAGCCATAAAACGAACTAGAAAGATTGCTACGATATGTTCGCATATTGTCCCAGCAGAACCAGCCCCACCAGCCAATGAGGAGGCGCCAAGTGGCGAAGCACCAGCAGTCGAACAACCCCCTCCCCCTGCTGAGGAGCCTCTACCAGTAAATCCCCCAGTAGAACAGGAGGCAAAATTGGAGATGAATAACATGCCACCACAAGTACGTATGATGAACGAATACCCGCATGACTATGGCCACAGAGATTATGGGAGTAGCATTCCGAATTATTACGGCATGAGGCAATATGAGAACAACTATAATGGCTATGCAAATGCAACACATAGTTATAATAGCTATCGTCCGCCTCCATACGTATCAGAATACCACGGGTATACACAGCCGTCTCTACTAGAAAACCAGTATGCTGCACCAGTACCAGTATATGGTAACAGTGAATATTACCCGAGAAGGGAGAGAACAGATGGTCAGATTACAGCTGCTTTCAGTGATGAGAACCCTAATGCATGTAACATTGTTTAAGATTGTAGTTCTTTTGTGACATCTTATTGTGTAGCCACTTTTGTAGCAGTGCAAGAGTTAGCATGTGTTGAATATCGATTATTAGCTAATTATTTCTTTTAAATGAGCCTTTAGTTATTGCTATGATGCACTTGTAATTATTAATAAATATTTTTCATTGGAAATTATTCACTTGTAATTCATTACTTCAATAAGCATCTAAGCTTCAGAAATGAGAAATAGATTTGATGCAAAACAAAATCAATAAATAGTGCATGCATAACAGTTTACAATGAGAAATGTTGAAAAACAAGGGATATTAGTGACATTTGTAAAAGAGTTCCATGACAACATAAAATTACAGTGAGATATTAATTTTACTAAATTAGAGGGTGGGTTGGATAGAAAGAAATTTCTCTTAATTCTTATTTCTTTTATAAAAGCACCTACCAATTTAGCGAATCCTTTGATTGTTGTATCTTAGTATTGTAGGCACTCTCTAATTCTTCCTGCAAAAGAAAAAAAAAATCATTGAACTGTTAATATATCAAATTCTGGTACTGTACTGATGCTAACAGTGGTCAAGTGAGAACTGGTTTTAAATACTCTTTCGGTGCTTGTTTGGTGTTTATTTTCAGGCTCAATTAAAAATTTAGGGTTTTATCATGCCAAATCACATCTAGGTCAAAAGAATTAAGCAAACACATTTAAAAAATAATAATAATAATATACATATATATATATAGAGAGAGAGAGAGAGAGAGAGAGAGGAGAGAGAGTACCTTGCATGTTTTAAATAGCGGTTCAAGGAAGGAAGTTCGAAAAGAGTTAACAGACAATCCAAGTGAAGTTTTCTCCAAATCTATCATAAAATATTAAACTACGTCAAAGCTTACATTGGAATTTTTTAATAAAAAAAATGAAAAAAGAAAAGACTATCGGTTAAGTAAAATATTATGGTGAAAAAACAGGACAGAATTGAATTTAAGCAACATACAGTTGTCAGTTCCAATTGAGGCATTTGCATTAAGCTCTTCTAGTAGCTGGAAACAAAAGTTATAATTAGATTATAGATGAAAAAAGTTTATAACATATAAAAAATATGAATATAATTAGATAAAGAAAACAAAAATATTTACCTGAGCAAGTGTTGGTACAGATGTCGGGTCGAACTGTTCACACGTGTTAGGATCGATTGGAACACAAACACGGCCTACAATATGAAACAGTCATTTTAAAATGATGAATATAAATAAGAATATAACAACAATAAAATTACTATAACAGTCATAATTTGTTAAATTTGTTAGTACCTGTTCCAGGATGCACGCAAAAAGGCGCTTTTAACAAATGATTCATGCCTTTTGTAACCTAAAAATGTACAAAAAAGCTCCAACAGTTTCAAATTGAGAAGCTACTAATAGAATTATATTTACCAAAAAGCATAAATTTCATGTATATATTTATTTAAAGAAGAAAGGGCTTCCTTTAAATCCTAAAATGTAAATAATTTACCCTTATAACCCTACAAAAGAGTGAATTGTTCCTTTTCATAATCAACCCTGCACTAACTGCTCTCTTATTTTTGAGGAACACTATAGTAATGGAATGCATTTGCATTTCAAGGAAGTGGGTATATGTGAAATAAATATAGAAATAAAGAAAAACAAAGAAAAGATAAAAGAGTAGAATAGCGAAACCTGGATGTCAATTCTAGGATAGGTATATGAGAAAACAATCTCCTCTATGCACCTCCTAAGGCCTTGAGTCTAAGCAGTCAAACACAATACAACAAAGCAAAGTGAATAAAGATAGAACCAATATATAAGATGTCAATTCTAGGATAGGTATATGAGAAAACAATCTCCTCTATGCACCTCCTAAGGCCTTGAGTCTAAGCAGTCAAACACAATAAAACAAAGCAAAGTGAATAAAGATAGAACCAATATATAACCCGTTCTCTTTACCTATATTCTTTTCTTATTGGTTTGGTGCCTTTTAAAATAATAAAAAATAAATGAAGTCCAAGTGAGCTTTGGCATCTAAGTTGTATTGATACTATGCATAGCACGGATTGATCAGTACTATGGATCGATATCTTTGTTTTCGAAATTCAAATAGTTGATCTGAATTGTTCAATATGATCTTGATATTAAAATGTACTAGCAGACTAAACTTTACATTTTTTAGAATTTTTGACTATTTTTTAGATAGGTAGAAAACCACTACTTTTGAATGGTCTAGAATTTTCAGATCAAGTGATTTTCTACCAATCTAAAAAATTGTAAAAAATATAAAATTTGACATACAAGTACATTTTCATATATAGATCATGTTAAACGTTACATTTCGCCTGTTTGCACTTTGAAAACAAAGATATTGATTGATAGTACGGACCAATCCGCACTATGCATAGTGCCATAGCCTCACACAAAGTTTTTATATAATTTAGCACCCCCCCCATGAAATGCTAAGTGTGTACTTGTAGCCTAGTGGTTAGAACTCAATATAGTGATTGCAGAGACTTAAAAATTCAAATCCTAGTGACCACATATTATGCATTTTATGCCCCTCCTATCTAAATTTTCTATTTCCACCCCTAGTGGTCCCCTTTCTTGGGAAAGACACACAAAAAAGGAAAGTATAAAAGAAATAAATTGAAGGCACAAGTTAAGACCTTTTTACTTCCAGACTGAAGCATATGCTTTAACTGGTCCCACCGAACAGAATTTACATGCTCTAATCTGCTGCCTTGCCATTTCCCAGCAAGCTCCGAAACAACACCTAAAAGAATCAATACATAAGCAATAATAAATTAGAAACTTCTGTATTAAATTTAAAAGCTTTCAACTCCTATTTCAATACTTAGGGTCATAATCAACATAATAAATCTAATTTCTGCAAATAAAATTGTCAAAACCCTAAAGTTGACTTGGTGCCGGTTACATCTCACATACAAGACAAAAGTCTGATGCTCTCCACAAATAGCACAAAAAAAATGAGTTTCGGGGCTTAAATGGATATACCCAATATATATTTCTATACAACTTACAAATATAATAAAAAAATAACAGGAAAGGATAATTAACATACTTTCATCTGGAATAAGTTGAAGAATTTTGTGAAACCTCTCTTCATGCTCAAAGAGTTTTTGAGTAGAAATCCATTTCTCTTCAAAGTAATGCTTTAGAACATCTGTATAGGCTCTTCTGAAATAAATGATACTAATCTGAGTTACTATTGTAGCTCAGAAAATAAAGCTAGTAATTATATGGTATCAGGTTGTAGTAATTGAAGAAACAAGAACAGGTAAAATGGTAAAAGAAGACATACGCAAGGGAAGGATGAAGAGGTCCAGAGAAAGTTACTTTCTTCAAAGAATTTTCACCTCCCTTGTCAGAAAGATAAAAAAAAATAAAATCAATTATTTTTTTTTAATTGGCGTGGTAGAAAATATTACAGTCCATCTAAGAGGCATTACCTTGTAGACATTGAAGTAGTCAGCAATAGCAGATCTCTGCTCCTTGCTCAGCCTAAAATAATAGTAAGACTAATGCTTGCTTAATCTTAATTAAGAGAGGTTTCACAAAATAATAGCAACACAAAAAAATTTAGATAGGTAGAATCACTTGATCTGAAGATTCTAGACCATTGAAAATTAGAGGTTTTCTACCCATCTAAAAAAATAGTAAAAAAATTCTAAAAAATGTAAAATTTTGTCTTTAAGTAAATTTTCATATGGAGATCATGTTCAATGGTTTAGATCGACTGATTAGACTTTGAGAAGGAAGAAATTGATCCATAGTATGGACCAATATGCTATGCATAGTACCATAGCCCCACTCGTAAAACAATATGGGACCAACACTATAGACTAGATAAGGAAAAAATTCTGGTTATTAAAATGAACTATGCTTAGTAAAAAAGAATACTGCAAATGTACCTTCTTGCACGGCTGTCACATACCCAACAGTGGACCCCACGTCGCCCACTGAATACCCATAGTATGTGGTTGAAACCAAAATCCTCTGCAGTAACATCAAAATTAGAAAAGAAAGATACTGACCCATTAAAACCATATTTAGCATAATCCCAACTAAACACACATCAGGTCAATAAAACCCCCAACAAAGTTCCGTTATAATTATAGCTAATGGCATGTATTATAATTTCTTTCATATTTTGAATCAAATTTTGTTGGCTTTCCTAGATCAAATAGCCACTATGGCATAGAAAAAACTTCCATAGGAGAGGATATGGAGACAAGCAGATGCAATAAATAAAGGAGGAATTTCATGTATACCCATCAAAAACTTCGAAATTACATATTTCCCCCACTAAACTTCATAATATCATATTTTAACCTTTCAAATTTCAAAAATTCTTCTAAAAAATAAAAATCTAAAAATTTCACAAATGTACCCATTTTATTGCCTTTTCTATCGGAACTCATTTTAAATTTATGAAGTGCCTATTTTACCCTTTATTAAAAAATTAAAAATATTTTTGAGGAGTATACGTGAAGTTCCCCCATAAATAAACTAGGTGGAGTATGTACAAACCTCTAAGAGCAGTATCAATAACTTTAATGGCAATTGTCATGAGAGGCCAGCAATCTGAGCATATATCAGCACCAGAGCAACAGTACCTCACATCGTCATAATCCGTTATATCCTATGGAATTAAAAACTAAGTTTGCTTAGTTAAATTTCCTTAATAACTCGTTGAATTCACTTAATCATCATTAACCGTTGATAATTCAGTTGAACCTTAATGAATTTGAAATTGTAAAATTAAACCCCAAGTAATTATGTCTGTTTCCACTGAACCAAATAGGTGAAACCATCTCTGATATGAGTTTGAAGTTGTTCAATCGAGCCTCAATTATATGAAATTTTTCCTCAAATGAACTCAATTGTACAATTGTTTTCAGTTAAGTTATCGAAATTAAATGTGTGTGATTTTATGATCAGTGGAATTATTGGTACAAATGCTGCCTCTTGAAAATAAATGAACAAATAAATAAGTTATCAAGGTGCAAGCATGCCTCGAGTTAACCTAATTTGCAGCTATTAAACATAAATTGTGCAAATATAGCTCCATTAAGCAATAAGTCTACAATTATGCTTTGATTTAGTCTAATTTTAACAATAGTGACCAACAGTTGTCACAATGCTCACTTAGTGCTAATATAAGCACAAACTTCACTTAAATTGAAGCTCAAAACTGTACCACTTGTTCAGTTGAGCCTTGAATAAAATGAATCATTCGCTCAATTACCACCTAATTATTCAATTAATTCAAACATTACAAGGAACAGTGTGCTTACAATGTCAAAAATAAGCTCTCTCTCTACGGGACTGAAGCCTGATTGTGCATAAGCATGCCTCTTTGCTGGCTGCAAATTAAATTTGACAAGTTATTTTCTTGTAAAAACATTACTAGGAATACCTAAGCACCACAGAAATCTTCATTCTAATGATGCCACAAAGCAATACCATTCCCACCAGAACCGTACCAGTATACTATGATAAAGGGAACCCAATTTTGTTATTCAGCACAAATCAACTCCAATTCAACCTCATTTGAACATAATTGTTCAAATAACCTTAAACGGACCTCAATTACCGTTTTCTTTCTTGAGGTGAAAATTTTCGAAATAGTAATTAGCAACACCAGTCCAAGGAGAAACAAACTTGGTATGGAAAAAGATTTACCAGTTTTGTATTTTATCCTAAATTGTTCCCGGCAACCAATCAAAATCTCAATCAAGCTTCAATTTGCACATAAGAGAGTCTCAATTAAAAGTAAAACAATAAAATCGATATTGTAAAACTCCAAATAAGAGGGTCTCAAATATATATGAGATTACAGGAAGCCTTTATTTATTATTATTTTTTTTTTTTTTGTAAATATGTTGAATTAGAGGCATGAGAACATACATCTACAGTGTAAACAGCACCAATGTCAATTTTCGTGGGGCATTTGGCTTTAATGGCGCTCTCCATTTCGCTTGCATTGGAGAAAGACTGGAACCGAAGGTAGATCTCATCTCTGTCACTTTTTATGGTGAAAGAAAATTCTCTCCTGCCAAAATACGAGCTGTCACATCCCGGATGCTTTCCATCTGCTCAAAATCATAGTAAAAACTCAAATCTATGTTTCTTAAACTTAAAAAAAAAATTGTACAAAACTTAGAGGATAAAGAATTTGGTATTTGAACATGACATTTATCATTTATGAAGAACTAATCACATTTTTTTTCATATTTTTTACATATGATACCTTAATCCAAGCAAAAAAAAAATTGACATACCATTTCCATATGACAGCCACTTAAACATATCCATGTATGGGAAAAGCTTTCCTGAATTAGACCAACAAAATATTAGGTTTGAATTTTTCAAAACAGCAACTAATCTCTGCATTTGATATCTAAACTATACACACGAGTAATTGTGAATATTCCCCATGGAACAATCCAATTCCTTTTGGTTACAATTTTACACAATTACTGAGAATTGCTTTTATGCCATTTGGTTCAATTTTAAGACAAATGAATTCAGACTGACAAAAGTCAAAATCTTTAATTAAATATTGCTCTCCACAAATTTGCAGCAGTTGAGGTTATTTCAACAATTGTGTTCAAATGAGGTTGGATTGGAGTTAATTTCTGCTTAATAACAAAATTGGGTTCTCATTATCTTATTATACTGGTACGGTTCTGGTAGGAATGGTATTGTTTGTGCCATTTGGTTCAATTTTGCAACTTTCTGAATTTTAAGACCAATTATATGTATACTTTCTCAAATTTTACTGTTTCTGAAGTAGAATGTATTTACCATAGTAGATTCGGAGATAATCAGTAAGAAGCAACCCTTCAGGGACTCGATTTATGTTACGCTGCTCAGGGGCATTGGAGTCAATTTGCATTGGGTCTTCTCCATGCTAATAATCAACAAATCAAAATAAGTATCACATATTTCTCATTTACCTCTACTCTGAATTAGTAGTAACAATGCTAGGGATTTGTACATAAATAAAGTAACTAGATCTAAGATAGGAAAGAAACAGGGACTCACTGAAGAGGAAGCTGCGATTGACGCCATTTATTTTGACTAAATGTTTTGCGAGGGTAGAGAGGAGGAGAGAAAAGGGGACGAGAAATGGCGGGAAGTTTATGGCGTTCCCTCCTGCGGTTCCCGCCTCTATGCGAGGATGTTGTTTGGCGCGGGTAAGCGGATCTGCTATTCTAAACCCGGTTCGGAGGTGAGTTCAGATCTGCTCAAGTAATTTTAGTTTAGATTTGGACCGTCAGATTCTAATCGGGCCGTTAAATTAAAGAGGTCCCGTACGCTCAACTACGGACTGAATTGATTTGGATTCGAATTGGACGGTCGGGATTTAAACTCAAAAATTGAGGTACTCCATTTTATGAGGTAATTTATCAAATAAATTAATATTTTTATAGAATTTAATCTAAAATCATATCAACAAGTCAATATATTAAGAGGGATCCAATTATATAATTTTATGGTGACACATCTTGACACTATATGTCTATGAGTTATTTTTGCAATTTCAAAATCTAAAGATTATATCCAAACGGTTCAACATGATTTCCATATTAAATTGTGCTTGTAGACCAAATTTTTTTATTTTTTGGAGAATTTTTACTATTTTTTTTAGAATTTTTCAAAATCGTTGATTTTCAATACTCCAAAATTGTCTGAAAACAACAATTTTGAAAAAAATCTTAATAACTACCAAAATAATTTAAAAAAATATATAATATTTGGCTTCCAAGCACATTTTAATATGGATATCATACTGAACAGTTCAGACGACTATTTGGACTTTGAAATTGCAAAAATAACTACTAAACATTTAGTGTCAAAATGTGTCACCATAAAATAATATAATTGAACCTCTTCTCATATATTAAATACATGTATGTAAAATATTAAAATTTTCATTTTTAATCTCATTATTTTAAAATTATAAATTATTAATCAAATAAAATAATATTTTAAAACAATGAGATTAAAAATTAAATTTTTAATATTGTACGTGCATGTATTAATCAAATAAATTAATATAAAATTTTGTATAAATTAACTTTGTCACAAATTACTAAATAAAAAAATATGTAAAGAAAATATAAATCCATCTAATTAAATAAAAAATATACAATTCCCTAAAAAGGTGTTCTCTCTTGTTTTTGTCTTTTGTCTGCGTGCAAATATAACTGGTTAAGTAACATAAAAAGAGAGAGAGAGAGAGAGAGAGAGAGGAATTGACTGGCGGGAGATTTCAACCTCGTACGATGGCTTGTCGACCGCTCGGCAGATTATCGAGGTATGGATTTGATGTGTTTGTTTAATGACCTAATTAGAGAAACCGGCATAATTGACATCCCACTAAAAAACAGATGTTTCACATGGTCTAGCAAACGACCACAACCGGTGCTCTCTAAATTAGATAGGGTTTTTACGTCAATTAGTTTCTCCAACAAATTTCCAATCATTACTCTAAATGCTCTTGAGATGTCAGTTTCGGACCACGCTCCCCTACTTTTACAATGCAAGCATAATCAATCAAATTGGAAGCCGTTTCGCTTGGAGAACTTTTGGCTTAATTATCCGGAGGTTAGACAAATAATTGAAAGCATTTGGGCTGCCCCTGTGGCAGACCCGAATCCTACTAACATTTTCATGATAAGAACAAAGAATTTACAGGTGGCTTTGAGAGCATGGCACCTCACCAATTTTAAAAAATGTAATGAGGAAATGGAAGGGTACAAGGCAAGAATTCTGGTTCTGGACAAAAAAGAGGAACAGGGACCATTACAAGGGGAGGAATTCAAGGAGCGAATTGCATTAAGGGAACGAGTTTTTGAATTGGCAAATGTGATAGAAGCACGGTGGCGCCAACGGGCACGTTGTAAATGGCTCAGAGAAGGGGACAAAAACACCCGCTATTTTCATGCGCGGGCCTCGGCAAGGTGCAGGAAAAATAGAGTGGAAGCTATCCAAGATGACAATGGCCGGGTAGTGACTGGCACCGCCATCAAGGACGTCTTCCTGCTACACTTGACCCGAACTCTTGGACAGCAGCAGCCAACCTTACAATTTCAGACTGAGCCCCTGTATTCGGCAACTGCCGATTTATCGGACATGGACAGGCCTTTCTCACTGTCAGAGGTATCAATGGCAGTAAAGGCATTGGCGCTCAACAAGGCATCGGGCCCTGATGGCTTGACAAGTGAGTTCATACAAAAAAATTGGAATGTGTTGACTGCACAGGTCATGCATATTTTGGAGAATTTTTATGAGCACTCAATTGATTTGACACCCATAAACAAGGCAAATGTTGTTTTTATCCCAAAAAAGGAGTCTCCCGTGGACGTCTCAGACTTCCGACGGATAAGTATTATCAACATAATACCAAAACTAATCTCCAAAATTCTAGCTTCCAGATTGGCAAGCAAGATGCCGGACTTGGTATCGCCATATCAAACGGCTTTTATTAGGGGACGATAGATATCGGAAAATTTCATTGCTACTCGAGAATTACTTCACCACGTATCAGCCATGGGCAGGCCGGTGGTGTTGGTCAAAGTGGACTTCGCCAAGGCTTTTGACTCCATTCAATGGCCTTTCCTATTTCAGGTTCTCCGAGCCCGAGGTTTTTCACAAAGATGGATAGGATGGTTAGAACATATCCTCAAATCTGCATCGTCTCGGGTGGTCATTAATGGGGAGGTATCGGCTTTCTTACAACACCGTCAAGGACTAAGGCAAGGGGATCCCTTGTCCCCTTTGCTCTTTAACCTTGCGGTTGACGTCCTTCAGAAAATGGTGGGGGTTGCCAATGGAATTTTGACCGAACCTATATCAGCAAGGGTACCTGAGGCCATTATAGCAATGCAATATGCGGACGACACGGCCTTCGTCGCTAATGCAGATATCAACACAATTGCAACCATGAAAGTGATACTGCGCCTCTTTGCAAAAATGTCAGGCTTGAAAATTAATTTTGGGAAAAGCACATTTGTTCCTTTCAACTTAAATGAGGAACAGGCACTGTTGACAAAATCCTTATTGGGCTGCTCCTTATCCTCCCTTCCAATCAATTATCTCGGCATGCCCCTGTCCATCCAAAGGCCGACTAGACAGTGTTTTTTGCCTTTGGTTGAAAAAATTGAAAAGAGGTTGGAGGGTTGGAAAGGTAAGCTAATTTCACGAGGGGGGAGATTGCAACTGATAAACTCCATCATTTCTTCGATCCCTGTTTATTTCATGGCATGTTTCAGAATGCCAAAATGGGCAATTAACCGGATTGATAAAATTAGGAGGGATTTCTTATGGCGACGGAATGAGGGTCCATCGCAAGGGGTCCACTTGATTAATTGGGACGCTATCTGCTTGCCAAAAATATGGGGCGGCCTCGGTATCCCTGACTTGGAGATTAGAAATCTGGCCCTGCTCATGAGATGGTGGTGGCGTCTATCTGCGGAATCGGATTCTCTATGGTCGGTGGTGGCAGTGAGAACTAGGTGGGTGGGGGCCTACATAAATGGACCCGCAATCTGGGCGGTCAGTGGCTCTTTCTTTTGGAATCAAATTATTAAAATTCACCACCTGTTCCAACGTTCAACAAGCTGGAGCATTGCTACGGGTACCGGTGTGTCATACTGGTACGACACTTGGTCAGAAGCACCATTGGCAAGGCTAGGCCCGGGGCAAGAGAGACCACATCAACCCTTGGTATCTTTGGCAGATGCCAAATTCATCTCACATGTCTTTGCAACTGACGATGATAACTTGAGGAATCTGGTTTTAACGGAGGGCGATGATCAGATTATATGGAATTTGGAAGCAAGGGGCACTTATTCAGCTGGTTCCTTTTATAAAACATTGATTGGAACTGGCAAAATTCGTTGGCCTTACATGGAAATCTGGAAAGCAAGAATGCCGCCCACAGTGAAGGTTTTTGCAGTGTTGCTCTTGAGGGATAAACTCCTCACCCATGAGGTTATGGAGAGAAGGAATATGCACTGTGAACCTCAATGCCTCATGTGCGATGAGTGTCCGATTGAATCAATTGCTCACTTACTATTTCTCTGTCCCTATGCAACGCACCTCTGGTTTCTGATGTCCGACTTTCTGGGTTTTCAACTCATGCATCCGAGGGGAACAATAGAATCCATCTGGCATGTTTCAAGGGCTATGCGCGGGCCCAGCACGACGGCAGACTGGGTCGTCCATTTTGTAGCAACATTATGGACGCTATGGAAGCACCGGAATAGCGTCGTATTTGGTGAAGTGCGACTGCAGCCGGCGATACTAGCTGACCGGGCGATTCGTGATGCGGCACTCTGGCTGCAATACTGCTAGAGGGGGTAAAGGTAAGTGCATGCTTTTCTGAGAGAGAAGGCTGCTACTGCATGTTTGAAGCTAAGGCTGCGTGTCTAGAGGTCTGGTAAGTTGTGATGGTTTTTTAGCATGCTGAGTGTAATTGGAGGTCTTTTTGCTTTCAATTGGATGTAATTTTAATGGCAGCATGTCTGGAGTTTGTAATGACTTTTTATATATATGTTAAAACTTGGTAGCCTCTACCAGGTAATTTTCAAAAAAAAAGAGAGAGGAATTGACTTGGTATTTTCTATGGGAACAAACTTAATGCATATTTTATTTAAAGGAATAAAAAGATTCTTTTTTTTGTGAAATTGAAATATAGATATAATTTATCTAATATTCAATATTTTTATATAATTTATATAATAAAATATCATTGAGACGGGATTCTGTTCCAAAAATGGGAGTATCACAAGAATTTAATTAATTTCAAGAGCAAAGTTCTTTTTTTTTTAAAACAAGGTAGATGCTACCAGGTGTACATAAAGGAAATGTGCTTAGAACAGCCAATATACTACTAACTATTCAACTACTACTTGTCACAATCCGGTTCCATGTAGCAACCTCGTAACAGCCGTAGGTTTACAATACATAAGCCACATATTCATCTCCTCCTTAATGTCTCTAGCCAACACATTAGGAGGCTTACTGTGCCTTCGGAAGATGCGCGCATTCCGCTGCTTCCACAGTCCCCATAACACCGCCATCACCCGAGTCATCCAAACCCGTTTAGGCTCTACAACCCGGTTCCTGTACCGGACCCAAGATTCATGCAATATATCCATCTCATCAGCCCTCGTGTACACAAGGTGTCCGAGTGAAGTCCACACCTGCTGTGCATATACACAAGTGAAAAACAGGTGATAAGCGGACTCCATTGCGCATGCCTGACACATGACACAGCGAGCATCACATGTGAAACCCCTGTTGAGCATAACATCGTGTGTCAGACCCTGTTTTGCAAAAGCAAGCACACAAAGATCTTGACCTTAGATGGAGCATAAGCTCTCCAAAGATGGGCATGCTCCCATTGCACCCTCCCTCCTGACAGAAGAATATCATTCAAGAGCAAAGTTCGAAACAAATTATTTGAAATTGAATTTTGATTCTTTAATTACAGAAAAATAATTGAATCAGAGATGTATTGAAAAAGGTTATAATTTTTAATTTATTTACTTCTTTTGCAATTAAAAAGTGTCAGTGTTAAATGACAAAAACAGAGAGATATGTGACAACAAAATATAGATGTATTTTTTAAAGAAACCAAACTTTTTTTTTTTTCGGTTTTTTTGTAATTCCTTACAAAAATTCTCTCTTGCTTTCTTTTTTGTCTTTTATGTTTTTGCGTGCAAGTGTAATCAGTTGAGCAACGCAAAAAGAGACTAAAAGAATAAAAAAAATTCTAAAAGGAATAAAAGTTTTTGTTCTTTTTATGAAATCAAAATTTAGATACAATTTATCTTATATTCAATATTATTTTCATATAAATTATAATTATATAATAAAAAAAATCATTGAGAAGGGGATTCTCTTTCAAGAATAGCAGTATTAGAAGAATTCAATTCATTTCAAGGGAAAAGTTGAAAAGAATTGATTTGAAATTGAATTTTTATGATAAAAATGATTAATTCTAAAGAAGAATTGAATCAGAGATATATTAAAAATGATAATAATTTTCAACTTATTTATTGTTTTTGTCATTAAAAATTGTTCTCTCAGTTTCTCTTCTCTCTTCTACTGACATCTTAGATTGTGCTCCAGAATGGAGGGGTAAATCCCTCATTAAAAGGAAGGGGAGAAATCAGGTGTGAGGCAACCTCCAAATAGTAATTTTACATTCCAAATCAGAGGTGGTAGAACTCCTAAAAATCAACAACACGCTTCGCGTATCTTTCCTCCAGACAGTACTCCTTCACCTCCGCTCCCTCTCCGATTCTTCTCTTCTGGAGCAGGGAAACCGTCGGGCGGGACCAGTCTGGGGTGAGCACCCTCGCACAGTGATTCTCCTTTTCCTTTCTTCCGCGTCCCTCCGTCCAAGGACAGATGCAGGATTCTGACCAGTGTAGGGCAAAAAATTATTAAATTGGATTTAAATAGATAATCGGATCCAAACCCATTAGATAATCGGGTACTAGATAAAACATGATAACAAAAATAGTATTCTAACATAATTTATTCCATAACATTTAGATAATCAAATCAAACTACCAATTAAAACATGACAAAAAAACCAACAAAATAGTATTCTTTTGCATAACAAAAACAACAAAATAGTATTTTTTTGTATTTTTTCGTGTTTTGATCGACAAGGAGAGAGAGAGAGAGAGAGAGAGAGAGCTATTTTGTTGTTTTTGTCATGCAAACCCACAAAAATAGTATTCTAACACAATTTTCTCCTTTCTTTTGGGTGTTTTCTAATCAATTAATTAATGGACCGGCAAAACAGTTGAGTTATTCCAAAAAGTCACACGTGTATGAAATATCTCAGTGAATTGGATTTTTATTGGACCATTTTTATATAATTTACAAAATTTGATGTATAATGAATTATCTCTTTTAATTGGGCTATCCAAACAGATTTAGGCTATTCAGGATAGGACAATATTAATTTCTAGAGTAGGACAAAAGTTCAAAACTCAGTTTTTGTAAATTAATTTTGAATTTTCAGAGTAGGACAATTGTCCTATCCTGTGTGGCAGATCCATCCCTGAGCACAGCTTGACAAACTGAATTCTCGCAAAATAGCACAATTTCTCAGCGGATTTGGCACTCCTGAAATCCCATCAAATCGCATCGTTTCTCGTTTCTCGTTTCTTTCCCCATTCCGATCATCAGATTGAGAAGAATAGAATTCTGATTCTCGTTTGTTGGAGGAGGAATCCATTCTGATCAGAGCAAACTAAAAGCTAGGGTTTAACCAAGAGTTTGTTACTTCCTCCATTTGAAAAGCAAAATTCATAACTAAATGGATTCCAATCTTACGAGCCTAAGATCACTAACCATAACTCCATTGGAAGAGAAGGAGAAAGACGTAGATGTTCAAATGGAAAACATCGATGAATTCGATGAAGAGGAAGAGGAAGAGGAAGTAGAATTAAAGCTAGGGTTTGTAGAAAAACTCACAAACCCTCGTTCGTTGCTCCGCCACTTCTTTCCTTGTAAAGCTGGAGGCTTTCCTGTAAATTATTTCACTGTTTCTTACTGTGATGCTTGTGTGATTTACATTGATAGATTTGATCTTAAATTTTGTGTTGATTATAGGCTTGGTTGGATCCAGTGAGCCTGCCATTAGAGAAATCTCGGATATGTGGATTTTGTGGAGAGCTTCTACAGTTTGTTCTTCAGGTAATCATTTGGTACTTGTTCCATTTTAAAGTTGAAATCTTTTCTCTTTTATGAATTTAGTTTAATGAAACCCACCACAGAATTGAAAATTATAGTAATATTTTGAAATCGATCTTTGAAATTGATAGGTTTATGCACCTATCGATGACAAAGAATCGACATTTCATCGAACACTGTATGTATTCATGTGCCCTTCAATGAAATGTCTTCGTAGTGAACAGCATGAACAGTGGAGATACAAACAAGGAGGGACCCCTTCTAGAAGGTTTCTTTTCGCTTTACTCTTTTCCTCAATTTATTGAAAATTTTCAGACTTGCCCCTACAAATTTTGTGGTTTTGCATGAAAAATTTCCACTTGATTAGGGCTCTAACATGTGAATTTACAGTGTGAAGGTTTTCAGATGTCAATTACCAAGACTCAATCCCTATTACTCAGACATACCAGCAAAATTAGACGGCACTGACAGGCCTTTGAGTACTGGAGGTAACCTGTTATATACTTTTCTTTTCCTTATTGGTATGCTGTACCAGTCAGGCCTTTACTCATTACTTCGTTGAACTTTTGACCTGTTATATCAATTATGAAAATTAAAAATTAATTAACTATTATTGTTGAGAGGATATATTTTTTATTGAATGCATAGTGCCTCTGTGTTGTTGGTGTGGTACCTGGAAAGGCGAAAAGACCTGTGGTGCTTGCAAGAAAGCCCGGTACTGCTCTGAGAAGCATCAGGTACTTTAATACACAGTATAATCCTAGTATCAGTCGTTGCTGTAGCCTAAAACCTAATGCTACTATGATTATCCTTTTTGTTATTTTTATTTGTTTTATTTTATTTTCTTCAGGCCATGCATTGGAAATCAGGCCACAAGAGTGAATGCCACAAGCTTACTGCTTCTGATTCTCTGATTGCTAACAATGGGAATGGCATAGGAGATCTCACAGTTTCAAAAAATGGTAAAATTATTTTTGGAGTTATAATATATCGCTACAAAAAATAACCAAGTTGAATCAAAATTTATTGAGAACTGACAAGTATACTTGTTTTTTATTTTTTTAGGTTCAAGTAAAGCTACATGGAAAGAATACAAGATTGTCATTAAAGAAGAATGGGAATTTGAATTGGAGGAATCAGAGGGAAATAGTTCGTCAGTTGATAACTCTACAATTGTCACAAAGTACAGTAAAACCGATGAGGCAATGCAATCTGTAATGGATGAATTTGAGGTCTACTTCTTTCTATAGCAATTTCAATTTGGAATAATATGTCATATGCCCTTGTGGTTTCTTAAAATTTTCATTGTACCTCCTAAGCACCTAAAAATATATCATGTTAATTACAATCATCTAGAATTGCTGATTACTTAATATATTCAAATTTATGGAGATTAAATATAAATTCGACTGATTGTTGTTTTGATAGTATTTTATCTAGAAAAAAGTTTCTTATGGCTCCCATTAAAATCAGGTAGTTCTCAGTTGCACCGCTGCAGGAATGTTGTAACAAATATATATATATATATATATACTTGGTTTAAAGGGATTATACAGGGTGTAATTACTGTTTTTGGTAAGAGTTGTATTAATTATTGGACTGTTGTTTTTTTTGCCTTTTCAATTTTGTCTATAGGCCGATGCTGATAATAACAGTTGGGCATCATTCCAAGAGCGCATTTCTAGAGCTCCTGAACAAGTTTTAAGGTATAATAATACTGTACTTAGTTTTTCTATGGAAAACCAGAAACATCCAAAGTAAATATTCTATTTCTATTTTCACTGTGTACAGTTACTTTACTACAAGTTTAGATGAAAACGTTTGTTCTTATTATTACTCATCTGTTGTTGAATCTATGGAAGCATCTATTTACATTTTTTTTTCTGTTTTGAAATTACATTTTATAGGTATTGTAGGGATCCAATGGCAAAACCATTATGGCCTTTTTCTAGCGGTCGACCCTCTAAAGCCGACATTCCTCCATGCGCCTATTGCAAGGGCCCACTATGTTATGAATTCCAGGTTTGCATCAACTATTTTTAAGAAAATTTACATAGAAGACCCCTTTACTTTTTTAGTTTAGGGGACTTCCATTTTTTAAAATATAATATTTCTTTGCAGATAATGCCTCAGTTGCTATATTATTTTGGCGTGAAGAATGACCCGGATTCTCTTGATTGGGAAACAATTGCAGTATACACATGCTCTGAATCATGTGAATCAAGCATAAGTTACAAAGAGGAATTTGCTTGGGTTCAGTTATATCCTTCCACTTTACGAAACCTAGGCACGTAGTTTTGTAACATAGCCCTTTGTTTGTTTAACTTAAGCATGTTTTATTATTTCTTTTTATGGTGCTTTAAGTAAAATGTTTTGTACGTTAGAATTTTGTGCTTATTTAGTTGTTTTGTATTTACATAGTCTAAAAAATAGATGATTTTTTCACCTTACTCCAATTTTGAATGAAAAAAGTGAATTTATACATGAAGCCTAGGCATCTAGTTTTGTAACATAGTTGTTTGTTTAAACTTGTTATGTAGAATTCTTACACATGTTTTATTACTTTTTATGGTGCTTTCAGTAAAAAAAAAATTTGTTAGAATTTTGCGCTTATTCCATGCCTGAAGCAATGTGCATATTACTTGTGTGATGTTGCCGATTTTTTTCTGATATCCTCAATAAAATAAAAAATTACAAAAATGCCCTCGGTTTTTTCTTTAAAAAATGTCTCAATCGCTAGGCATTATGGTGGTTCTAGACTTCTAGTATTTTGAGGAGTAATTTAGTAAAATTGTTCATTAATTAATTTTTTTTAATAATTAATGCCAAACCTCAAAATAAAAATCCTGACTAAATGACATAATAAAACAAAAATATTGTATTAGCTCAATTAAAAAAAAATGAGGAGCGTTCTTCCTTCGGGCGGGTGTATATGAATGCCCCAATATTTGTATATGGTTTTATTTTATGATTTGTGTGTTAAAATAACATGTATGTTACAAATGTATTTCTTCAAGACATCTTTTGTAGATAGGTTAGGATAGAATAAGAAATAAGATAAGAGAGATGATATCTTCATCGAGCAGGTGATCTCTGAGAGTTATTCCAATAGGTATGATTGCATTTTTCAGCCTCAAAATAAACTAATTCTTTCTAATTTCCGATTTTGTACCCTTTTACCAAGTTATATATTTTGTACTATTTCTAAGGTATTGTCAAAGAAATATATAAAGTCTCAGATTTATGACTTTTTTTGTTTGTTGTATTTTTCATTTTTTTAGCTAGAATGTGATTGATGTAACTGATAATATGTGATATAATATGTGATACTGTTTGTTAAACATTTTTCATTTAAATGTATGAAGTATTAGATTTAGAGTTTCTTTTGTTATATTTTCATTTTTTTTAGTTCAAATACTATTCATGTAAATATTTTTCATTTTGAAATTTAGAGCATCTACATTCTTGAAACTTTTAGAGTTTCAAAACTGACTTGACAGTTTCAAATTCATTTTCAGAGATGTAGATAGATTTCACATTTAGCAACTTTGTACCATAATTTCATAATACGAAATCGTTTCAAAAGTATAACCTGGCAGATTGATTGGCTTATTTTCTTTCGCTCGTACCTTCGGCGCTGTCTCTCTCTTCCAAAGAAAATATAATTTGTCGTTCAAAACTTTTTCACAATTTGATGGCCTCCGTCTATCATTTTTTGTTGCCGATTGTTGCACTGATTTCGTCTCTTTCTCCTCTTCATTTTGACATCCCAGATGCTCTCACTTGATTTCTTTGAGCTGAACCGCTTCCTGACACCGGACGGGCTTCAGATCTATGTCATTTCACCATTCTCTCCGCGATTGGAAATTACGTTGGCATCGAGCTCCGATGGCTCCCAGGTCATCGCTGTCAGGGAGGATGGTACTGGGTCCGTTGGAAATTACGTCTGGCAAGGAGTGTGTGCCCCTGGGTTCGTCGATTTCATAGATAAGCACTAACAGCTAATGGACTATGGTATCGTTCTTGTTTTCTCATCTTTATGTAGTCATGGCAATTAGAAGAAATTATTTATTGTCCACTTTGTTGTTTCTAATTTGGGGCTAATGTTAATTGGAAAATATATCCAGTGGAGAACGAGCGAGATTTTAATGTGATTATGTTTCTAATTTGGTGCAAATACAAAGATTGAGTTTTTTTTTCTGACTGTGAGCATGAAACTGAAATTAAGCTTTTGTTCAATCTCAACGAAAGAGAAGAGAAAGGAATGTGGGTATGAATTATTTCAGAAGTTGAGAAGGACTTTATTAAACGAAAGGACAAAAAAAAAATAATTATATGGGAACGAACAGAAAATGAGTATCGTTATAATTATGCTAATGTGGCCATCTCTGAAACTCTAATTTAAATTTCAGGGATGTGGAGATTTAGAAATCAGAGTGATTAGAATTTCTAAAAATCAGTTAACAGTTATTTGAAAATTTTCAGAGTTTCAGAGATACAGATAGTTTAGTGTTTTTAGCATTAGGCTATAAAGTATGCTATTTTAAAAAAAAAAAGATAATCGCTGAGATTTAGTTTAGTGATTTTATTTTGATATTTAAAAAAAAAAAAAAAACTAGAATCGCCAGGATTCACGGCTGTTATGTAGGGCCACTAGGATTCGTGGCAGTTCAGTAGGGATAAGAACCACCAGAAATCATGGTGGTGGGGGCATTAAAACAAAATCGAGGTTATTTTTGTAATTTTTTATTTTATTGTGGATATTGAAAAAAATGGGCGAGGCTGAGAGGAGATTAAATTTGAACCCCTTAGGTCTGTTCGGCTATAAGTGGAATAGAACTTGTACTCCATTTTCACAATTCCATTCAATTCCTTGTTCAGCCGGAATAGAACTAATATTTCAATCCATTTTTTTTTTTTTTTTTTTCAAAATTCCAACCGATTCCTTTATTTAATTTTGCACAATGCATAGTAATTTCCTCTGACACCAGATTTAGGTGGTCATCGTTCACATGGGCTATAGGATTTATCCTCTACAACTTAAAAGTCAATTCCAACTCTCAAAGTGTAGCTGTTCCATTACCCCATTTTTATTCAAATCATGATGAAGTATTATATAAGAGGTAGGGAAATTTCGAATCAAATTTCCAAGAAACTTAACCCAATTTTGATTTTAAATTGTAAAAACAAATTTCCAAACATTAATATTACAATGCATCTAATTGATACATGTCTTCATACAATTCTGTCAAAATCTAACTAGCAATCTCCACAATGATGAAACAAGTAAAACTCAACTCAAAGCTTAAGGGGCTTAAGACCAAGAGATGCTCTAAGTCTATTCGCTTCAGCAATCTCTGGATCCGGATGATCGGTTCCGTCAGTAACCTTCTCCTTTTTCTCTCTCTTTTCCTTCTTCTTCTCTTTCTGTGGACTTAGACTACCGCGCACCCGCTTCCTGTCTCTGTCTCGATCGTACCGGTCTCTGCTCCTAGACCGAGACCGCCCACGGTCTCTGTCTTTTCTGTCTCTTTCTCTACCTCCTTCCCTTTCTCTCTCCCTGTCACGGTACAGGTCCCTGTCTCGGTCCCGATCCCTTTCTCTCTCTCTACCCCTATCTCTGTCTCGGTCTCTATCTCGATCTCGATCTCTTTCTCTGTCTTTATCACGACCTCTATCATAGTCTCTATCATAATCCCTGTCCCTGTAAAATGGTATTGTTAATTTAATATTTCAAAATTTCTACTATGAATACATGCAAAAAAGCATTTGGAAATGAATCAGAAATTGCCAACACATGCAAAAGCTAAAATTAATAAATTTTAGATAGGTAGAAATCACTACTTTTGAACAGTCTAGAATCTTTAGATCAAGTGATATTCTACCTATCTAAAAAATAGTAAAAAAAATTCTACAAAATGAAAAATTTGCTCTACAAGTACATTTTCACATCAAGATCCTGTTAAACAGTTCAGATCCGCTGTTTGAAGTTTAAAAATAAAGTGATTGATCCATAGTATGGACCACTATGCGCTATGCATAGTACAAAAGAAAGCAATAAATATGAAAGCCAACAGAAACTTCTAAATTTGCTTATAGGTATCCAAACTTGAAATTTTCAAAACTGACACCTTATTTTTTTTATCTCAAGGGTTTGACCAGTTGAACTTTCTCAAAACATAATAAGCTTTTTGGATCCAAATATAACTACAGAAAGTACTGCAAAAGTTACTTATTTGCAATTTTAAAACATTCAAAGAAGTTAACAGGACAAGTTTTTGTTGATTTGAGAACATGTAAGTAGGCTACTCAAATAGCAGTACTTTAGTTATAAGATAAACAGAAGAAAAAAAAAATGAGAATGTATGATCCATCAAACTTTTCATCTGCACACTGCCAGTACAGAGAAACCTGTGGAGGTCATTCGTAAATAATTTGTTACTGTAGGAAGCTTCTATAATCTACCCCGGCTCTTGGAATTAACATGCCGTGGCAGCAAATCCTTTGTTATTATAATAGTACTTCATTTGTACTAGTTTTCAAAGGAAAAGCTTCCAGCAGGTTATAATTATAAAGAAATGCACAACTTCTAATGATGCATTCTAACTTCTAATGGTTCTGGTACATACCTGTATTTGTAACTATCATGCTTTCTTTCTCTGTCTCTGTCTCTATCTCGATCTCGATCTCTATCTCTATCCCTATCTCGGTCTCTGTCTCTGTCTCTCTCTCTTGCGGGGCTCCTTCCTCGATAGTATTCCTTAAAAGATTAATTAAAAGATGAAAGAGAATCATTAGCCTTTGCAATGAATCAAATTTGGAATGAGTTGAGGTATACAATTTAGCTAACTTAAAATAAAACAAGCACAATTCCCTTATTTTCCTCAAAATTTGACCTTAAATGATAAAACAGTAGAGGGAGAAATAGAGGTGGTACCTTATGACGATCGTCGGTATCCATAGGCTCTGCATCATCCTCTTTCTCTTCTTCCTCTTCTTCAAAATCATCTTCTAATGCGCTTCGCCTCGGTTCCAGTACCCCTGTTGCTTCTAAATTCCACCTGGATTTTTTACATATTTAGTACTGAGCATGTACCAGTAACAAATTTAACCAGCACAGTTGCTGGTCTAGTGTTGATTCCACCAGAAAACCGATGAATAGTAAAAGAAGAAGAAAGGGTGGCCAACTGATAGCAGATGTGGGTTCTTATTTCAGTTGGACTGATATATATATTGATATTTATTTCTATAATTATTAAATATATTTGTGTATGTATTGAGTTTTGACCTTTTGAAATTTAATCTCTATTATTTTGGTTCAAGTTTAATTCGGTTGGTTCGGTTAGATTTTTGAAAACCAAATAAAATTTGGGTTTGACTATTTTAAGTCAGTTCTAAAAGATCCAACCATTCAAACACCCCTAGTTGCAATCCCTTCAAGACTTCCACTAGTAAATCCTTTTTTATTGTTTTGTTATCAATTAGCTCATTATTATTCTTTCTTTACTCTCTTATTTTTCTAATTGCTTGACTGTATCTCAGTAAATAAATAGAAAAATAATTCACAGTAACTTATTGAAACCATAAGGAGTTAAAAAAAAGAACCTTCTCTGAACACGAGGGAGAGCAATGTCACAGGAGTAGTCTTTAGTGAGAATCTCATCAATGTATTCATCCACATGAGTGAGAGCGAAAGCTACAAATACAAATCAGAAAACGCAACAATTCACTCAGATATTTTCACCATTTTCTCTTTTCTAATAATAAATTAGGAAAACTAAACTAAACTACAAAGTACATACTTCCATCATTGAGCTTGCGCCTGAGTTTTCGGTAATCATTATAGAGTGGCTCAAGATACTGGTAAACATCAGTAACAGTACCAGTAAGACGCAAGTAAAATGCTCCAAGCACTCTAACATACCTATACATCACACATCAATCAATCCATCAGTACAAATACTCAAAATCTAAAAGAAAAGAAAAGTTGTAGATTCATACTTACTTATAATCCTCGTTTTTGATGAACTCAACGACGATGTCTTTGTCAGGTTGGATCTGGAGCATTTTGAGGATGAGGCAGAGGAAAGGAGTGGGTCTACGAGCACCACCGTAGGTTCCGCCGAAGTGGTCGAGCTCCATCGCCTTGTCGACTAGCGTCTCCGCCGTCAACCCGAAGCATTGCTCCTTCCAGTACCCGTTTTGGTATATCTTCGATCGCACGATCTTCTCTACTAGATTCTGAGGGTTTGTCCCGTGCACGTTCCGTGCAAGCGGGTCGGTCCGGTTCGCCATTTTTTGAACCGCTCTCCTCTCTTCTCCTCTCCTTCCACCAAAAACCCTAAAAAGAGAGTGTGTTGCGCTAGGATATCCTAGAAGGAGCTGAGTCCGGATTATCTGAGGTAAGTCAATTTTTACGTTTGGATCTAGACCGTTCGATCAGAATCTGGACAAATCCGGCACGAAATGAAATACACGATCCTTTAATATTCGTGTCAAAACGGATTGGACGGTAAAGATATAAACATAAAATTTGAGTTACCTTAGATGATATGAATTTGAATGAGCTTCCCAGCTGAGCCAAAATAATTTCGGAGCCTATTTGAATTATAGGGTAAAGCTTTTAAAAGAGGAGTTTTGGCTTCATGCGGATCTTTAACCATTTGCAGCTATGTTTTGATTCTACCATCCGTGCGCTGCATGAAGCCAAAACTGCTATGTTAAAATATTTACCCGAGTTATAGGGTTCTGCTTTATGATTCGTGCCGGATTAAAAAGGACGATGTAGATCTCATTCTACACGGTATGGTACCGCACTGGATTTGATTTAAAAGGGATTATTTGATAGAGTGGAAAAGATGGCATGGCGGAACCGGTTCCGTCACGGAACAGAACGGTTACGGCACGGAATAGCACGACACGTGTGACTGTTCGCGTGCCGTGACCTTCGCGTGACGTGACCATCTTTTGAAAATTTGACACGGCACGGCACGTCACGCGAAAAATCTGGTCACGGCACGGCACGGCACGTGGTCACTTGTAATTAGGACCGTTAAGTCTTGATCAAATGATGAATATTGAATAAATTAACCTAAATTATGAAAAAATAGTTAAATATGATAAGCGTGACCAGTTACGTTTGGACACGGCACGCGAATAGTCACGGCACGGGAGTCACGCCGTGACTCGCGTGCCGTGACCACCCCTCCACATTTTAGTCATGGCACAGCACGGCACGTGTGACTATTCACTTGATCACGGCACGGCACGAGACCAAAGTCACGGCGTGTTAGTCACGGAACGGCACGGCACATTTTGTCCACTCTATTATTTGATAGTTCAGGCGGATTAGGACCGTCGATTTAAATCAAACGGTTCGTATAAATGATGTTTCACGGAGGAAACTGGATAGGTGATTATAACCGTCCGATCTAAAATCAACGGCTTAGAAAACAGGTACCACAAGCCTTTTAAGAAGTTTACCAAGGAAAATAAACTAAAAGCATCAATGCAGCATATTACTCATAGCAGGATTTCCTGTATTCCTCATAGCAGCAGCTCCTGTATTCCTCGCTGGAGCAGTAGATCGTTCACAGTCGTCCGATTAAGATCCGACGCCGGTGCATCCTTCCTCTCCTCGCCGGTGAAAATAAAGGTCTGCTTACCACCTACTGTTCTCCGTCATTTTCACAACCGAAAAATCATGGCTCAGGCTGATGCTTCAGGCGGTAACCTCACCGAGCTTAACAGTACCGCCGATTTCGAAGCCGTTGCCTCTCCCAACGGCTACGTCTCCATCTGTGGCTTCGGATCTCTCCTCTCTGGTAACTTTTGCATACACAACTTTGCAAAACCAGTAATTGAATACTGACACTCTACTGTACTGTTCTCTTATCAGAAAGAAGTGCTAGGAGCACCTTTCCTGATCTGAAGAATTTCAGGGTTGCACAATTGCATGGATTTCGGCGTGTCTTTGCTCACGTGGCACCGATATTTTTCGAGCGTGGGATTGCGAATGCTGAAACAGGGGTGATTCTTCTTCAAATTTAGTTATTTAACGAGGTGTATGATCGAATTTTTGGTTTTTACTCAGATTTTTTTATGGTTGTTTATGGGTTTTTCATTTTTCAGGAGATATCAAGTTTGAGTGTGGAACCATGTGAAGGGGAATTACTAATTGTAACTGTTTTCGAGATCAAGATAGAAGAGGTAACAAATTGTAAATTTCACAATGCACAAATTGTAAATTTGAATTCATATCACCTAAGGTACCACAATTTTTGAGTTTGAATCCGGGCCATTCGTTATATACTAGCACGAATCTTAAAGGGGCTCCGTGCATTACAGGCTTGGGCTGGATTGGCCTGGATTCTGATTGGACGGTTCGGGTTTGAGTTGTGCATTACCTCATGGGGCATGTTGCTAATAACAACTTATGATTCTACAGTGCTGTAGATCTTAGTCGGTACTTATATTTATATATGTTATATTGTGTAGGTGCCTTCTTTTCTCAAGAGGGAAGAAGAATTCAGATTTTTAGCTGTAAGATGCTTTTCTCTTACTTCTTTCACTTGTTCATTATTTTGTGTTATTCATTTAATTAATTATTCAATATAAACAGGTAATTCCTGAAGGATTAGATGGGATACCTTTCTCAAATCCAGCAGTACGTGTTTTTTGAATCTAACCATGTAAAAAGATTTCATTTACATAATTGATTTTGATTTCATTTCTTGATCTTTTCTTATAAGGTTCTCTGTGCTCGTTACAGTGATGAGGAGTATTTTCAAATAAGATGCCAAGGTAACAAAGCTCAGGTTTTCATTTTTTTTTATTTACTGTCAAAATGATACTAATTGACAATTCAAATAATTACATAAACAGGTAGTAAAGAAATTTATCATGAGAGATATGGCCGATACAATATCCATAAGATATGGAGAGACGACATTTTACCTTGCCGTATATATTTAAGACACTGGTACAGTTCTCTATCCAGAAAACTCTTCTTACCATTACAATTCAATGTATATCCCTCAGTATTATTAAATTTATATCTAAGTTTTGCTACTTTATTGTCTTTAATAATTTTGACTACATAAACAAGAGCTGTCCAGAACAATGACAAACAACTTGAATTGAAATATTTGCTACCAGTTAGTAAATGGATTTATACCAATTGACAAGATTATTGTGTTAAAGTAGTGTTCCTTTATAAAAATGATAAAAAGTAGGGTCTTTTCTGATGTTTTATCTTCTTTTCTGGTAAAAGACTTCTGAAATTGGTTACAGTGTTTTAGCAGCCAAAAATTTGGGTGAGGCAGCATATAGTAATTTCTTGGACCATACCTATGTAAGTGATCGTAAAACAACAATCCGGCAATACTTGGCCACTACTGGAGTGGGTATTATGGAAGAAGAGCCACCCGAATCGCTCAAGACCCGTTATGGAGGCTAATCCATGGGTAACTTCAAACTTGTTAGATTTGAATAAAATTTGCATATATTGGATATGATTTTTCAATAACTGAATGTGAGGAAGTGATGCATGGATGATGCATTTTTTTGTAATGTGGTAATGACTTGTTAGTTTGTTACAATAAATCGCAGATAGAATGGACTGATTCGGTACCATTTTCTGTGGATTAACTCCGATTTCTAATGAAATCCATGGGTCATTTAGCCTACTTTTATCCACAAAAAAAAAGGCTTCTTAGAATAAAATTGTTTTCTAATAGCTTAAAACCCTAGAGATGTTCATCAGGTAACATGATATGGAGCTTCTGAGTTCAATTTTGTTAGCTAAAGCTTTAAATTCACTCTTTCATGCCAATTCGATAAAAAATAAATCACGCTGTGTATAAAAAAAAAAAACTCTAAAAAAAAAAAGATTCACATATACCTGTAGTTACGGATTGACTCTTAGATCCAAACGTCCTCAGTTTTGGATCCGAGCTAGGTTGTTACCACAGGAAGAGAATCACAAGTCCATACAAAATAATTGTAAATAAAATTGAGGGTAGTTTTGTTGGAGCCGTCATGGTCTGTTTGTCTATGAAATGTTACCAAAGGAAGAGAATCACAGGCATTGTTTGTGCAAGCATCACTCTTCAGAACAAACTTAAAGTGTACTGGCACTGTCGATGCTATCCAACTGCCATGCCATCAAGATTCAAGAACTTTTGAATCCAAATTTCTCTGTTAATATGAAATTGAAGAGCATTGAAGTAAGCCATAAATTTATTGCTTTGGTTTAATTTACCATATTAATAAGAAATCAACAGGGCTCAAGCACCTCTTCAAGGTGATTTGTTGTTCAGCTTGGACTAATGTTGGGATTTCATGTGTATGCTATATGGTGAGAATTTTAAAATTTTCCTATCACCACTTGGCTCTATACACAAAAGATCTTATTTATACGACAAAAGCAAACAAGATTTTCTTCATCAAACTAATGTGTACTAAGATAAATCAATATCAACTAATTTATTGCTAAAGAGGATGGAAACCTTTACCTAAAGAGATTGTCAAATCTCTTGATGGAGAGAAGCCGATTTTCCTTCTAGATCTCGTCTCTTTCTCGGATACATCTCTTGGTTCACCTTGAACCTAAACAACAAACTAACACACCTCTTAGATAGATGGATGTGAAATTTAAAGCTTAGATCCAACCACCTAACAAGAAGAGATGATAGCCTTCCTTGAACTTTTCAACCTAGGAACAAAACCCTCAAGGATTTGGTCTAGAGAAGAGAGAGAGGGAATTTTTGACCTTTTTGCTACAGTAATTCGGCCAAGAAAGGAGGCAGAAAATTAAGGTTAATTTTCCTTAATTACACCCCTTTAAATAGGCAAGGGGTTAGGGCTACTATTTGTGTAAAGTTTAAACTATTTACACTAATGCCACTAGCCTCATTTAGCCATTTTATCATCTTTAATCTCATCTTGTGATTGATTTAATAAATTAATTTATGAATACATAATATTAATAATATTATTCTATTATGCAATATTCTTATTATTCTTATAATGCATTTAAACATTATACCAAATAATATTTGCATAACTTCACAAATTAATATATGGTCTAAGCATGTCATATTATGACATTTTATTTTATCATTTCATCTCATGTATTTTATCTTATACATCATTATGAAATATAAAATACTTGTTGTTTCTCTTCAGTTGGTGTGACCGTACAGAGGATCTATGTCATCTTGGCAATAATATAAAACTTTATATTATTGACTATAAGAGGTTCTATCATTACACTATAGTTATCCAAACGACATAGTAATTATTTACTCAATCCACTAATTTCGTGTCTATCCTTGTCTCATGATATTATAAATAATATGCAAAATAGGATCGTGTCATTTTTGCATTATATTCTTTTTCTTGGTCTCTCAAGTGAATTATAATTATAACTATATCAGTTATATTGCATGCGATATAATTCCACTTTACCAAGGGCCCCAGTAATATCATAACTCGAATAAAACGAGGGACAATGATAATATTAATATATAGATTTCTCCCGCACAAGTTGTACACAATGAACTACTATTTCATTCCTATCATAAAATAGTATTTAAATAGTAATCACATTATATACTTCTCATGTGAAAAATATATACATCTCATATCTAAGATTCTAAAGACACAATGTAAACATTAATGACACAAAACACAATCCATATAATGTTCCATTCATTTAGGTCATGTTCAATATATAAAACACACATTTATATATTCATGTAATTAAATGATAATCCTTTATCAACATTTATAGAACTTCAATGTACTTTAATCGACATGACAATCTTTCTCGGTAATTAATGTTCCTCCTTAATTACCACGATCGTGTACATATTTAGTGATTAAATATTTCTCATCTAAGGAGTTCTATGATTCAAGACCAAGAGCATCTTCTTGAATACTTCCAAAGATATAATATATAAATCTCAAGGAACATGAATAATAATATTCGTAATAAAATCATAAACAACACATAAATTATTATTAAAATATAACTTTCAAAACACACATCCTTCAACTAATCCAGCAGAAAACGTGGTATTATATATTGTAACTTTGTCTTAAAAAAAATTTGAACTGATTTGGCTTAATTTACCACCAACGGTAAAACCTAAATCCAACAAGAAAATATTTGCTTGACCTCTGTTGATTTAACAAAAAAAAAAAAACTAATCCAACAAGATAAACAAGCAAGATGCACAAACAAATTCAAAAACAGGTAAAAGAGTAAGAGTAAGAAAAGGATTACAATTGAAGTTGATTCAGCCCTTCTCTGTTCACCACTTTCTTGTTCACCACTTTCCAATTTAGCTTTATCATCATGGGGGTTGTCAATCAACTGCCAATGAAAATTAGAGATGATATTCAGGTAAGAAAAATTGTTCTAGAGGATTTTATGCTGGACATCAGTATAATCAAGCTGTTTGGTCCTGAAATGACAAAATATATTCTAGTATTAGAAATGTTACCACAAGAAGAGAATCAACAGGCATTGTTTGTGCAAGTATTACTCTTCAGAACAAAATTACAAATGTACTGGGACTGTCCATGCTCAACTACCATCTCTGTTGATATGACATTGAAGAGCATACAAGTAAGTTATAAATTTAGATTACATAAATCTACATTTAATACCTCTCAAGGTGATTTGCTGTTCAGCTTGGATTAACCCAACAAAAGAAAACTCTGAAACCAACAACAATCACAGAAATCAAGCCTTAAACACAAGAATTTAATGAGGTTCGGTACCAGTACCTATGTCCTCAACCCTGGGCCCTCTCTCTTTCCTTTTATTAATTCAAGAATGGTGTTATAATATTTGGATACTTTTTTCAGGAGGCTCAAGTGAGAGTTAAATAGAAAAAAGAATAGAATCACAATACAAAAAACTTTCCTAATTCTATTTGTATTCTTGGAAACAAAGTCAGAGAGCAACATCTCATCTTCAGGCTACATGCCTAATACCAGTCATCCTTTGTGCGCCTCTTCTTTCCTTCTTACTATGTTTCCAATATTGGTCTGAAATTACCCTTATTGACTAGTGCCGTTGCATCAGATCCAGGGCACGATCTTCTGCAGCACATGCCAATAGGTATTATTGTAACTCTGCCTTAACAAAAAATTCAACTGCTTTAGCTTAATTTGCAACCAACAGTAAAACCTAAATCCAACAAGATAAACAAGCAAGATGCAAAAACAAATTGAAAAACAAGTAACAGAGTAAGAGTAAGAAATGTGCATACTTGTTAACGGAGTTCGGACTAACAAGCTAGACTCCTTTCCTGGAAATGACAACCACTGACAAAGCAACTTTGTACTTCCCAATAACTAAAGGATTACAATTTAAGTTGATCCAGCTCTTCTCTGTTCACCACTTTCCTGTTTAGCACTTTCTTGTTCAGCACTTTCCAGTTTAGCTTCTCTATCAACTTGGGGGCTGTCAATCAACTGCCAATGAAAATTATGCCGGATATCAGTATAATACAAGTTGTTTGGTCCTGTAATTACCAAATGTATTCTAGCATTGGAAATCACCTCTTTTTCTTATTCTTTATTTTTTTTTTAATTTATTTTTGTCTTATTCTTCAACTTGGGTTATTTTTTTATGCTCTGTAAATCAATCAAGGCTTAAGCATGGAATTCCAGAAAATTTACCAAAGATAGTTGGTACTGGTTTTCGTCCTGGTTGGGTCTGCTATTATTAAATATATATTCAAGGGTCTCTAACTTCTAAATAATATAATATATGTATATTTTTTAGTGGTGCCCAGACCTCATAGTAAGTGATGCTGTTTCTTTGGCACCAGTCTCTCATCAGAGGACAATCACCAATGGTAATACGAGACCTGAATTGGAAGCTTTCAGTATCAGGAGAGATGCTTATGTTTCCACAGTGTAGTAGTTCCACAGTTTTCAGATTCATCAGGCCATGAAAACCTTCCAACACAACCAGCCTTGGGCACCTCATTATCACAAGAACCTTGAGAATGCTTGAATGGTTTTGAACCGATAGCAACGGCAAGGAGCTCAGCTTGTCACAATAATTCAGTTCCAAGAACTTGAGTGATAGTGGCAGTGTTTTATCATTCCAATTGCATAATTCTGGACAGTATGATATGCTCAAGCGCTTGAGATTGCTGAGGTTATCTAGCCCAGTCACCGATATGACCTTTATGCACCTCGAAATCTCCAATATAACCAACGAAGCCAGATGTAGCATTATACATTGGTAGCTCACCCCAACTGATGGTGCACATGTTAATGATTCCACTCCTAGAAAATCTTCTTTTGTTAAGAATAGTGTAAAGGGGTTTTCGAGAAGTGGAATTGTTGAATTGACTGATGCATGTGACAGATCGATCTCATTATTCCCAAACAGATTCAACTCTTTAATCTCTGTGTTTCGCTGTTGCATAAGTAAAATAGTTTAGTGTAATTAAAAAAATTATAGTAATGAAAAGATGTAAAATGCTATGGAGATTAATTACCTGATAGACATATCTTTTGCCCAAATCCATTCTGGGGCAGTCATAAATTTCAGCCCTCTGGGTCGTTGAGTGTAACACATCATTCACAGGAAGCTGGAGCTTCAATTTTGGACAGTATTTAAAACTAACTTCTCTAACAGAATTTATGCCTCCATGCATCCAATTTATCGAGATTAGATCTATGCAGTTCGAGACAGTTAGATACTCGGATACTGACTGGAACATGATTTCACGAAAGCCACACTCATGTATCTTAAGTTTCAAGGTTCCAATTGGAATTCTTACGAGTTCAAATTTTGGGCAGTATTCAAAACTAACTTCTCTAACATAATTTAAACTCCCATCCATCCAATTAATCGAAATTAGCTCAATACAGTTCGAGATTGTTAGGTACCCAGATACGGACTGGAAAATGATTTCACGAAAGCCACATTCATTTATTATCAGTGTCCATGTTCCAACTGGAATGCTCATGAGTTCCAATTTTGGGCAGTATTCAAAAGTAACTGCTTTGACATAATTTAAGCCTCCGTTCATCCAATTAACCGAGACCAATTCTATGCAATTCGAGATAGTTAGGTACTCAGATACTGATTGGAATGTGATTTCACAAAAGCCACACTCGCTTATTATCAGTGTCAAGGTTTCAACTGGAATGGTTATAACTTCCAATTTTGGGCAGTATTCAAAACTAACATTTTTAACAGAATTTAAGCCCCCGTTCATCCAATTTATTGAGATAAGCTCTACGCAGTTTGAGATTGATAGGTTCATAGATACTGACCAGAATATGATTTCACGAAAGCCACACTCATGTATCTTCAGGTTCCAAGTTCCAACTGGAATGGTTAAGACTTCCAAATTTGGGCAGTATTCAAAATTAACTTCTCTAACAAAATTTAAGCCCTTGTCCATCCAATTAATCAAGGTTAGCTCTATGCAGTTCGAGATTGTTAGGTGCTCAGATACTGAACGGAAAATAATTTCATGAAAGCCACACTCATGTATCTTTAATTTCCAAGTTCCAACTGGAATAGTTAAGAGTTCTAATTTTGGGCAATATTGAAAACTAACTTCTCTAACATAATTTAAACTCCCATCCATCCAATTAATCGAGATTAGCTCTATGCAGTTCGAGATTGTTAGATATCCAGATACAGATTGGAACATGATTTCATGAAAGCCACATTCATTTATTATAAGTGTCCATGTTGCAACTGGAATGCTGATCAGTTCCAATTTTGGGCAGTATTCAAAAGTAACAGCTCTAACATAATTTAAGCTCCCGTTCATCCAATTAATTGAGACCAATTCTATGCAATTTGAGATTGTTAGGTACTCAGAAACTGACTGGAATATGATTTCACGAAAGCCACACTCGTTGATTATCAGTGTTAAGGTTTCGACCGGAATAGTTATGACTTCCAATTTTGGGCAGTATTCAAAACTAACCTTTTTAACAGAATTTAAGCTCCCGTTTATCCAACTTATTGAGATTAGCTCTATGCAGTTTGATATTGATAGGTTCATAGATACTGACTGGAACATGATTTGACGAAAGCCACACTCATGTATCTTCAGTTTCCGGGTTCCAACTGGAATGGTTAAGAGTTCCAATTTTGGACAGGATTCAAAACTAACTTCTCTAACATAATTTAAGCCCCCATTCATCCAATTAATCAAGATTAGCTCTATGCAGTTTGAGATTGTTAACTGCTCATATACTGACCGGAACGTGATTTCACGAAAGCCACACTCATGTATCTTTAGTTTCTTGGTTCCAACTGGAATAGTTAAGAGTTCTAATTTTGGGCAGTATTCAAAACTAACTTCTCTAACCGAATTTAAGCCCCCATCCATCCAATTAATCAAGACTAGCTCTTTGCAGTTTGAGATTTTTAGGTTCTCAGATACTGATCGGAACATGATTTCACGAAAGCCACACTCGTTTATTGTCAATTTGAAGGTTCTAACCGGAATGGTTACGAGTTCCAGTTTTGGGCAGTATTCAAAACTAACTTTTCTAAGAGAATTTATGGCACTGTCCATCCAATTTATCGAGATTAGCTCTAAGCAGTTTGAGATTTTTAGGCTATCATTTACTGACCGGAACATGATTTCACGAAAGCCACACTCATGTATCTTGAGTTTCAATGTTCTAACTGGAATGGTTACGAGTTCTAATTTTGGGCAATACTCAAAACTAACTTCTCTAGTAGAATTTAAGCCCCCATCCATCCAATTAATCGATATTAGCTGTATGCAGTTTGAGATTGTTAGAATCTGAGATACTGACTGGAACATGATTTCATGAAGGCCACACTCATTTATTATTAGTGTTAAGGTTCCTACTGGGATGTTTACGACTTCCAATTTTGGGCAGTATTCAAAACTAATATTTTTAATAGATTTTAAGCCCCCATCCATCCAATTTATCGAGATTAGCTCTGTGCAGTTTGAGAGTGTTAGGTTCATAGATATTGACCGGAACATGATTTCTCGAAAGCCACACTCGTTTATTATCAGTGTCAAGATTCCATCTGGAATGGTTAGAACTTCCAATTTCGGGCAATATTCGAAAGAAACTAATCTAATAGAATTTAAGCCCATGTCTATCCAATTAATCGAGATTAGTTCTACACATTTTGAGATTATTAGGCTATCAGATATGGACCTGAACATAATTTCACAAAAGCCACACTCGTGTATCTTCAGTTTTTTTATTACCGATGGACATGTTAGGACTTTCAATTTTGGGCAGTTGTTGAAAGTAACTTCTGTAACATTATGCGGAATTACTGCAATTTTCCACAATTTTGGGCAATTTTCTATAAAGAGCTTCTTAAGACAGGGAAAGTCACCATCATGTGCATGCCACTCCACCAAATTGAGCATGTTCCTCAAGGAAAGCACCTCAAGTGATGGGTAACTAGGTTCCTTAGGCTGCTTGGAAGAACCATATTCTGCCAACAGTGAATATGTGCTGCACTCATCTCCCACATCTCTAACACTAGTCCGACCTAATATTTCGAGAAATCTTAGATATGGCAGTCGACCAAATGGCGGTAATAAGTTTGGCTCATTACATAAGTTAAGAGTAAGAGTTGTTAATTTGGAAAGTAACGGATTAAGCAACCAAGAAGGAAAAGTTCGCCCTCCATAATTTAATATTGCAAGCTCTTTAAGGTTACCATGAGGTTGGAGGCTCTCAAGTATAACATCATGTATCTTTTCATCATTCTCATTCTTTGCATTTTGACTTGAATGGACAACTAGATTGAGATGGAGTTCCTCATATCCACAACTCACAGTACCATGATCTTCCTGAAAGTTTAAAATTAACTCATGTAAATTTGGTTTTGATGCAAGATTGGCATTTCTAGAGTACTCCACGTCACTGATGTTTTTCAGCCCTGATATCCACAGCAACCCGCTAAGCTTATTGATATTCTTAAGCTCTCCTAACCCCTCATTCATGCCATGATCCATGACACTAAAATGTCCACTTAAAGGTTTAAGAGTTGTTAATTTTCCAATCCCAGATGGCATGTTGACAAGAGATATAGGTAAATCTAGAATGTGCAGCCTAGTTAATTGCTCTATACCCCTTGGTAACTCTTTGAGTTTTGTACAATGGCTTAACGATAATGTATGCAGGTTACGGAGTAGGAAGAGAGATTCAGGTAACTGCTGGATTTCACTACTGTTTAGCTGAAAGTACCGAAGATTAATAAGGTTTTTGATCTTATCAGGTAGTTCTCGAAGATAAAAGCTATTTAGATCCAAAGTTTGGAGGTTGTAAAGAAGACATAAAGTTTCAGGAAGCGTTTCCATATGACAATATTTAAGAGAAAGGTAGCGCAAATGCTTCAACATGCCGATTGTATTTGGCAACAAGGAATACCTCAGATGAAGAGCTCTTGCACAAGGAATCTCAGAGAAAATTGCATGCTCAAAGTTCCGCCTTCTTGGGTATTCCTTTACAAATGTTCTGACAGACCAGTAGTTGCTGTGTGCTAAAAGAGAACTCAAAAATTTATCTTGTTTTGTTACGTATAGATGGTATACTTTGCATGAACCATTGCTTTGTTGGTCATTTTCTAAAACAGGTCGGTATGCTTCTTGAGAAATGGCCCTCGCTAGATCATGTATTAAATCATGCAACAAGTACTCAGTGAAAGACCCACAATCAACAAGTGATCTGCCTTGCAATTCATCGAAGTACTCGCTTCCCATCTCTTCCAGTGTTTTCAAATTTCTTGTGTTGCCCTTAATATACCCTTGCGCCATCCAGAGCCTAATCACCATGTCTTTTTCAAATAGTGTACCTTTCGGAAACATGGATAAATAAAGAAAACATGGCTTAAGATGTTGCGGCAATTTCTTGTAACTTAACCATAATGCTGGCATAATCTCCCCAGTCTCATCTAGTTCTGATATATCACTCTCCAAAATTTCCCTCCATTTCACTTCATCCATTTCATAACGGAGAAGGCCTCCAAGTGCCTTTATGGCCAAAGGTGAACCTTTGAATTTTTTAACAATATCACGACCAATAATGTGCAAATTTGCATTTTCACTTGCCTCTCTATTGCCGAAAGCAAAATGCTTAAATAACGACCAACAATTTTCCTCAGGTAAGGAACCCAATGGAAAAGGTGAAGTTGTCTGCATGATCTTAGCAACTGAGGTATTGCGAGTCGTTATCAATATTCTTACAACTTTAGCACCAAGAAAACCAACTCGAAAGCTCTCCCATAAGTCTCTTTTTTCATTCCACACATCATCTAGCACAAGAAACAAATCACAACCTCTTATCTTTTCCTTGAGAACATCTTGGAGTTTGCTTAGCTCGGAAGACTCACAAGGTTTTTCACTCAGCGAGTCAACAATAACTTTGGTTAGCCGCACTAGATCAAAATCTTCAGATACAGATACCCAACATCTCATGTCAAACAATTCCTGCATTCTAGAGTCATTGTAAACAAGCTGGGCAAGCATGGTCTTGCCAAACCCACCCATTCCAACAATGGGAAGAACTATAAAATCAGGATCATTTAAAGGGTTGAGGAGGCCAATAATCTTCTCCTTCTCCTCCTCCCTACCAAATATAGCCCCCTCGTCCCCATGAGAGCTGGTCGGTGGTCGGATTTGTGGACCAAAAACTAGCCGGGTCCCATCCTCCTCCCTCAAATGAAGATCCCTACGTGCATTTGAAATCTCTTCAAACCTCTCTGTTATGCTCTTGATCTTCTCAACCATACCATCTGGAATCGAGGCCTTCGTAATGGTAAATGAATAAGAAACAAGGGAGGATGATGTGTGCATCTCAGCAAATTTTCTTTTAGTCCCTATAGAATTGTATATCAAAATTTCTTGAGAAGTCGAGAAAAATTAACACAAGGGTTAGCCCAAGGACTTCTTTTACTTGGGGTTAATTATTTTGGATGAAGAGTATAAGGGTCAAAGTCCCATATCTATAATCTTTTATAGGCAATGAAGATTCACAAATGTAACATTTTTCAACTGATTCTTATAATCTTACCAATTAGGCACTAAGCCAATGTGGATTAACGTAAAACAATTACTTACCTCACATGAGTTAGCATACACACATGCATGAGTGCCAGTAACACAAAAGAAGTGTGCTAAATTTTGCTAAATCTCCGTACACAGATGAAATAGTCACCAGACATTCAATCAAACATCTTGTGTGCAATGATTAAACTACAAAAATATACATTTAAAAGAGGGGCACAACTTATCACCATTTTCGGATCAGGAATATTCATTTTCAGATTAAATTAGGACATCAGGTTTTAGTTCATCAGCTAATTTTTATTTGGAGTCAAAAGTTTCAATTGAAATTGGAATGTCAGAATAGTATACCCCTCTCCCTATGGTAGGCCTCGATAGCAGCATCTCCGCTGTCGACGATGGATCTGAGCACCTCGTAGTGGAAATCATCAAGCAAATCCTCTGCTTGGTAGGCCACACCTCTCAGCTCCGTCAACCACAGCCGAACAGATCTGTCGTGAATTTCCCTCTCTTCAGCATCCTGTTGAACAGCCTCTATTCTTGTAAGCATCAGACTAAGCTTCTCCAAATCCTCTCTAACACTTTCAACTGGATCATGCTGGTTCGAAGTGGAAGTGGTGGCACGAATGGCGTGGAGGAGCTTGGTGGAAAGGGATTGGATGGAAGAAAACAGTCCAGACGCCATTAAATTTAATTGAAAATGATCTCTTTTTAGTTTCAATCTCTCGCTGGCAGGTTGCTACAGACTTGAGGAAGTTGACTTTCACTTCGACCTTCCACGAAGTTGCCGAGTTCGTATTCACTGTGTGTGGCAAACTCCGCACAAAAAATCATGCTGCAGGTCTTGGAAAGTATATATTATTTATGTTTTTTATCTTCTTACTAATTTCTCTTGCCACACCAAACCAAGTCCCTGCCCATATGGCACCACCACATGGCAACTTGAACGGTTTGGTGTATGATAGGAAAGGAATCCAATCGAAATAATAAAAAAAAGATGTATGATAGACGTCACCTGTGACCTGTGTCTGGCAATATGTTATTAAAAAAATGCTACAAAAATAATCAAATGATTTATGTAATATGTTTTGCAGTGGGTTTATTCACTGTGGCCCATTCCACACAGGAAACCATGCTGCAGGTTAGGGCAGCTATTACTTTATCTTTTTTTTCACTTCTTACTAATTTCTCCTGCCACAGCAAACCAAGTCCCCGCCCATATGGCACGACTACAGGGCAACTAATTGAACAGTTTGGTGAACGGAACTCAATCGAAATAATAAAAAAAAAGATGTATGATAGAATACGACCCTTGAGCCTGGCAATATGGCATTAAACAATGTTAATTACAAAAAGAATCAAATGATTTATGTAATATTTTTTTGTATATGATATGTCAATTGGGTCTTAATTAGATAAAAATACATTGTTTCATTTCATCGATGAGGATGCGAGTTGCGCATATCCCGCCAAGTATTAATGATGTTACGTGTATATAAAAGAATAATTATTAGGGTTTCTGCACTTCAGTACTCTAAAATTTTTAGAGCTACTTTCTTCTAATGATGTACTATGGTTCCCACTAATTATATAGTTTTTCCTTTCTCAATCTCCGCACTCATCTCCACGTCAATCTTGATATGTGTAAATACTTAAAAGATAATATATTAATACTTCAAATATAAGATATTAATACTTCAAATATAAGATATTAATACTTTGATACGTAACTTATTATGATCATCTCTTTTCCAGTTCTCCAATCGTTCATGAGTCAGCCTTCCTCTAATTAAATAGTGGAGACCTCGTATTTCTGCATCAACTTTCTCCAATCATTCCCGCGTCAATCTTTCCTCTAACAAGAATAATTGGCATTATAGGTATAAATACCTTAGTGCATAGGTATAAATACCTATAATTCGTGATATTAATACTTTCAGACGTAATCTAATGTCATATGTAAAAAATATTTGTATGTATAGGTATAAATACTTGCATGACAAGATATAAGTACTTGCACTACTACAAAAATACAGTTTGTACACGGACTTTAACTGGATAGCTACACGGATTTGGAAACGTGTGCAATACTGGGGTGTAGGAAAGTCCAGCATTTACACACGGATAATTTATCCGTGTACGATTACACATATCCTACACGGATTTTATACTAAAGAGCCGTGTGGAAAAACTCCAAAAGAGCACACACCGCAAGAGAGCTACACGGATTTGTAGTACAATATCCGTGTAGGAATCATCTTTATACACGGATATTAACTAAAAACCGTGTAGCTCTCCTCCCTAGCTACACGGATTAATAAACCAATATCCGTGTAGGATTACTATTTCTACACGGTTTTATGTTAATATCCGTGTGTAAATAGTATTCCTACACGGATATTTGATTACAAAATCCGTCTAGCTCTATATATTTTTTATTGTTATCACAATTTTACACGGATTTATTTTAAAATATCCGTGTAGGATTTTCCATTTTTTTTTTGGAATTTTTTTTGTTTCTGGCTAGCCTCCACTTTTGCTAGCCATTAAATTATATATAATCAGAATGTTTTTTTTGCCCAAAACAGAATATAAATTGCCAAAACATAACATAACAATTCAAAATTGATAATTACACTAATTATACAAATCCATCTTGTTCTTTACAAAATTCGGATACAAACCACCTTGCCCACATCGCTCTAATTTCGTTGATTTGTTGGTGTGACAAAGGGGCTTGGCTCCGGCTATACTGCAATTATAATTTAAGTTAGTAATGATTACACAGATCGAATTATTGATATTTTTAAAATGAAAATTAATGTGAATTACTTACGTTATTTGGAAAGGAAAATTGAGTCCTTTCGATCCAATTAAGCATGAAAATCATCGTGTAATAAGCGCACTCCCAAGACGCCTTCTGTCGCGCGCACTGAAATTTATATTTTTCGGGCTATGTTACGATGAAAATAATTTTTGGAACTATAATATTTAAGTTGAAAAATTATTGCATGTGTGCTCACCGGTAACCACTCAATGCTGAATTGATCTAAGACGGTCCCTCTAGCTCTTCCTTGCAGTCCTCTCTCTTTAACATATTTGGTCCAAGCCCTTACAAAATTAAGCGACTGTAATTAGCAATTTCGATCCACAATTTAATTACAATTGAAAAAAAAAATCAAACCTAGCGAAAAATTATTGCTTACTGTGTCAAAAAGGGACAGATCGCTCTGCTCTCTTCAGGTGTGACGTCTTTTGGCCTTGCAGAATCCTCGATAAAAGCCCTATTTGTAGTCGGAATGATGATAAACAAACACCAGTGCGTCCTGTGGCATGAGAAATATTAACACAATTATAATCAAATTAAATTTTTTTTTTATAATTATTGAATTCAAAACATCGAGAAAAATTGAAGGTTAGAATCGTACCTCTGGTGGTATGGCAGAAGAATAAATTTCTTGCCATCCGCGGAGCAACGGTGCATCGCATAGCACATATAGTCGACACACTGCTGACCCTGACCTTGTAGCACGGCGAAATTGAGTTTGCCGGGGTCCAGAATTGCAGTGTTGTTTACCTTATCTTCGGGCGACCATGATTCGCAAGTTCGGAGCAGCTTCCTGAAAATGCTTTACATTTTGAATATATATTTGAGTGATATACAATATATAAATAAAGTAAGGTCACTTACATGCCGAAAATGGTAAGGAATGAGCAATCGAGCCATCTATCGCGACCCTTGGCATATAGAAAGTCCTTGAAGTCGTCGAAAGAGAGCATGCATGGCCAGCCGTCATGCAGGAACATGCCGGGTGGCGTCTCGATAATGATGCTGATCATGCCTTCGGGTGCCTTCATCAAGCGGTCATGAAGACGCTGACAATCGAGAGGCAAAGCATTGTATTCTTCTGGGCTGATCAGACGGCGGTCTGGCGCCTCAGGCTGGACTCCAGCATCAGTCTCTCCTACGGCATCGGTCGTGCGGACCATCCCACTCTCCCCCCGTACCGGTGATAAATGGGCCTCCTACGCATGCATCAAATTTTAAAAATTTCAAGTATTTAAAAAGAGCGGTTTTGAATGTAACAAGAGATATTGATAATTTAGAGATTACCTGATCAAGAATGATCTGATTCTTGGGCCATTGGATAAATGACCCACGGATGTCATCCACAACTAGCATGTCCTCGGTCGGGACAGGAAGAGGTATCCTACGCCATTCTGACACAACAGAGTCGATCTCCACGCATGCATAGCCGCGCCCGACCGGAGCATGGTGCACATGTGTTTGCCCCGGAATTACGAGACCCCAGGCAACGGTGATAGGCACCGCACCGCTCCAAAAGATCAACTCGCATTTGGTGGCCACCTGCAATTATTATTAAGATGGCCATATTTGATACCAAGTTTACGAACCAACATTAATTGCATTTAGATTATTAATAGTAGGTATTACCTTGAGATTATCGAACTCGTCCTCCCAGGTCCCGGATGCTTGACTGCTTCGCCGAATTCCAGGCGAAATGGGGGGTCCTTGCTCGGATGGGTGTGTAAGCTGATGAGATGTCACGCGGTTTACAATCCTTGCTTCTATCCTTGCTTCCATCTCCGCCATCCTCTCCGCCATCCTCGTCTCGTACTCTTGTTGGATTTCCCGGCGGAGCCGCGCATCTCTCTCTTCGTCGGTGATGGCGCGCGATCTTCGCTTGGGTTTCTCTGAACGGAAAACATTCTTGAAACCCTTGTAGACGCCTACACCCCTTACCCGACCGGGGTGCTCCGGATTGTCAAGCGTTTGAGTCAACGAGTCATTCTCCCTGGAACAGGTCCGGACACCCGATGTGACCTCCTCCTCCACTTGCAACTGTTAATAAAAAAATTGAATGCAACAAAAGAATAAGTCAAGTGAGTGAGCTATAATTTTTTTTTGAATGACTCAGGGTTATAAAAAGAATGACTTACCATTTTATGAGCCACGGGCTGCAACTCTTGAGGCAGTCGGATCTTCCCGTCGGCAGTAATCTCAGACCTTGCCATGAGCCAATTCGTGCCCCGGGGATTGGCGATCTTTACCACGGGTGAGTCAGAATCTTTGTTTGACTCAAGAACGGACTTCCATTCCTTTGACTTACCCTCGTACCCGCCTGATCCTAAATGGTGCGGGTACAAGTTCTTAGCAACAGTCCTCCTGCCCCTTTCGCTTTTTTCCTTCAAGAATAAAAGCAAATCAAACCGTTAGTTCAAATATAACAACCGATCGAGAAAAAAAGAGTAAAAACTTTATAAATTTAGTTACCTTGAACTCGGGTGTTTGCTTCAAAGCAACAAACTCGTCCCATATTGGTTGAGTCACATTTGGATAGTACCCGACCGGGCACCTCCCTTTATTCATCCATTCCGTCACGAGGGTGCTCTTATGTTGCTTCCACCCCTCGTTCATTATCTTCAAGGTGTTCTGCCTCTTCAAGGCGTTCTTCTTCGGTGTGTCATCCTTGATGTTCCATTGAGCCTGATTGACAGCAAACAATTATCAGTGTCAGAGCCTGATTAACAACAATCAAATTGAAATATTTAAATATAATCCGATTACCTTAATCTGCTGCCACCATTCTTCCTTATCTTCCTTTTTAACCTTCTTCCAGTTATCTATCCTAATGTCCGCCTTCTCCTTCACGAGGTTGTTCACCCAATTTGAGTACGGCAATCGGTTTGGCCCTGTCGGATGGCCTTCTTCAGTGAACTCGATGACAAATTCCTTCGCATCTGCCGTGTTTTTGCACTTGGTCGGACCTCGCTTCCTTCTTTGTGACGAGGCTAACTGTGATGAACCTTGCATGTCCTCGTCTTCAGGATTGTCGAAGTGATCACCTGAATGTGACATGGTTCTGCAAAAAAAAAATTAGAAAGTTAATATTAACATTCCAAATCAATTTTAAATTACCAAATTTAATTTTAAATTACCAAACATAATTGCCAAACCCTATTAGTTACCCCCGAATTTTGGTACAATAATTTGCATTTTGGTACAAAATTTCCTTAAAATTGCCAAACTACTATTTTTTGGTCCAATCAATTTCACAATAATCAATTGCACTAATTACACTAATCAATTTATTAATTTAACCTAAACCCTAATTTGGTTCTATTTGGTTCAATTAATTTATGTACAAACAAAATTTGGTTCTAATTTGGTCTAAAACAATTCCAATTTGGTCTAAAACATTCCAATAAATCGTAACATTCCAATTTGGTCTAAAATTTGGCCTAAATTTTTCCAATAAATCGTAACATTCCAACATTTGCATTTTGGTACAAAATAAACCTAATTTTAGTTACTCTACAAAATAAATTTAAATTGGTACAAAATAAACCCAATTAGTTACTTAAACCCTAATTATTCAATAAACCCAACAATATTTGTATTTTGGCACAATAATTTCACAATAATTTAACCCAAATATTTCACACTAACTCTAATTATTCAATAAACCCAATTAGTTACCTTAGAGGCAGCAAGACAGAGAGCAAGAGAGGCGGCAATGGCAGCAGTGGAGAGTGAGAGAGAGAGGCAGCAATGGAGGAGCACACAAAACCCTAACAAAACCGAATTGGATAAATTTTGAGGTACCATTGGTGATTTGAAAAATAAAAGAGATAGAAAGAGGAGAAATCTCTTACCAATGGAGGAAGACAAGCACCAGGAGAGGAAGACAAGCACCAATGGACCAGAGGTGGAGGAGGGTTGAACTCAGTCGGACTTAGAGCAAATTTCAAAATCAGAGAGCAGGAGGAAGAAGAGAACTCGATCGGACTTGTAAAAAATTTGGCTAAAAAAATTTGGTTTTTGAAGTGGAACTAGGAATCCTACACGGATAATTACAAAAATCCGTGTGCAATACAGAATCCTACACGGATATTATCTTACAAATCCGTGTAGGAATTGAGGGAGCTAGCTACACGGTTTTTAAATTAATATCCGTGTAGGAATAGAGGAGAGCTACACGGATATTAACTTAAAAACCGTGTAGGATAGTTATTGTACACGGATTTTGGTTTTAAAAACCGTGTAGGAAAGTTAAATAAATATATATATAACTTCTGAATTAAAAAATGTATAATATAAATTGAAAAATGTTTAAATGTATAATATATAACTTCTGCATTGAAATTGAAATAAAATCTTAACTAATTTTTAAAATGTATTTGAAATTTTCAATCTGAAATTGAATGTAATAACTTCAATCTATATTTTCAATTAATTTTAATAATCTTATTAATTTTCAAAATCTATATTTTTTCAATCTAACTAATGTTTAAAATATATATAATAACTTATTTAAAAATAAAATGTAACAATTTTAAAAATAAATATAAATATAAATATAATAACTTATTTTTTTCAAAATTAAATGTAACAATATTAAAAAATTAAATCTAATTAAATGTAAATATAGGCTTTCAAAATTAAATGTAACAATATTAAAAAATTAAATCCAATTAAATGTAACATATTAAAGGTGTAAAGTTTAAAACAATATTACCAAAAAATATTACATTAAGAAATATTACATCAAAAAAAATATTAAAGGTCTCAAGTTTAAAATAAAAATATTACACATTGGCTTTTTTCTTTCTTTTTCTCTTTTTTTTCACTTTTTGAACATCGGCCCATAATCCTTCGTTGTGGTCGGATCTCATGTAGTTTGCTTCGTCTTGTTCTTCAATTGTTGGTGCCTCAGTTGGCATGTCGGCACAAAATGGAGGTATCTCTTCGAACTGGTCGTACTCTTCTTCGTCGACGACGTCTTCGACCCCAACAATCCTTCTTTTCCCCGAGAGCACAATGCTCCACCTAGCATCACTCGGGTCAGTGACATAGAAGACCTGTGTGGCTTGCTTGGCGAGTATAAACGGGTCATCAACATACCCGACTTTGTTGAAATCAACGAGTGTGAACCCATTGTTATCAACCTTAATACCCCGGTCTTCGACCCATCGACACCGAAACACGGGAATGCTTAGGTGAGGGCTGTAAATGAGCTCCCAGATTTCTTCAATAACACCGTAATATGACTTCGATGCTATTACAGGCCGCGCATCCCCGAATCTACTGAATTCTTGAGCGGCCGCCACCAACGTCACACCGCTATTTTGCGTCGCGCTCTTATCACTTTGTAATTTAGTGTAAAATGTATATCCGTTAATCTCGTATCCTTGAAATGTTCTGACCACAGTTTGGGGTCCTTGGCCCAGCAGCCTAACAATTTCATTTACGGGGTGTGATTTCACTCTTTCTTTCAGCCATCCTACAAAAGAACGATTGTGCTCGTTATTAATCCACTTCTGACTTCTCGTGTAGTTCCCTTGACGAAGGATTGTCATGTGCTCATCTATATAGGGAGCGACATCTGCAATGTGCTGTAGTACAATAAAATGTGCCTTTTCTAGTTCATCTTGGTCAGTAACTATGGCTTTCAAACCGATTGTCCCTACTCCTTGGAGCCGTCCCTCGTATCGAGATTGTGGAACACCAATAGGACACACACCGTTCAGGTAGTTCGTGCAAAACTCGACCACCTCTTTCGTGGAATATCCTTCGACAATGCTACCTTCCGGCCGATGTCGGTTCCTTACGTATTTTTTCAAAATGCCCATGTATCTCTCGAATGGATACATATACCGCAGAAAAACAGGACCACAAATCTTAATTTCTCTCACAAGATGAACAACAAGGTGAACCATGACATTGAAAAAAGAAGGTGGAAAATACATCTCAAGATGGCAAAGAGTAACGACGACCTCTTTTTGCAAAGCGTCCAATTTAAGCGGGTCTGTCACCTTCGAATTAATTGCATTGAAGAAAAAACAAAGCTTCGTAATGGTTTGCCGAACGGCCTTTGGTAAAATACCCCGAATTGCAACGGGAATCATATGTGTCATTAAAACATGACAGTCGTGGGATTTCATACCAATCAATTTTAGGTCCTTCATTGACACCAGCTTCTTAATATTCGAAGAATACCCTGATGGGACTTTAATACTGTGAAGGCATTTACAAAAGCTTTCTTTCTCGATCTTCGACATTGTGCACATTGCGGGGGGTAGGTATGCCCGCTTTCCTTTATCCTGCGGTGCAAGCTTTTGTCGTATTCCCATTTCCACCAGGTCTTTTCGAGCTTTAATACCGTCTTTAGTCTTGGTCGGGATGTTCAGCAATGTGCCAATCAAACTGTCACACACATTTTTTTCAACATGCATGACATCAAGGCAGTGTCTCACTTCTAAAAATTCCCAGTACGGTAGCTCCCAAAATATGGACTTCTTTTTCCAAATATTTTTCGGTGGTGCTTTGGCACATTTTCCGAAGATAACATCAAGGCTTTTAACCCGCTTAAAGACACTCTTCCCGTCCAATGGACGACGTGCCACTCCGAGCTCATTTTTCCCGTTGAATACCTTCTTCTGCTTACGGTATGGGTGATTCACAGGGAGAAACCTACGATGGTCCATAAAAACATTCTTTTTAGAATGCTTCAACCTCAGCACCTGCGTGTCATCTTCACAGATAGGGCACGCTTTTGCCCCTTTAGTACTGTAACCCGACAAATTCCCGTATGCGGGGAAATCATTTACGGTGCAAAATACCATGGCCTGCAATTTGAATACCTCTTTACTGTACGCATCCCACATCGAGACGCCATCCTTCCATAATTTTTGGAGGTCCTCAATTAATGGTGCGAGATACACATCTATGTCATTTCCGGGTTGTCTGGGTCCTTGGATCAGTAATGACATCATTATATGCTTGCGTTTCATGCACAACCATGGAGGCAGATTGTAGATAGATAACAGAACTGGCCAAGTACTGTGCCGACTGCTCATGCTTCCAAACGGACTCATTCCGTCTGTGCTTACCACAATCCTAAGGTTTCTCGGGTCGGAACCAAATTCTTTGAAGTGTCTATCGATGTTCCTCCATTGGGGAGAATCAGCCGGGTGTCTTAGTTTTCCGTCCTTTTTACGCTCTTCTTCATGCCAGCGCAATAATTTGGCATATTTGGTATTTGCAAAAAGCCGTTTGAATCTCGGAATTATCGGCAAGTACCACAGCACCTTTGCCGGAGGCCGGCTCTTTTTTTCTTCATCGTTAAATTCATCAGTGTCACCGCCCTTACGTTTATACCGTGAAACACCGCATTTAGGACATGCATGAATGGCCTCGTACTCTTTACGATATAATACACAGTCATTCGGACATGCATGTATTCTTTCGATCTTCAAACCCACTGGACAGATCAATTTTTTGGCCCGATAAATTGTACAGGGTAACTCGTTGTTATCCGGGAGCATTTCTCGTAAAAGTTGTAATAAGGCCGTGAAACTCTTATCGCTCCAACCATGTTCTTCTTTTAATTTCAATAATTTCAACACAGCTGACAATTTCGTAAATTTCGTATACCCAGGATACAACGGCTTTTTGGATTCATTCTTCAAATACTCAAATTTATCATAATATTTATCACCAATTTCATCTCCCACATCACGCAACATTTCCTCTAGATTGTCATCGTACTCGTGTTCTACATTTTCATCAATATTCACTGTCATCTCATCATCGTCGCTGCATTTGAATCCAACATTATCAAAATTATCAAAATTTTCGAGATTCTCATAATCATTATCATCATTGCAATCAAGTTCATAATTATCAAAAATTCCTACATTCTCATCATTATCTTCACAATTTCTATTGGTACCACTACTTTCTCCAATTTTCTCGCCATGCATGAACCAACATGTATATCTTTTCTTAAATCCCCGACAAATCAAATGAGCTCTAATTACTTCCGAGTCCCCAAATCCTACACAATTTTTACAATCCCTACAAGGACACAAAATGTTGACATCCCTTTTCTCCACTCTATAACTCTCCGCAAATTGTAAAAACTCTTCAACGCGAACCAAATATTCTTCACTATCTCGTCGCAATTCATACATCCAACTTCGATCCATCTGTAAATTAAATTTCAAAAATAATTTCAATTAATTAATCATGGTGCACGGTCGACATATATATAGCTTTGGACGAATTAATTATTGGCTTACAAAGGCCGGTTTATAATCCTAACCCACCCTTTGAATATTGTGCCTCATATGTGAACACATGTTAGCGGAATTTAATTAGTATTTGAGAAAAATTCGGTAGCATTTCCCCTTAACTCCCCAAGTATGCGTAAAGACCACATACTCGTAGGAGTAATAAGGAGAAATACTGTCGAACTTTTCTCAAATACTAATTAAACCCCGCTAACATGTGTTCACATCCTAAATGAGACACAATATTCAAAGAGCAGTCCCAAACCGGGGACTATTCAAAATTAATCCCTATTGGATTAATTTTGAACGGGCATGGACCTAAAATCATATTAATAAGTCGGTTATTGGACAACAATACACTAATTATTAACACTAATTATGCATCAATGAAACCCTAAACCCTAAATATGCAATAACAAGAAATTAATAGAAAATTAAAGAAATAAATAGATAAATTAATTACTTGAGCAACAAAGAGGAGAAAATCAGAAGAAAATCAGCAATCTCGGAACCCAGCTGCGCAACAATCAGATCCAAGCCAATCCAGAGGAGAGAGAGTGATATTAATTGACCAAAACGGCGCTGCAAGTTTTCATTATAACCCTAAATGACCCTTCCTACACGGATTTTTAAATATTAATCCGTGTGGCTCTCTCTATATTTACACACGGTTTCTTATATAAATAACCGTGTACATAATATAATCCTACACGGATATTTCAGTAAAAATCCGTGTAGCTCTCTCACATTTTATACACGGATATTTACTGAAATATCCGTGTAGGATGCCTTAATTTCCACACGGACACTGATTGGGGTATTATTATCTGTGTAGAATTCCTTGAGCAATGGAAAAATCCGATTTTATACACGTTTTTTTTATAAAATTTAGAAAATCCGTGTATAAGGTACAGTGTAGGAAGACGTTTTTTGTAGTAGTGTTGAGTGACAACAAGCCCGAAAGTACGTCATCATGGATCTCATTTGAAAGATAAAATTGTGTAGGAGACATTCGTAGTTTTAGATTCGCAAAATCCTCATAAATTGTTAGAAATATGGACGAGATTGAACGGAGAAAAAAAAACTCCGCATCTAAAAACATGTATGGTCATCCCATGTAGTTTGAGTGGTCCCCCCACTGGTATTTATGGTGAAGGTATGTTTGGGAGATTTGGTTAGGGCGACAATTATTTACGTAAAAATTGTTAAACTCATAGGTATAAATACTTAATGTATATATATGAATACTTTAGAAAAGAAATTCAGTGCTAGAGTTTTTGAGGCTCTCCACATTGTTGTGGCAGTTATGATAGTTATGGTGTGAATTTTATGGTACTTGAGTGCGAGTACTGTTATCAGCTTTTGTATATAAAATACTTTCTCACAAAATATCTACAAATCGAAGCAAAAATAAAAATATACACATTTGACAACTATTTTCCGTAATAAAATATCCAATTTTTTTAAATTAAATATATACTCTCTTTGCTAATAATTAATTTGACCCATCAATAAATATTTTAACAAGTAAATATTTTTAAACAATTTATCTCCCGATTTTATTATGTATGAAATTAAAAAAATAAAATAAAATTCAAAAGGTAGTACGTAGATGAAAGAAACTCGAAACCTAGCAGAAATGCAACCTAAGTCTGCATTTTATCTTCTATTTATGGTAATAGACAGATACAAAGTACATGCTATTAAAAAAAATGTAGTTTTGCATGGCTTTATTTCTCCCCTAACACGTTTTTTTTTTTTAGTAATGGGTACATGCATTTTGTGATGGTTGAGAACGTTAATTGAATGAATACATAATGTTGAATACGAAATTAAATAACTTAATAAGAAACATGACTTGAAAATTATTCAATTAAATATAATATACAACCATCACAATATAATCTCATAAATGATCATTACTTGAAATGAAAAATTAATAAATTAAAAAGTGCTACATAAATGGTGCTTGATAAATTGCAACTTAAAAAGATCACTTTTTTTCCCATCTGTCTTGGTGCTTGATTGTGTGGGCCCAGCAACAATCTAATTACAAATTGACCCATAGGCCCAAAATTCATCAATTTTGGATCCAGGCTTGGTTGTTAATTAGCACGTGGAAAGAACAACAACTCCGTAAAAAATAACTATAAACAAAATTGAGGGTAATTTTGTTAGAGCAATCATTGTCTTTTTCTTTTCTGTAAAATGTTGTTACATTGGATTTATTTTAGACCAATTGCACGGACAAGCTTTAGGTACTTAAATTAGACATCCTTTTGGGCTGCTAAGGAATTGTTAATTTGCACTAAGTATCACACTTTGAAACAAAAAACACAAATTAATTTACTGGTACTTTTGAATTAATTTTGGATCCATAAAACTGAGGACAAATTAAACCTAGCTCTGATCCATAAAACTGAGGACAAAAGCGAAACAAAAGCGCAGAACACATCTTAACTGAAGACAAATGGAAAAGAACCAAATGATCAAATAAAAACTGGATCGAAATGAAACCAGAGTTTCTAATTTTGTACAACTATCAAACATAAAAAAACAGTAAACGAAACTAAAAAACCGCTCTTTCTGATTGAGCCCCACAATCAATCTAAGAACAGAACAATTAATTTGCATGGTACCGCACCACCAGTGCCAAAAACATCAATTAATACAGCCAAGTTAATACTTATTCAGAGAAAATCACACTTCATGGAAAATTACAAATAAGCCAACCAAATGGCAGATTTCAAACATTAAGCCCTGCTTCAACCACAGCCCTTCCACTATCTACTATCTGGAGAGATGGAACCGGAATTTTATCATGAAACAGAGACAATAAAACAAAATAATTATGGATTGACCCATAGACCTAACTGTCCTCAGTTTTGGATCCGAGCTAGATTGTACCATAGCAAGAGAATCACAAGTCCAAAAAAATAACTGTAAATAAAATTGAGGCTAGTTTTGCTGGAGTTGTCATGGTCTTTTTGTCTATGATATGATATCACCAGAAGAGAATCACAGGCATTGTTTGTGCAAGTATCACTCTTCAGAAAAAAATTACATGTACCGGTACTGTAGATGCTATCCAACTTCCTTGTCATCAAGAACTTGTGAATCCAAATTTCACTGTTACTATGACATTGAAGAGCCTACAAGTAAGCCATAAATTTAGATTAGATAAATCTACATTTAATAGTAATACCTCTTCAAGGTGATTTCTTGTTCAGCTTGGATTAATCCAACAGGAGAAAAACCTGGTATTATTGTAACATTGCCTTAACAAAAATTTGAAAAACCTTCGCTTAATTTGTATCCAATGGTAAAACCTAAATCCAGCAAGATAAACAAGCAAGACGCACAAACAAATTGAAAGGATTACAATTTAAGTTGATCCAGCCCTTCCCTGTTCACCAGTTTCCCGTTTAGTACATTCTTGTTGAGCACTTTCCAAATTAGCTTCTCTATCATCTCGAGGGTTGTAAATCAACTGCCAAAGAAAATTAGACATGAAATGCCAGTAAGTTAGGATAGTTCTAGAGGATTTATGTAGAAAATCAGTATGATAGAAGCTGTTTGGTCCTGAAATTGGAAATCACCTATTTTTCTCATTTTTTTTGTTTTTTGGGGTCTTATTCTATAACTTTGGTTATTTTTTTTATGCACTGTGAATCAATCAAGGCTTAAGCATGGAATTCCAGAAAATTTACCCAAGATGTTGGTACCAGTTGGATCTGATATTAATATATACAGTCAAGGGTCTCTAGCCTCTAAATAATCTAATCTTATTATTTTTAATGTTGTACCCAGACCTCGTTGTAAGTGATGTTGTTTCTTTTGCACCAGGGTCTCAGCAGTGGACAATCACCGATGGTGATAGGAGGCCTGAATTGGAGGATTTCAGAAGGAGGATAGATGCTAATGTTCCTACAGTGTGCTAGTCCGCCAGCTTTAAGTTCCATCAGGCCATGGAAACCTTCCAACACAGCAAGCCTTGGGCACTTCATTATCAAAAGAACTTTGAGATTGCTTGAATGGTTTTGATCCGATAGCAATGGCAAGGAGCTCAGCTTGTCACAAGAATCCAGTTCCAGGAACTTTAGTGATAGTGGCAGTGTTTTATCTTTCCAATTGCATAACTCTGGACAATATGATATCCTCAAGTGCTTGAGGTTGCTGAGGTTATCCAGCCCAGTCACTGATATGATCTTTCTGCATTTATAGATCTCCAGCATCACCAATGAAGGTAGATTTAGCATTAAACGTTGACAGCTCACTCCAACTGTTGGTGCACATGTTAATGACTCCACTTCTGGAAAATCTTCTTTTGTTAAGAATAGTGTAAAGGGATTTTCTAGAAGTGGAATTTGGGATTTGACTGATGACAAATGGATCTCATTATTCCCAAACAAATTCAACCCTTCAATCGTTGTATCTCTCTGTTGCATGAGTAAAATAGATTAGTTTAATTAAAGAAAGTAGATAATGAATAAAATGTTTAAAATGCTTATCACATGGTGATCCTTTACCTGATAGACATATCTTTCACCCAAATGCATTCCGGGACAGTCATAAATTTCAGCCCTCTGGGTCATGGAGTGTAACACATCCTTCACAGGAAATTGGAGAATGGGACAGTGTGATATTTGCACGTTTTTCAGCCCTTTCTGTAATTCAGGACAATCCTCAGATAGGAGATCTGTATGATACAGTTCCTCTCTCTTCACCCAAAGAATTGAGGTCAATAGTGGACAATGTGAGACATCAAGCATTTGGATACTAGATTGTAAAGGAAAAATGATTTCCTGAATACCACAATAAGCTATCTTCAGTTTCTTGATTCCTGTTGGAATAGCTGGGAGTTCTAATTTTGGGCAACACTCAAAACTAACTTCCTCAACAAAATTTAAGCCCCAATCACTCCAATTAATCGACATTAGCTCTACACAGTTTGAAATTGTAAGGTTCTTACATACTGACTGGAAAATGATTTCACGAAAACCACACTTATGTATCTTTAGTTTCAAGGTTCCAACTGGAACGCTTATGAATTCCAATTTTGGGCAGCATTCAAAAGTAACTTCCTCAACTGAAGTGAAGCTCCCAGCACACCAATTAATCGAGGTTAACTCTACACAGTTTGAGATTATTAGGTTCTCAAATATTGACCCGAGCATAATTTCACGAAAGCCACACTCGTGTATCTTAAGTTTTTTCATTACTGACGGACATGCTAGGAATTTCAATTTTGGGCAGTATTCGAAAATAACTTCATGTGGGATTTTTGGGATTTTCCTTAATTTTTGGCAATTTTCTAAAACAAGCTCCTTAAGACAGGGGAAGTCACCACCATGTGCCTGCCACTCCACCAGATTGAGCATGTTCCTCAATGAAAGCACTTCAAGTGATGGGTAACTAGGTTCCCTGGGCTGCTTGGAAGAACCATATTCTGCCAACATTGAATCATTGTTGAACACAACTCCCACATTTCTAACACGAGTACTACCTGATATTTCGAGAAACTTGAGAGATGGCAGTTGACCAAATGGTGGGAAGAAATTAGGCTCGGTACAGAAGTTAAGAATAAGAGTTGTTAGTTTGGGAAGTATTGGGTTAAGCAACCAAGAAGGAAAAATTCGCCCTTCATATTTTAATATTGCAAGCTCTGTGAGGTTACCATGAGGTCGGAGGCTCTGGAGTACAACATCCTGTATGTTTTCATCATCCTCATTTGTTGCATTTTTACTTGAACTCACAGTTAAATGGAGATGGAGTTTATCTCTGCAATTCAGCATACTAGGATCTTTCTGAAAGTTTAAGATTAACTTGTGTAAATTTGGCTTTGATTCAAGATTGGCATTCCTAGAGTGTACCGCATCATCGATGTTTCTCAAGCCTGTTATGCACAGCAACCCACAAAGCTTATTCATATTCTGAAGCTCTCCCAGCCCCCCACTGCTGCCATGATTCGTGACAGTAAAATCCCCACTTAAAGGTTTAATTGTTGGTAATTTTCCAATCCCATTTGGCATGTAGATAAGAGATGCAGGTAAACTTAAAATGCGCAACCTAGTTAACTGCTCTATGCCCCTTGGTAACTCTTTGAGTTTTGTACAATATCTTAAAGATAATGTATGCAGGTTACGGAGCAGAAAGATAGATTCAGGTAAATGCTGGATTTTGTAACTTCTCAGCTGGAAGTACTGAAGGTTAATAAGGTTTTTGATGTTTTCAGGTAACTCCCGAAGATGAAAGATATTCAGATCCAAAGTTTGGAGGTTGTAAAGAAGACATAAAGTTTCAGGAAGTGTTTCCATCTGATCATGTTCAACAGAAAGGTACCATAAATGCTTCAACATGCTGAGTGTACTTTGCAACAAGGAATACCTCAAATGAAGAGCTCTCAAGCAAGCAGATTCAGAAAAGATTGCACAGTCGAAGTTCATTGTCCAGCATTCCTTCACAATTGTTCTGATAGAGCAATAGTTGCTGGGTACTAAAAGAGAACCCAAGAATTTCTCTCTTTCGGTTAAGTAGAGATGGTATACTTTGTATGGACCACTACATTGTTGGTCATTTTCTAAAACAGGTTGGTATGCTTCTTGAGAAATGGATCTTGCTAGATCATGTATTAAATCATGTAGGAAGTATTTAGTGGAAGGCCCACAATCAACAAGTGATCTACCATGCAATTCATCGAAGTACACACTTCCGATCTCTTCCAATGTTTTCAAATTTCTTGTATTGCCATTAATATATCCTTGCGCAATCCAGAGCCTGACCACCATGTCTTTTCCAAATTGTGTATCTTTCGGAAACATGGATAAATAAAGAAAACATGGCTTTAGATGCGGTGGCAATTTCTGGTAACTTAACCTTAATGCTGGCATAACCTCTCCAGTCTCATCTATTTCAGATATATCACTCTCCAAAATTTCCCTCCATTTCTCTTCGTCCGTTTCATAACGGAGAATACCTCCTAGCACCTTGGTAGCCAAAGGGGAGCCTTTGCACTTTTTGACAATACCACGACCAATGTTCTGCAGATTTTCATTTTCATTTGCCTCTCTATTGCCAAAAGCAAAATGTTTAAACAACAACCAACAATTTCCCTCAGGTAAGGAACCCAATTTAAAAGGTGATGTTGTCTGCATAATCTTCGAAACTGAGGTATTGCGAGTCGTTGTCAAAATTCTAACAAATTTAGCCACGAAAAAACCAACTCGAAAGCACTCCCACAGGTTTGTTTTTTCATTCCACACATCATCTAGCACGAGAAACAAGCCAAGACTTTTTATCCTTTCCTTGAGAACATCTTGGAGTTCACTTAGCTCAGAAAATTCACAATGGCTATCACTCATCGACTCAACAATAGCTTTGGTTAGCCGCACTACATCAAAATCTTCAGATACAGATACCCAACATCTCTTGTCAAACAACCCATGAATCCGAGAGTCATTGTAAACAAGTTGGGCAAGCGTGGTCTTGCCGGACCCACCCATTCCAACAATGGGAAGAACCATAAAATTTGGACCATTTGAAGGGTTTAGGAGACCAATGATATTCTCCTTCTCCTCTTCCCTACCAAAAATAGCACTCTCATCCACATGAGAGCTAGTTGGTGGTCGAATTTGTGAACCAATAACCAGTCGAGGCCCATCCTCCTCCTTCAAGTGAAGATCCCTACGAGCATTTGAAATCTCTTCAAACCTCTCTGTTATACCCTTGATCTTGTCAGCTATGCCGTCTGGAATGAAGGCCTTGGTAATAGTAGCTGAATAAGTAGTAAGGGAGGATGATTTCTCCATCGCATCTAATTTTCTCTTTCTTCCTGTAAAATTGTATATCAAAATTTCTGTTAGTAATCCCCATCTTTATAAAAAAATAAAAAAATAAATGTCTTAGTCTCCTACAAATTACTTGAAAAGTCACGAAAAATTAACACAATGGTTACCTGAAGGATTTTCAACGTTATCTATTTTTTTTCTTTGTGTTGTTTTGGATGGATTGCATAAGGGTTAAAGTTGTTAAAAATTGATCAAAGTTGTTGCGATTAGCAGTTTCTAATACTTGTTGTCAGAAGCATGATGTGTGTCAATTTCTATAGTTAGCTTATATCAATATTTAGCAAAGTTAGTTACGGCAGCATGTATCAATTTTAGAGCGTTGTGCAGGTCTAAAAATAGTTATTTTATTAGGTATATTAATTATGTAAGGATGAGATGAATTGGTAATGAAAAATATAGTTTATGTTTTTGAGCAGTTTAGAGAATCCAATATTTTCTTTGTATGAAACAGAGTTGCGCAGGACAGAGCAAAAATTTGAAATTGTTTTTGGTAAAGTTTTGCTGAGCATATAGCAATTTTTTTTAACAATATTGGGCATCGAAGAAAACTGATTCATTGGGCACAAATGGCTGAAACGATATGGGCAACACCGTCAACGTGATTCAACCAACAATTTCTCAGTTCAAAGGTGAAAATTATTAATTTTGGAGCATTGATCAAGATGGCCATGCAGTTCAAATCACAAGGTTTGTGGGATTTAGTAGATAAAGGTGCCCCTACTCAAGACCCCAATGCACAAGAAAACTAGAGGAAGGAGGCACGAGCAATGTTTTTAATCCAACAATCCATTCACAATATGATTTTCTCCAAAATTGCTGCAGCAACCATTGCACATGGACAACCTTTAAGATGACATTTCAGGGAAACACACACATTATGGCAATCAAATTGCAAGGGCTTCGTTGAGATTTTGAGACACTACACATGCAAACAGTAGAATCAGTGCAGATTTTTTCTGTCAAGAATCACATCCATTGTCAACCAAATTCGCACATACGGAGACAAAGTGTCAGACCAGACCATGGTGGCACAAGTGTTGAGAAGTGTAACACAGAAATTTGATCACATTGTGACAGCAATTGAAGAATCAAAAGATCTTTTGTCCTCTACATTTAATGAATTGATGGGATCACTGCAGACCCATGAATCACAAATGTCTAGATCAGAAGAGAAAATCAATGAAAAGGTGCTTATACAACAGGGGAGTCCTCATGAGATAGAGGACCCGAAAGAGGTGGACGTGGACTTGGCAGATTCAACAATATCCAGTTCTTCCATTACATAAGGTATGGGCATGTGCAAGCTAATTGTTTCAAAAAGTTGAGGGAGGAACAACAAGCAAGTTACATAGAAGAAGAAGAGAAGGAAAATGAGATTTTTGAAGCCTCTATTAGGTTTCTAGACAAACAGTTGTTTGAACATCTAGGTGAAATCTACGAACTGAAGGTAAACTAGGCAATGATAAGTCGATTCAAGTGGAAGGAAAAGGCACAGTATCAATTCAAACAAATAATAAAAGGTATGAAGTATCTTGATGACATTCAAACATATAGCGAAAATCACTATATTTTATCTCGAAAAATGGCAAAAAGAGAATGCAAAGTAGTCATTTATCCGATTTATTTACCGCAAACATGTTTTTGAGTCATTTTAGCAGGTTCTGGAGAAAGTTGCTTATTTAGGCAAAAAAAGAGCAAAAACGTCATATTTGGATGATTATTGAAGAAGGCATCGAATCGGGACATTACATAGTGTATGTAACAACTTATACGAAGTGCACAACATGCAAAATAGAGAAATTCTATGAAAATACATGAAGTCAGGAAACCGTGCGGGTTTCCCCTATGCCGCATGTGACATACACCAGAGTGCGCACGATCCATGGACTCAATCTATGGACTGTGTTTTCTGGGGTGTATGTTGAACTTGATTTCTTAATTATGTTTTGTTTGCGTTTAATTTTTTTTGCAATTTAATCTTTTTATATTATCGTGCATAAATAGTTTCGTCTATTATATTCCAATGATCTCCACATACCAATAGGTGCGTAGTCGTTTACATCATTTTGTGAGAAGGATAATGCATTGTAAGTACTAACACTTCAGCTAATGAGGCATTGTAGTAGTTCAAAGACTAGTATTATAACCCAAGAAACTCATTTGACGGGATAGCATAAAGAGTATCATAGGCTAAGTTTAGTTCCTCTACGAACAAACTAGACTTAGTTGGAATAATATTAGAAAGCATCTAGATTAGGTGGGGGATTTGGGATATTTTAACTACGGGGTAGTATAAGGAAATAATATAATTTTATACTTAAAATACTTTAGTTTTGATAGCCCAAAAGTCGATTGAAAGATCAAGAAAAAACACATAACAAAGCACACAGGATACTTTGTGGGTAGTGACAGTGCCACATGTTGGGTACCCTGCGGGTAGTCTATACCGCACATGGCAGTGACAATATGATGGGTCCAAACGAAGACTTCAGATTTCAATATAGATGACTATACTTTTTAACTCTAATTTAACTTACGAGTCAGATTACAAGTGCACAATCTTATCGCATAGTACAATTGGAGTATCGATCCACAGGGATTAGTGTATTAAATTATAAATAATTTTCACTAGTTCTAGGTAGGTTTATATTGGGGTATACTTTAAGTTTAATGTAGTAGCACTACAGTGTGACTGGCAGAAATAGTAGAAATTCTCTAGGGTTCATGTTTTCCTATCATTCCTAATAATGCAGATATTTGTTTTCAGCTCTTGTCTATACCGCATGCGGCACTGTCTCTACCATGTGCAGTATAGACTACCTGCAGGCTACCCCGCATGTGGTACTGTCACAACCTGCATAGCTTCTTGGTTTTATGTTTTGCATTTTTGAAACTTTTCTGATCTTTCGATTGGCTTTTGGGCTAAGAAAACTAAAGTATTTTAAGTACATAATTATATTATTTCCTTATACTACCCGTAGTTGAAATATCTCAAATCTTTGACCTAATCAAAATGCTTTCTAATGTTGTTCCGACTAACTTTGAGTTGTTCGTAGAGAGATCTAACTTTACCTATGATGCTTTCTATCATATCCCGCCATAGGAGCCCCTGGGTTCTAACCCTAGTCTTTGAGCTGAAGTATTACTACTTACAATGCATTATCCTTCTCACACAAGGATGAAAACAGGTACTCATTAATTGGTATGTGGAGGGTTATTGGCATATAGTAAACGAAACTATGTATGCAAGAATATTACAAAAAGGTTAAAGCGCAAAAGAATTCAACGCAAATAAAACATAAACAAAATATCAAATATTATTAAGGAATCATAGTTCAACCCTCACTCTAGAGATGAGAAGTTTAGCTACTCATAGACATGGCAAAATAAAATAAAATAAAGAGAACATAGATTCAACTCTCTTGAAGAAGAAGAATCTTGCCTCCTTAGATGACACCTCCTAGTCTTATATTCTAAGGGTTTCATCTCTCTTCCTAGTATTCCTAACTTAGCCTAACAATGACCTAACAGTGAGGATTGTGACTATAGTTATGGACTTAATCACAAGTAAACATGCACACCTAATCCTATTACAAAAGGGGGTATTTATAGTCCTTCCTAAAGAGTAGTGGGAGTAGTGAAGATCATAGAGGACATAGGGTCCACCCATGATCTAGCATGATTTGGCTAAAAATAGCACTCCAACAATAGCGTTCCTTCTAGAAGACTCCGTCTAAAATAGCACAGCAGACCAGAAGGTTGAACCTTCTAGAAGACATCAATCTACGACTGAGATTTACTGATCCAACGGCTTAGAAAAACAGTCCACGGATTGTGTGGTCTCTGGAGTATGTGACATAGGGCGAAGTCAGGGGGTTTCCTGACTTCATGTATTTTTTATAGAATTTCACCATTTTGTATATTGTGCAGTTCATGTAAGTTATTACATATGTCATGTAATGTTTTGATTTGATGTCATCTTCAATAATGATCCAAACATATATCATCACAATTAGGAATGATAGGAAACCTTAACACTACAAAATCTCTATTTTTCATTTAATTTAGCCAAATTATAATTTACTAATTACAAAGTACCATCACCGCATTAAACTCCAAGTTTGTGAGCATCTAGACTAGTGAAAATTGTTTATAAGCTAATACATAATCCCTGTGAATAGACAACCCCAATTATACTATGCATTAAGATTATGCGCTTGTAATCTAAATCGTAATTGAAATTAAGGTTAAAGGGTATATTAATTTATACTGAAAGTAGAGTGTAGCATTTCGGTCATCATATATTCACAATGTTTATTATATACCTCAATTATCACAAAATCTCCTAAGCATTGGGCAGCTTATGGAAAATGGGTATTTGTTTTGTTTGAAGAAAAAACCTGTAAGATAAAAAAGAAAACCACCAACCAAATAGTCGTTGAGATAAAGATAACCAGCAATAGATTGTTCCCACTGGAAATTATCAAAATAAGAGAAAGGATATTAGTAGCAAAAACTCTAACCCAATCCAAAATGTGCAACTTAAAATTGTTAAGCCAGAAGGAGATGGTTTTCGGGCTACCACAAATAGGTGAAATAGGTATGTGTGAAGGTTGTATTTATGGAAAGCAAGCCAAAATACCCTTTCCTAAAGGACAAAAGCAAGAAGGGAAACAGAAGTTCTTGAGATAGTGCATACTGATTTTTGTGGACCCATGAAAACAACATCTTTGAGCAGTAGTAGGTATTTTTTTTTTTCTCTTTATAGATGATTATAGCATGATGTGTTGGGTATATTTCTTGAAAAAAAAAAGTGAAACTTTTGAGCACTTCAAAATTCAAGGCATTTGCTGAAAATCAAACCGGTAAAAGAATAAATGTATTAAGATCAGATAGAGGTGGATAATATCAATCAACTTAATTCAAAAAAAAAATGTGAAAAAGAAGGAATAGACCACAAGTTCACCACACCTTATACACCTGAACAAATGGGGTAGCTAAGAGAAAGAATATAATATTGGTAGAATTAGCAAGAAGCATGTTGGAAGCAAAAGAATTACTAAATGAGTTTTGGGCTGAGGAAGTAGCAATTGTGGTTTACCTATTGAATATATCTCCCACCAAAGCAGTTATAAATAGAACCCCAATTGAGGAATGATATGAGAGAAAACCCAGAATTTGGCATTTGAAAATATTTGATTGTGTTGCATACACCTTGATCAATTCACAAAATATGAGGAAGATTGATGAAATATCAGAAAAATGCATATTTATGGGTTATTGCATACACACGAAGGGATATAAGTTTTACAATTAAGATAGCAAGAAGTTTTTTATTAGTTGTAATGTATTGTTTGACGAAAATATAAATTGGAAATGGAATGAAGAAAAACAAAGAGTAGAGTGTTGAATCTACGTAATTCGATGAAGTGGAAGATAAAGTACTTGAACAGCCAAGCAACTCAATCAATTTAGATCGGAACAGAAGCAATTATGATCCTGATTTACCTCCAGACAGACCTGACAGAAGCCAAAACCCTGATCATAATATACCAATAGTCAAAGTTTACAACAGGCGTAATTTTGGTTCTAACACACCCATAAGAAAAATGAAATATGTGTAGGAATTGTATAAAGCAACACAAGCATTGTTTGTTGTCGACCCTACAACCTATGAATAAGCAACAATAAAAGAAGAAAGACATCAAGCAATGCTAGAATAATTGGTCACAGCAAGATTAGTGGAGCTCAAGTGAAAAAGTTGTGAAGAACATAACACACGTAAACTTACAAAGGCATTGGCACAAGGCAAATTTGAGCAATACAGATCAGCCCTTGGAGTTGGCAACTTTGGATCAAGGGGGGAGTGTTAAAAATTGATAAAAGTTGTTGTGATTAGCAGTTTCCAATATTAGTTGCTAGAAGCATGATGTGTATCAATTTCGATAGTCAGCTTAAATATATATATTTAGCAAAGTTAATTACGGCAACATGTATCAATTTTAGGACGTTGTGGAGGTAGTCGAGGTCTAAAAGTAGATTTTGTATTAGGTTTATTAATTATGTAAGTAGGAAATGAATTGGTAATGAAAGAAATAGTTCATATTATTGTGTAGTTTAGAGAATCCATATTTTTTTTTTTGTATGAAACAGAGTTGTGCGAGACAGAAAAAAATTAGAAAATTGTTTAGGTAAAGTTTTGTTGTGCATATAGCAAATTTTCCCACAAGAGTGACATATCTATAAACTATTTTTAGGCAATGTGCATGGCTTAAAAAATGCAACATCTAAGGTATATGTTATTATCTTACCAGTTAGGCACTATGGCAGTAAAGGTAAATTGCTGAAATATAAAAAAGGATTCAAAAATTATAACAGCTAGTTTATTTAAGAGCAATGTATCATTATTAATAGAGTAGAAAATAGTGCCTTGTAATTAATAGCAATAGGGAATAGTGTATTGTAATGGCTAGTTTTTTTATTACCCTATAAGTATAAATAGGGACACTTGTAATCAGAAAAATAAGATTGTAAAGACAATTTTTTTCTTAATCTCCTCTCTATATCTTATAAAAAATAACACAGTATCATAGCCATATATCTAAAAGTTCCGCACAAGTGCCACCCAAACTACCAAAGCTAGTCAGTACTAGCCAAAAAAGAGTCAAGAGCCCAAGTGCCAAGAACTCAAAAAGTGTCAGGAGAAAGAAGGATAAAAGCCAAAGAAGTCCTCTTTCTGCACGTACCAAAAAAGCTGATAACAAAAATATAGCATTTGTTCTTATCAGTAAAGAACCAAAAAACACAAATTCCAAAATTTGTTCTGATCAGAGATCAGATTCATAACAAGAAACAAACAAGAAAAACTAATTCTTATCAAATTAAAAAAAATCTTTCTTGAAAAAATCAAACAACCATGATACAAAACTCAATATATCGTATAGACTCCTATCCAAATAACCAAAACCTTCGTCTCACCATTAATCAATGCCATCTGAATAGTTGTATAAATTGCAAAAAAGAGGGTTAAGCTCAAGATTGGTGTGGGTTCTTGTATCCTAATCTCAGACCGAAATGGTGTAAAGTGGTGGAGAAAAAAGTGAGCGATCAGGAGAAAGAAAGAGAAGACAAAATAGATGAATTGGATCAAACTATTTGCTTTCCACTCAAGTACAACAAACAATTGAATTTCGGTA
>CAXKVW010000822.1:0-163032 GCA_964058825.1 Carex arenaria
GTTTTCAAGAGGAAGAGACAAGAGGAAGAGAAAAATGATTATAACAGAACAAAAAGAAGAGCAAGAAAGAGAGAATCATGCGACTTTGGCTGAAGAGGAGAGCTTGAAGAGGTTATGATCAAGTAAAGTTGGGTCCGATGTCCATCGGACTCAAACTGGGTCCAATAGGTTTCATAACCCATGCTCACGGATATTAAAGCGAACTTGCACGGCTATTAAAGTGATACGTACAGATTTTAAAGCTGATCGGACACTTATGGAGCTCATCAGACCCATTTTGAGTACGATAGGCATCGGACCCAAGCTGCTCCCAAATATCAGAGGTTTCTTACGGATGAAGTTTGCAAAAAAAAAAAAAAAAAATTGGCCCGCCGTATGACTGTATCTAGCTCACTCATAGTCAAAGATTTGACGTATAGTACCGTGTTCAACTTGGTCTTCTCTCTGATCATTTTTCCACCGAAAGAGTTGCTTCCCCTTGCATTGCGTCATTGATTTGCATCACCTTGTATTGAGTCCGCATCTGCTGCGATTCTTCGCTCATGAACAGTGACCTGCGATTCCTGCTTTTCCAAATCCAACTGTTGAATTGTTTCGAGATTCGTGCAAGAAAAAATCAGCTGCTTTGAGATACGTGTACGAAATTAGTGTACGGTCAGATTTGGAAAAGCATGAATTTTAGAGTTACTGTTGACCGTTTTAGAATCGCAGCAGATGTGATTTCCCTTGTATTGCGTCACGACTTGAGAGGAGGTTCGATGGGCATGGAACCTATTTTGGTTCGACTAATTCAATCACCATTCAATATGTTTTAAGATTCGTGCGCAATTCTTTAAATTTCGTGCAAGTCTGTTTCAATTTTCATGCACACAGATCTTAAAATGAATCCAATAGTCATGGAACTCATTGAACTTAAAAGTAGATCAAATGGGCATCGGACCCACTCTGTTCTCTTGCGTCACTTGTTTAATTAAGAGTGCTTGATTGTTATATGATTATGTAAAAATTAGAACTAATAAATTTCAGCGTTATTTTATTATTTGAATGCAGAATAACTTTAATATATCACCTTTTTTGCATGACAAAATATATACAGAAATTTATTATATTTTCTGTAGATTCGTTAAAGTTGGTTGTCAAAAGTGAGAGAGAACACTTAAAACCATTTTCTACATTTCAATATATTTTGCATATATATAACTTTAAACTAAGAGTACATTATTGCAGATCAATACGACTAGCCTAGTAGCTAAGGCACTATTACATTCGCAAGTTTGACTACACATTCATTTTTTTTATATGCGAAATAAATTAAACACGTACTGATGTAATTATAAAGATGTTAAAACAAAAATTGTAACAAAATTTAATATTGCAAAGGGTTCTCATAAGCAAACACATAGATAAACAATTTATAGTATCTGACGTACGCTTTAATTTTCTTTTAGCTGATGATAAAATGTCAAATAACATTTGCACGAAATTGATCAAACTCGTAAATAAACAATGTTATTTGTCCTCGTCACACTCGATCAAACTCTATGCTGAACTAGGGTAACAAGGGCATGATGCAGTTGGAATCTTATCCAGAGTAGGGGTGGTGAAATTGTGGGGTCAATTGACAGGAAAAGTGGGAAAGAACAATTAAGGAATTATTCCTCATGAAAGTTGAAGTCAATGCTAGAAATTTAGGTTAGATTCTTTCTTGTCTTCCTTTTAGAAGAACGCGGTACCACGGCCGACATACGCCCGAAGAAATCGGAACTTTAACAAAATAATTTTTTTGACTGATTTTTTTAAACTATTAAATAAAATATTTCTCTTCTAAAATTATTGACACAACATCCATGTGAATATTAACTTTTTACTCCCTCTCCTTCTCCCTCCTATTTATTCTTAAAATATTAAAATATTTTGACCCGTATTATTCAATTTTAAATCAATAATTAACAAGGAAAGTAATATACTTCATATTATTCTATGTATATTTCATTCTAATTTTGTTAATTTTCTTTTTAGGAAAATAGTGAAAACTTTTTGTCAATTTCATCTATTCTTCTCATAAATTTACATCAATAGTAATTATGGAAGGAGTGAGACTATATATGCACCATGCATAGTGAATATTGACACGTGCTATGGACTCAAATTTTTAGTTTGAAAGTCTTAACGGTTAATCCAAACCATTCAATATGGTCTCTATATGAATATGTATTCGTAAACTAAATTTTACATTTTTATGAAAAAAAATTACTTTTTTGTTGATGGATAGAAAATCACTTGATCTGGAAATTCTGGACCATCCGAAAACAGTGATTTTTTAACCATCTTAAAAAATAGTAAACAAATTCTAAAATGTGTAAAATTTAGTTTACAAGTACATATTCATATGAATACCATGTTGAACAGTTAAAATCGACTAAATAATTTTGAAAACCAAAATATTGATCCAAGTACAGACTACGAGCCAATCCGCGCTATGCACAGTACCATAGTGCCTCACTCGAAAGGAGTGAAAGGAGTGAGGCTATGTACTTTTTAAATGTTTAATGTGCCTACTTGATGTATTAACAAGTTTTCGCATTAAGAATTTCCTTGAATCCTATAAATTAATTTTTCTAACGTCGTATTTTATTGTGTTCTTGAAACAGTATATAAAATAAAAATTAAAAAAAAATAAACAGATAAAGATTTAATTGTAATCAGACAAAGTTCTAATTAATGTTTATTACATAAAATTGATTAATTATAGTTTTAATTAATGTTTATTACATAAAAATTGATTAATTATACATTAATTGATACTAAGTTTCATGAAAATTAAAAAACATATTAATAGTAATCAAGCTATTACGTACTATGATCGGGTCAGATCAACCTTGACCAGTTCATGATTGTTGGAACTTCTATTAATTTTAACTTAATATTCTCTTATTTTATCATCATTGAAAAGTGTATTATTGGTGAATTACTTGAATTCTTCTATAGAACATGTTCCTAATATTATTATATATAGATTTTTCAACAGTTATACGAAATCCACACATATATAATTGGTTTTTATCATTTTTTATTATAAAAAGATCTTCTGAATTAAGGTATCTTGCGCATGAACGAGTTACACGCTAATTTATTAGTAAAATCCAAAAAATTAACAAGTACGATTAATTTAATTTATAATATTAATCATTGAAGTATTACATATATAATTTGAGTTTTTATCATTACCTCAATAATTAATATTTCTGATAGAATACTCATTGTAATATTTATTTTTATTATTACCTGACACAAGGGCCCGCAAGGGAAATTAAGAGGAAATTTCCTACCACATGGTTCACATGCATGTGTGAGGTTGATCCGACTCTGCTGCTTTTATTGAATAAAAGCAGGGTCCTGCTTTTACCATCCAAACCATTCAAAATTTTTCATTCACGTATCTCGATAAAGAAACTTTTTCATGCACAAATCTCAACGAATTTGAATGGTTGAGATGATAAAAGCAGGTTCCTGATTTTATGGAATAAAAGCAGCAGAGTCGGATTCGTGAGGTTGTCGGAGACTTGACTCAGTCAGTCTTCCCAACCCAAGTCAACTGATCTACTTCTCCATTCTTATTCCAAATGGACATTCCCATTCGTATCAATTTTCAGAGAGCTAGGGACAAAAGAAACCCTTGTTGGGGCAATATTAATTAGTTTTATAACAAAAGAGCTCAAGTTAATTAGGTTAATCTAGTCAAACATTTATATATAATATAGCTGTCACATAAACTTAAAAGTTTGAATCTTATATATATTCCTCCCGGCAGAGAACGATAACATTTCTTCTTTTCAGTGCCAAATGGAGAGATGTGCAACCTTGAAGCTTCGAAGAAATGACATAACAGATAACACGTCTAATTGAGGCCCAGTGCATATGAATATATTATGTTCATTTCTCGGAGAAAAACTATAATTGAGGAAGAGGGATGATAAGAGAGAAAGAGAGGTAGCTACTATTCTCGTCAAGACATACGCCAACCATAAAACAAAAGAGGGAGCTAGCAAGAAAGAGAGTTTAATTACGTGGGCAAATGGCAAGAAAAACTGCGCGCAAATTCTCAAAGTTCTCAGGTACTAATTAACCATCTAATTTCTTTTGTAAATCCATTTAAATGCGTTAATTGTCGTGAGACTCCATGCCATAGAAATTGCCGTCGTGTGTTATATATCAATGAGCACCTAACAGCGCTTTTTTATCCCTCTGTTATACTTTGTCAAAAGTTGCATTTACATATCACTTTATGGAACAAATGTTAAGCCTCTTATCTAGAGATGATAACGGTATGGATAATTAATATCCGATCCGAATTCGTAAATTTAGATATGAATATCCGATAACCGAATATCAGTATGGATAAGGATACTAATATGATTTTACATTTCAATTATCCCTATCCGAATAGTAGATATACCATATATTTTAATATATATTATAAAAATTTAAGTTATTCACCATTATAATTAAATAAATATTTTGAAATTTTATATTATTTATATTATTTTAATAAATATCCGATCTGATCCGTCTGATATGTCTAATATCCGCTTTGTATCTGTATCCGAAAAAAAAAAGATGGATATGATTTTACCCCTATCCGCTCCGTATCTGCTCTGTTTTTCCCCTACTCTTATCCAAATTTTGTGAGCAGAGGTGCCCAATATTAAAATTAAATTTTAAGATCATGTTTGGGCGTTGTTCCTTAAAATTAAGAAATATTAAATTGCTTATTTCAAGTTAATTAAGGTAGATTCGGCTATCCAACTTTGCATGTGAACTTAAAATTTAAGTTAACTACTTAATTAAGTTATTTCGTTTGATAGGAATTTCAATTTGAAGAATATATTAAGTTGTTAAAATTTTCTAGTAAAATATACCAAACTTAAAATAACCGTAAATCATTCAAAATAAAATAATAACCAAATTAAGGAGAATTATAATTTATGATTATGAATAAAAAATATTATAGTAGTAATAAAGATGATGCTGATAAATATAGCAATAAAAATATTATTGGCGGTACCACCTCAGGGCACCGAAGGTGAGTCGGAGAGCGCGTGACTGAAACCTATCAGTGGGAGTGAAATTACCTTTGGAAATTGGAAGAGAGAGGGAGGCAACATCAACAGAGAAGGAAAGAGAGACCTAACGAAGAGTACATTAGTTTTAATTTTTCTGTGAGTTTCTCTATCAATAGGTTTTTTCTGTGCTATTTACGGTATGACATTATATATGCATAGCACCGTAGCTCAACGTATTAATTAGTCAAGTCAAAATAAATGCGAAAATAAAATAACCATTAGTGTTAATTAGCTTTGGGACACTTTTTCAATAAAATACGCCAAATTAATAAATTTCACTATTCAAGCGATGATGTAAACAAATTAGTGTTTAGTTACTAAAATAAGCGTGGGCTTTTGGGCTTTTTGGGCTTTTGGGATTTTTGGACTTTTTGGGCTTTTGGGCCTCTAATGTCAACACCTTTAACCACATTCATGTGTAATATAACTTGACCCTCGGTAAAACCCACCTATCATTTTAAAATTATATATACATGAAAGACTGAAAAATCTGTTCTATCTTGGAGCGCATGGATGATAACATAAGGCCGGAACAAGAGATATGCAAAGAGAGTATAAGATTTAAGTAGTGAAAATATGAAATTTTAATAATGGAGGAATAAAATCTCCATATATAACATGAATGATATATTCTACTCAGATATCGGAATAAATAACAAACGCCCATAATTATAAGAAAGAACAAACATTAATTATAGAACCATTGATGCCTAAGTGATCATTTGTCCAAAGATAAAAAGAAAAACTCCGAAAACAGGGGTACCTCAACAGCTACAAATTTATATACATCTGACTGCCTACGGGCTTTAATTTCTCAAAAAAAGAAAAAAAAAATACACATATACATCTGACTGCGAACTAGCTAGTTTCATACATCAGACGTACATGCCACTTCCTTTATTATAGCAGGAGGTTGGACAAAATTCAGCATGCACTTGCAGGTGTGCATTTTATTTTATTTTTTGATAGAAAAATAGGGATCATGTCCTTATTTATATATTGATAACAAAGTCTTACATGTCAGGTTTTGATATAAAACCTGTTACCTCCTTACAAATGCAGACTTTACAGCAAGTCCTTATTGAATTTAAATAAAACAGAAGCCCAAGAAGAAGACCATTAACTGTGAACTTCTTATGCCAGTTCCGTTATTGTCTTGCATTGTTCTCGAAATATTTTGACTCATCTTTCTCTCCATGTGATGAAATATGTGATTGCCATAATCTCATAATGTCTTTTATCTTCATTGGTGTCTTCTTGTATGTAGGTGTGCATTTCATGTCATCTGAAAAGTTTGATCTGAAATAAATTAGAAATTATGAAGTAGAATAGCAAGAAGATAATTAAATCTGTTAATCTTAGAGAAATATATATTTAAATGCCCATTTTAATTAAAGTCCGCCACTAATTATGTTCCATGAGGTTTGATATATATTTATATGAACTATAACATATATATAACGTAGGTACATGTGATCATGAAATTTGATATATATATGTATATGTATATGTTATTCATCCACCATATTTAATTATGTATATGTTTAAAATTCAATAATATATATCATAGTATTTGATGGTTTAAATTTCACAATTAAGTTCCTTATGTTGATTTAAATACCAACTTGCACTAAGCATATTATAAGCTTATTCTCTAGTTTAAAAAAAATTAACCATGATATTTGGGAACTATTTTGAATTGCCAATACTATAAATCATCCAGAGATTCCATAGTAAATTTAATTATTATATCCACTCCACGTACCTTGGAGATGTTAGAGTCCCATAAACTCGAGGATGAAGATAATAAATACACCAAATACGAGCAGGCTAATCGCAAAGTAGGTAAGAATGTTAACAGCAAAACCAAGGTGTGAAATTGTGGAAGGCTTGTAGGATAACAGGATCAGGCTTTGCCCCGAAAGAAAAGCCGAGGCCAAGAATATTATGCAAATATTCAAGTGCGTGTTTGTCTCGACACTTCCAAGATAACCGCTGAAAATAGCAGTTATTCCCCCAAAGGATATAGATGATACCTAAAAGTTAGTTAATGGCAAGTAATTAATTTATTTGTACATATAATTTCATAATTAATTCAACTGCTTTCTTATTAAATATTTACAAATATTAGTTTCTAACCAATGCATGCATGAAAATCCATGTTATTATAAATTTGGTGCATTGCAGCTTAGTAGTTAGTTAAAATTATTTTGTCTTCCACCATTAATTGATCCTTGCACTACCAATTGATCCATTATTAATTATAACTCATAAAAGGAGTATTAAATTTTCTAGTGTCAAACAAAATAACCTTGGAAGATGAACTTCTATATATTATGTGTCCTATTATCTACTTCCTATTGTTGTTGTTAGTTATGAAAGAAAAAATTAATAATGGTAGCCACAGGGAAAGGGTATTTTATATATGATATATAAATACATTTTTCTTTTCAGTGCAAAAATATATATATATGTTTTTCGCGACACATGATCCATAAATATTAATAAAATTCTAACCTTGTTTCCCTTGGTGTAAGCCAACTTGAGATCATCTTCTTCTAAGGTGTCTTGGATGTTATGGTTTGCCCATAACTTGATTATCCAAACGGCAAAAACAATCAAAACTGGTATGAAAACCAAAACAGTGTACCACTTTAAGAACGTGAAGGCAATTGCAAGTGCAGCAGTTGCCAACAAAACTAGTAGAAATTTGCACAACCCCAGAAAGACTTTTATAGTACTAAAGCTCAAATGCATGAGTCTCATTTGGCAAAGGACCATAAGGCAAATGCTGATTATAAAACATGTGAAGGACAGGAAAACTGAGGCTGAGACAACAGGGTGTTGTGCATGGTTCGAAGCGTTTGTATGTATACCAAAGAGGACACCAATCAAACCACCTGATGATAAAGATACAACCCCTTGGCTTAGCTCGGAAAGGCGCGGTATTTCCTTCATCTTCTTTTCGTATTGAGTTTTGTCGTTCTCAGTTTCTTTGTCATTGGTTTTGAAGCTGATATACAAATGAATACATAGGGTAAGGAGTACTGCTGCCATGACAATTGGTATTAGAAGGTTATAAGGGCTTGGAAGCTGCAACAAGGGAATAAGTGATGCGAGAAGAGCAGTTGATGAGAAGATGATGAGAATTTTTGAGATGGTGTGATGGATTGGATGAGGAAATGTGTTACTCGGTGCAAGCATGAAGAATGTATGGATCAGCAAGCAAAAGCCAGCACCGAAAGCCAGAGAGCCAAGGATAGATACGGCTTTAAGAATGTTTTCATTGGCCGATTTTTCAGGTAAAAACATGATGCATAATGCTTCCAACAAACCAAACAACATGGCAATGGTAGCAAACTCTGACTTGGTTTTCCCCTTTGCTTTGCGGATTTCTTCTATCTGTCAGATTAGTAAAAACGAAGGGGAAAAAAAAAACATTATTAGATTAATTAATATATATCCTTAGAGAATGATATTGTGAGTAGAACCTATTGTGAAAAAAAAAAATATTATTAGATAAGCATGGAATTGGTGAGCTAAGTTGAAAACCAATCGGATAAGTATAAAATGATGGGGCTTAGAAACTCAGATCCCTTTTTTTTTTACACCCAGCCAAAATTACCATATGCTAATTGCAAATATATATGCGACTTAATAGGACCTGAGCTAGCTAAATATATATTGGTATACTACAACAAAACCCTCATTACCCTTGAAGACCCTGATTTATTTTAGAAGATTTATATGCATTCTACTAATTTACTGCCCTATATAGTGGATGTGCAGCGTACTGCATGTACCAAATTAAGCGTGAAGAGTTTGTAAGAAATAGCATATTGAAGAGTGACTAACCAGTTTTTTCTCATCAGTTGCAGCAGATGCTTTTTGAGTGCCTGACTCTATGGCCCCACCCGGTGAGGTTACTTCCTGCAGGAAGAAAACAAGAGATTAATCACACCTCTGGTCTCATATATAACAAGAAATTCCCTTATGGTTTAATGGAAGGATTGAAACATGCGACAAATGGTTCTGTCATTTTCTTTTGCCTTTGAGTCTCATCTCTAAAGAAATCAAATCATTAGTGCTGATAGTCTAGGCCATAATATTCTTTTTTTCCTGATGAGAACTCCTGAACCCGTGCCTTTGAAGTCTGAAGTCTATACACCATATTTAGGTTCAGTCAAATAAGATTTTTGACAGAATTAATTGTGGAAAAACAAAATATATGACAAAATCAGTTAAATAGTATAATATATTCAATCCTATAAAGGTATGGACTATGGATATAATGGTTCGATCCTAGACTAGATTTTAAATCGGTAGCAGTTACATTCTCAGTTTTTATTAGGGTTTTCAAAGCATATACATATAAAGTTAAAAACCTGTTGTTGCAAACCAGTCTCTAGATCATTTGGGGAGTCAGTCTCTTTGTTTTCTTGTACCATCACACCAGTCCCTAGTTCCACTCTAAGTGAGTTGATCTTGTCCTTCAATAAACAGATTTACTAGGTGAAGAATGATTGCATGATTAACCTAGCTAGTTGAAACAAAATATAAAAACATCTCTTGTGTAACATAAAATATTGGAAGTTTAAACATTAGATTCAGATATATATATATATATATAGTAGTTTCAAGATCTGTATCTCAACTCCCTCGTGCAAGTTCAGAACGAGTTTAAACAGCTTGAAGCTTTGTATAATAAAAAAATAAAAAAATTCTTGTTTAAGGAGGGAGCTAGGTAGAGAGAGAAGAAAAAAAAGGAGCTATTACAAAAGAACAAAAATAGAAAAGAGAGATATCATTACAAACCCAAAAAGAAGAGTGAGATATACTTGGAAGTCGCCAACTCCCATGGACTTTCAAAAGAAAGAAAGATGAGATAGAGATCGATGAAATTTAAAGCTGGTATATTATTTTCAATCCTACAAAGGTATGGACTAATGGTTCGATCCGATACTGGATTTTAAATCAACAGCAGAGACATTCTCAGTTTTGATTAGAGTTTTCAAAGCATATACATATAAAGTCAAAATTAAACCTGGTGTTGCAAGTGATGGTTATCATTTGGGGGTTCAGTTTCTATGTTTGCTGGTACCAACAAACCAGTCTCTAGATCTGCACCAAGTGAGCTCTTGTCCTGCAATAAACAGATTTTCTAGATAGAGAAAAAAAGGGAACTATTCCAAAGGAACAAAAAAAAAAGAGAAGAGAGATATCATTACAAGCTAACCAAAAAGAAGAGACATATTTGGATGTCCAGCTCCCATGGATTTTCAAAAGAAAGAAAAATGAGATAGAGATGAAATTTAAACCTGGTATATTATTTTCAATCCTATAAAGGTATGGACATTAAACCTGGTATATTATTTTAAATTCCAGTATAGGAATACTGGATTTTAAATCGGCAGCAGTGATATTCTCGGTTTTGATTAGGGTTTTCAAAGCATATAAACCTGGTGTTGCAAGTGGTGGTTATCTTTTGGGGGGTCAGTCTCTACGTTTTCTGGTACCATCAAGCCAGTCTCTAGATCTACACAAAGTGAGTTCTCGTCCTGCAATAAACAGATTTTCTAGGTGAAGAATGATTGAACCTATATAGCTTGTTGAAAAAAATTATAAAATCATCTCTCGTGTAACATAAAATATTGATTTTTCGAAAATTAGTTTCAAATGTGTGTGTGTGTGTGTGTGTGTGCGTGTGTGTCTAGTAGTTTATAGATCTGTACGTCAACTCCTAGTGCAAGTTCAGAACGAGTTTAAACAATTTGAAAGAGCTCTATCTAGTATAATCAAAAGATAAACATCGCTTTGTTCAGGGTGGGACCTAGAGAGAGGAAGAAGAAAAGAGGAACCCATCCAAAAGAACAAAAATGAAAAGATAGAGAAATCATTCCAAATTAATAAAAAAGAAGAGAGATATACTTGGCAAGCACCGGCTCCCATTGATTTTCAAGAGGAAGAGAAAAATGATTCTAAAAGAACAAAAAGGAGAACAAGAAAAGAGATAAAATCGATTTACAATAGTATTTAATCTCTTGCTTGATTGCACACCGTCTTCCATTAATTTTGGGCTTGATAGTTGATATTGATCACTTGCTTCCCTGAAATAAAAAGGATATTATGAGAAATTAGCTTTTGGCAATAACTTCACTGTAATCATGATAGGGTAGCATATATAGAGGAGAGCCTGAAGTCTGAAGAGGTTTCTTAGGGATAAAGTTTCTAGCTCACTGTTAGTCAAGGAATATTTGACAGTACCGTGTCAACTTTGCCTTCTCTCTTGTCAAGTGAGAGAGAACACTTAAAACCATTTTCTACATTTCAATATATTTTGCATATATATAACTTTAATTTAAGAGTACATTATTGCAGAACTACGACTAGCCTAGTAGCTAAGGCATTAATTACCTTCGCAAGTTTGAAATTTCGGCGTTCACATTAAAATGAGTTGAAATATATATCCTCATCTCATGGTAAAAAAGAAAATGCGATATTGACTACACATTCTTTTTTTCAAAAAATGCAAAATAAATTAAACAGTAATGTAATTATAAAGATGTGAAAACAAAAATTGTAACAAAATTTAATATTATAAGCAAACACAGAGATAAACAATGTATAATATCTGACGTACGCTTAAATTTTTCTTTTAGCTGATGTTAAAATGTTGTCAAAAGTCATATGTAGAATTATATACTTTCATAAGTAAATTAACATGCTATGTCTCAAGCACTCTGCTAGTGTTGATGCCTTCAGAAGGCTTGTCTAGCTTAAGGGTTCTATTTGAAAAATAATATTTTTGTCAGATCAGATCATTCTTTTAAATTTATATTTAATATCTTAATATTCAGTTTTTTTTTTACCTCAAAGAACCCATAGTAAAAATAAGCACATTTTTTGCTAATTCTTTGAGATAAGATTGTGCAAATGGGAAGTGAGTCTGCTGCGATTTTAAAGGATTGCAAGGTCCTGCGATTCCAATCTCAAATATTTATTTATTAGAATACATAATTTCAAAAAAAAAGTTAATTTTTGTACACCAATCTCGAAACAGGCCGTAAACAATTGAGATTGAAATCACAGGACCTTGCGATCCTTTGGAATCACAGCAGATTTATTTTCTGTGCAAATATTATTTGTCCTTGTATACGTTTATAAGAATGGAAGAGGAGTGAGCCTATGGTACTATGCATAGCACGGATGGATCCGTACTACGGTTCAATATCTTCATTTTCAAAATTCTAACGGTCGATCTGAACCGTTCAACATGTTTTCCATATGAATATGTACTTGCTGACCAAATTTTACATTTTTTAGAATTTTTTTACTATTTTTTTAGATAGGTAGAAAATCACTTGATCTGAAAATTCTTGACCATCCAAAAACAACGATTTTCTGTCTATCTAAAAAATTAGTAAAAAAATTCTAAAAAATGTAAAATTTGGTCAGCAAGTATACATTCATGTGGAAAACATGTTGAATGATTCGAATCGACCGTTAAAATTTTAAAAACGAAGATATTGAACCGTAGTACGGACCCATCCGTGCTATGCATAGTATCATAGGCTCACTCATGGAAGAGTATCTTTGAAGATAAATAGTAATTATTCGCAAGAGTACACAGACAGAAATGTGTTTATTTTATTAACAACAGTCATATTTGTGAGGCTATATCCACAAAATCCCTCACTAATAGTGCCCCTTTCTTGTAGTCGCGTCACACTCGATGTGGGGTTGTGGAGTCCTTCCAAGTCACGCGAGGGGTCGGTACGTAGAATTGTGGGGTCCTTCCAAGTTGGACTTAGGGTACCATGAAGTGAATGCTAGGAATTTAGATAAGATTCTTTCTGTTTCTAGAAGAAGTACCACGGCCGTCCATCCCAGGAAATCGGATTTTTAACAAAATATTTTTTTTGACTGAATTTTTTTTAAATCATTAAATAATAATATATTTCTTCTTCTAGAACACTATCACGGCCGACATCCTGTGAATATTTTCTACTTTTCCCTCCCCTCTCCTTCTCCCAATTTAAATCAATAATTAACAAGGAAAGTAATATACTTCATATTATTCTATGTAAATTTCATTCTAATTTTGTTATTTTTCATTTTAGGAAAATAGTGAAAACATTTTTGTCAATTTCATCTATTCTTCTCATAAGTTTACATCAATAGTAATTATGGAAGGAGTGAAGCTATGCTACTATGCATAATGAATATTGGCGCGTGCTTTGGATTAAAATTTTTAGTCTGAAAGTTTAATGGTCGATCCGAACCGTCCAATATGGTCGCTATATTGAATATGTATTCGTAACTAAATTTTACATTTTGTAGAAATTTTTTTTACTATTTTTAAAATGGATAGAAAATCACTTGATCTGGAAATTCTGGACATCCAAAAATAGCAATTCTCTACTCATTTAAGAAAATAGTAAACATTTATGTCACTCATGATGAGGAGGAGGAGCTGACGAAACTATCGAATCGTGATCACATTTATGTCACTCATGACATCAGATTTAATGATTAATTGTGGGTTCTTTTGAGCTATTATTTGTCAAGCGAGCCATTTGTGTATACATCCGACGATGCTACTTAGAAAAATAGGTTGAGTTTGTATTTTGAAGTAATCAGGTTTCTTTTAATAAATATATTGTATATGTGAATGATTCATAAATTGTTTTTAACAGTAAGCTATTTGTTTTCTCATTACTTTTATTTAACTATGTGAAGTTTTCTAGTTGAATCAAGTATTACAACCTCGTATGGCCTGTCCAAACAGGTTGAATCAAATATCTAAATGAGTGGGAGCGACAAATTAAGGGCTGTTCGGCTGCCAGGCGGAAACGGAAATGGGCTTGAGTTCGGATCTAATTTGAATGGCCGAAATATTGTTCACGTGAAAAAAAAAATCACTCTGAGTGAATTTTTTTTTCGCACAAGTACAGTGGCAGCCGAACAGGCCCTAAAAATGTTTAATTCACAAATATCAATGTCTAAAATTTAAATAAGGATAAGATTTAGCATAAAAAAATTAAAGAAGATAGTCTTAATTTAATACTTAGAAACTAATATTATTACAAAATTAAACAGTAAAGCCAGTTTCAAAAACTTAAGAAAACTAAAACATGTATATATTGTCAAATCAAACGGTACCATATAAATTAGTTTGTAAGGTTAGCCTATAACATATATCAAAATAGAAAACAAACAAGTAAAGAAACTTACATCTAGTGAATAACTTATTATAATATCCAAATTGCTACAAATATGTTAATGTTAGATCGTAAAAATAGAATAAAAAATATGGAGCAGCTTATTTTATTTTTATTGTTAATTATTTATTTAAATTGAGTTATATGGAGTAACTTAAATTAATACTTCAAGAGTAAATGAGAGGGAGGAGGAAGGGGGAGGAAACCGGAAAAGAAAAAATTGTCAATAATTTTAGAAGAGAAATACTTTTGTTTGATGATAAAAGTTGTATTATGAAAAATTACCGAAATTTTTTAGTTAGTACTGCATTAAATCATAATTAAACAAATACAGTGGGAAGCAGCCCGAGTTCACTCAATTCACATCTTACCTCAATTCAGTAAATTGGGAATCTAAACTGAGTGCTACTCGCATCCTTAGTGGGTTACCGGGTCGGGTACAGCAAACAACAACCTTGTCAGAAATCCAGAATGACTTCTACTGTTTCTCAGATGGCTCATGGGTGCAGGGCTGGTATGGGGGAATTGGTGTGGTGCTGTGGTGCAAAGATGAAATGATCTTATACAAATCAAAGGCGGTGAGGAGCTGCTGCCCATTGCAAACGGAAGCTATGGCACTCAAGGAGTCGATTGTTCTAGCAAGAGGTCGTGGGATCGAGTCAAGTTCGTTCTTCTCTGACTGTCTCTCTCTGGTTCAAGCTGTTTCAAGTCCACAACCTCCTATTGATGCTGATTGGCGTGCTTTTGCTGAAATCTTGGAAATCTGGAAATTGTTGCAGGAAAATAAACTTTATGAGTGTGAGTATGTGCATAGATGCCAGAATAATTTGGCTGATGATCTTGCTAAGAAGGGGAGGATAAATGATTGGGATCACTCAGGCTACACATTTCCCTGTTTCAATCTGTAAAAGGGCTATATTAGGGATGCTGTAACGGGACAGGAGGGGTAGCTTTGCTTTTAATCTCTCATATTACTCACTGTCTGTTAATGTGTTGTAACCAACCTACGGGTCTTTGTTAACAAAAAAAAAAAAAAAAAAAAACAAAATACCACTCACGCGTTCTCAGTCCGCACACCAAATTAAGTTGGTGCGCGTACTGGGGATGTGCACCACTGAAGGTTCTTGATTCAAACATGTATTAAGTATGCGACATGTTAAACATCAATCAGATTGTCGTACTCATGAGCAAGTAGCAACATCATTATGAAGTTTAATTGCATGCAGATCAAGGACAGACTAACTAATTTATGTACTATAACTGAACTAGGTACATTCTATGTGAGGTTGGCTTCAGTGTTATTAAAAACTCCATGATACATATGCATCCTCTATTTTAATTTGCAATAAATTTAAACGACAAAGTTTAATTGATGAATCAAAACTATATTACTATTTATATATATTTATTTCCTTCACAAAAGAAGCATATATTATAAACTAATTAATTTTATAATTTATAATTAATTGATGTAAGATTTAAAGGCCAATAAATGTGTTTGATGTGAAATATAATTGTAATAGATAATTTTTTCCATGTGTTAATATTTTTTGTTCACTGCTGGATCAAAATAAACTTTACAGTTCATATTAGTCATAATTAATTAAAAACCAGATTATAAAATATAGTTTGAAAGAAATATGGTGAAAATATATAACTGGCACAAAAATGTTTTGGCATAGAAATCATTATCTGTAGATACATATATAGTACACAAATCCTTCTTTCATGCATGTACACTTTAACTGAATACCAAAAATTGATTCAAATTTGAGACTGGACAGCGAGAGATAACAATTTATTTTAGAGATTAAAAAATCAATTGGTCAGAGAAAATGACTAAGACAAACATGTATCAAATGCGCACTCTCAGTATGTGCACCTCCAGTAAGCGCACCAGATTAATTTAGTGTACAAACTGAGAGCACATGGGAGATATTTTGTTAAATAAGTTGATCAGAGTGGTATCGTTTTAATTAGGATTTAATGGGATGCTAACTAAAAAAGTTCGGTTTGATAAGAATTGTACAGTGAACTAGGGGTGTCAATGGTACCATATATTTTAGCCATTTATCCAACCCGTATCGAATTTGATAAGGCGGCTATAGGTGAGGTATGGATAAGAATTTTTTTTTCATTAACTAAATGGATAAGGGTATGAGTAATGACTATTTCGTACCTGTTATCCTATAGAGTAAATGTGAAATTTAAAATTATTTATGTTCAATTCAATTTTCAGTGCATCTAGATTTACTCTTCTATTTTAGTGCTCTAAATTGCGTCTTTCTATTCCAGAGCACCAAATATGTATCTTTGATATATTTTTTCCTTCGCTCTTTCATTTTCTTGCTTTTTTACTCAATTGTAAGAATGGAATGTAAATTATGTAAGAATTTGACTCACATAGTCACATTTCTACTTTAATTTTCATGGTGGCTATGACTCAATTTTGTTTTCAAATTAATTTCAAATTTTGCAATAAAAATTATAATGATTAAAAAAACAATTTAAATGGTTATCTTATGTAATGAGTAAAATATAATTTGTAAAACATAATGAGTTTTGATTTTTTTTTTATTTGTAAATTATAATAAAACCAATTATTATATTAGTATTATCCGTTATTCACTCACTACCGTTTTGTTACCCGATAATATTAACAGGTAAGAATAGAGAAGAATAAGGTTAATTCTTAATGGGTAAGGATAGAGTATGGATATGAAAATATCTCCACCCGATTCATACCGTACCCATTGACACTCCTACAATAAACCACTATCAGCAATTCAGTATTCTGAATTCCAACGCTGTAGCCTGTAGCGGGTACCAATCATGCAAACAACAATTCAGTATTCTGAATTACATCTAGGACCAGAAATTTTTCCTTGCGTGAGCTTGTACTTGAGCCAACAAAAATGATGCATGCAGATGTGGTTTCATTGAAAGTTTGTCCAATCATGTTGTGGGCCAACCAATAAATTTGGGCTGAAATGATATTCCGAGTTTTGGATCAAGAGAAATTTAGGCTTAATGCCTTGGGGCTGCAATAGTTCAGCATATGCCTAATTAATTAATGCCCACTTAATACAAAATAAGGGCTTGACCTGGGGACAAATTTGGGTCCCATGTCCATCAGACTCAAATTTGAATCCTATAACCGTCCGATCTGTTTTAGGATCCGTCCGCACGGATATTAAAGCGATGCACACAAATCTTAAAGCGAATTGGACGGCTATAGAGCCCATCAAACTTTGAGTTCGATGGGCATCGGACCCAAGCTGCTCTCCTTGAGACCCTCATTCTTTCTCAAAAAAAAAAATATTGTCCACTTCATTGGTAAGAAATTTTGATCAAAAAAGTTTTCACCAGACCAAAAATTTGCCGTGCATTGTTGAATTTTGACCTCCATAAGAAACGATTTGTATTTGATTTTCGACAAAAGACGAAATAAACCTTAATTACATGAGCTTTTCAAGTGAAAGAATTTGAAAATCAAATTAGTCCTATCTGCTGAAATTCTTCTATACACCCATTTCAGATCTACTAAAAAGAATGTTAACAAAACTATATCAACTAACCATCGATTTCCAAGCCAACAATTCATTGCAACAAGCTGCATGGCTCACACTATTTAAAATCAGGGATTAATGGTTCTTGACAATTTTATATTCCTTTTAACTTTTTTTGTTCGATTTGTTAGTTGCATATAAGCATATTGTTATATTGAAGGTAATGTTTCAATTCAACTTAACCATCTTTGCCTTTTTTTTTTAAAATTTGCAGCTGAGAAAATTCAGTACCGCTGCAGCATAACAGTACCATCAGCTGCAGCTGATACCAAAACCAGTACTGTACCTGTAACAGTTAACATGTTTTGCAGGTGATACCAAAACAAGTATTTTACCAGTAGCAATTAACATGTTTTGCAGCTGGTAATTAATACAACACACAAATTTGAAATCTATATCAACGATTTTTTAAAAGTTAGATGATGATCTACAAAACCCGAATTAGAGACAAGAAAAGTGTTAATTACACAGAGAGGGACTGAGCACCAGTCGCCGCCGCCTCCTAGCTCTAGGCACCTCCTCCCACCTCGAAAGGCCTTCAAAATCGGATCTCTATCTACTACTTGTTATGGAGAGAAACGGCCCCGCAGTTTCGTTTCGCCAATCTCACCGCCTGAAGTCCAATATCTGAGGAAATAAGACGGTCGATTTTTTTTATCGAAAAGAAGAAGAGCAATAGCCAAATAGGAGGATGAACCGGAGAAGTAACTCAACTTGTCAATGGACCGATAGCTGTTAAGATATTAAGATGTCAATGGACCAATAGCCAATCAGCATGACTGAATTTAATTGAGCTGTTAAGATGGATCTTAAGGTCAAAAAAAGAAAACAATAAAAAATGAAAAGGACGAATAGAAAGGAATCACATAAGATAATTTTAATAATAATATCATAATATACCATGTATGCAACTAAGCGGAAATTACAATCTCAGAATACTATAAAGTCTATAGAGTCTATAATATTAATTCTACAAACGCTGGCCAAAGAAATTACTGAGAACTTCCACCACCTTGCCCGCAAACCACCTAACAGCTCTTGAACTGCTGCAAAGTTCAGATAGAACCAGAAGCACAGCCCCAAAAATAAGCAGAGAAAATCCAACCAGCACATGCTCACTGTTTATCGCAGAATTCCCTATGGTTACTATGCCCATTGATGCTCCCAACAACATGAGGACAAGACCATAGCTGCGCAGTGACTCCTCTAGCTGGCGGCGGCCGTTAGGCTCGTGACGGGGGAAACCTTCTGCCATTGTTAATTACTTGTGATTTGAGCTGATTTGAGCTAGGGTATCGCAAAGAAGAACTTCGGGCTTGATTCCGTTTCAATGATTTAACATATATATAGAGAGAAGGAAGAGAATAGGAATCCAGAGAACAGTCGGTACGTAAGTTACAAAGGTCTCTTTCGACATATCAAAGAGAAAATAGGCCTACGGGTTTTTCATCACAAAAAAAAAAATATATATCAAAGAAAGAAAGAGGCCTACGGGTTTTTCACAAGTAGAAAAGGCAGTAGTAATTTTTCTAATTTAAAATTTGAATTAATTTGAATCATAAAATTCCTACTGATTCAAATTAATTATTTTCTTTCTTTTTAATTTTCTCTGTTAAGATAAAAAAAAAATTTAATAATAAATAGAGTCCTTCTAATATATCTAAATTTTAAAATAATTTATCTACTTTTTAAATAGAATGAAGATTCAACAAGGTCCCTTTCAACAATTTTTTTTTGTCTATAGAAAATATCAAAAAAAAGAAAGAGAACCAGAATCTTTAAATATTCATGAGTAGAAATAGCAGTAGTAATTTTTCTAATTTAAAATTTGAATTAATATGAATCATAAAATTCCAACTGATTCAAATCAATTTTTTTTATTCATAATTTTCTTTGTTAAAATATAAGTTTTTTTAAAAAATAAATAATGTATTTCTAATATATCTAAATTTTAAGATAATTTATCTATTTTTAAATAGAATGAAGGCACAAAAAGGTCTCTTTCGACAATTTTTTTTTGTCTATAGAAAATATCAAAGAAAGAAAGAGAATCACAATCTTGAAATATTCATGAGTAGAAAAGGCTGTAGTAATTTCTAATTTAAAATTTGAATTAATTTGAATTGTAAAATTCCTATCGATTCAAATCAGTTGTCTTTTTTTCATTTTAATTTTCACTGTTAAGATATAATTTTTTCAAAAATAAATAGTTCTTCTAATATATCTAAATTTTAAGATAATCTATCTTTTTTTGAAATAGAATGAAGGCCCAAAAAGGTCTCTTTCGACAATTTTTTTTGTCTATAGAAAATATCAAAGAAAGAAAGAGAATCACAATCTTTAAATATTCATCAATAGAAAAAGCAGTAGTAATTTCTAATTTAAAATTTGAATTAATTTGAATTGTAAAATTCCTATCGATTCAAATCAGTTGTCTTTTTTTCATTTTAATTTTCTCTGTTAAGATATAATTTTTTTAAAAAAAAATTTCTTCTAATATATCTAAATCTTAAGATAATTTATCTATTTTTTAAATAGAATAAAGGCCCAAAAAGGTCTCTTTCGACAATTTTTTTTGTCTATAGAAAATATCAAAGTAAGAAAGAGAATCACAATCTTTAAATATTCATGAGTAGAAAAAGCAGTAGTAATTTCTAATTTAAAATTTGAATTGTAAAATTCCTATCGATTCAAATCAGTTGTCTTTTTTTCATTTTAATTTTCTCTGTTAAGATATAATTTAAAAAAAAAAATAGTTCTTCTAATATATCTAAATTTTAAGATAATTTATCTATTTTCTAAATAGAATGAAGGCCCAAAAAGGTCTCTTTCGACAATTTTTTTTGTCTATAGAAAATATCAAAGAAAGAAAGAGATTCACAATCTTTAAATATTCATGAGTAGAAAAAGCAGTAGTAATTTCTAATTTAAAATTTGAATTAATTTGAATTGTAAAATTCCTATCGATTCAAATCAGTTGTCTTTTTTTCATTTTAATTTTCTTTGTTAAGATATAATTTTTTTAAAAAATAAATAGTTCTTCTAATATATCTAAATTTTAAGATAATTTATCTATTTTTTAAATAGAATGAAGGCCCAAAAAGGTCTCTTTCGACAATTTTTTTTTGTCTATAGAAAATATCAAAGAAAGAAAGAGAATCACAATCTTGAAATATTCATGAGTAGAACAAGCAGTAGTAATTTCTAATTTAAAATTTGAATTAATATGAATTGTAAAATTCCTATCGATTCAAATCAGTTGTCTTTTTTTCATTTTAAGTTTCTCTGTTAAGATATAATTTTTTAAATAAATAAATAGTTCTTCTAATATATCTAAATTTTAAGATAATTTATCTATTTTTTAAATTGAATGAAGGCCCAAAAAGGTCACTTTCGACAATTTTTTTTGTCTATAGAAAATATCAAAGTAAAAAAGAGAATCACAATCTTTAAATATTCATGAGTAGAAAAAGCAGTAGTAATTTCTAATTTAAAATTTGAATTAATTTGAATTGTAAAATTCCTATCGATTCAAATCAGTTGTCTTTTTTTCATTTTAATTTTCTCTGTTAAGATATTTTTTTTAAAATAAATAGTTCTTCTAATATATCTAAATTTTAAGATAATTTATCTATTTTTTAAATAGAATGAAGGCCCAAAAAGGTCTCTTTCGACAATTTTTTTTTGTCTATAGAAAATATCAAAGAAAGAAAGAGAATCACAATCTTGAAATATTCATGAGTAGAAAAGGCTGTAGTAATTTCTAATTTAAAATTTGAATTAATTTGAATTGTAAAATTCCTATCGATTCAAATCAGTTGTCTTTTTTTCATTTTAATTTTCACTGTTAAGATATAATTTTTTCAAAAATAAATAGTTCTTCTAATATATCTAAATTTTAAGATAATCTATCTTTTTTTGAAATAGAATGAAGGCCCAAAAAGGTCTCTTTCGACAATTTTTTTTGTCTATAGAAAATATCAAAGAAAGAAAGAGAATCACAATCTTTAAATATTCATCAATAGAAAAAGCAGTAGTAATTTCTAATTTAAAATTTGAATTAATTTGAATTGTAAAATTCCTATCGATTCAAATCAGTTGTCTTTTTTTCATTTTAATTTTCTCTGTTAAGATATAATTTTTTTAAAAAAAAATTTCTTCTAATATATCTAAATCTTAAGATAATTTATCTATTTTTTAAATAGAATAAAGGCCCAAAAAGGTCTCTTTCGACAATTTTTTTTGTCTATAGAAAATATCAAAGTAAGAAAGAGAATCACAATCTTTAAATATTCATGAGTAGAAAAAGCAGTAGTAATTTCTAATTTAAAATTTGAATTGTAAAATTCCTATCGATTCAAATCAGTTGTCTTTTTTTCATTTTAATTTTCTCTGTTAAGATATAATTTAAAAAAAAAAATAGTTCTTCTAATATATCTAAATTTTAAGATAATTTATCTATTTTCTAAATAGAATGAAGGCCCAAAAAGGTCTCTTTCGACAATTTTTTTTGTCTATAGAAAATATCAAAGAAAGAAAGAGATTCACAATCTTTAAATATTCATGAGTAGAAAAAGCAGTAGTAATTTCTAATTTAAAATTTGAATTAATTTGAATTGTAAAATTCCTATCGATTCAAATCAGTTGTCTTTTTTTCATTTTAATTTTCTTTGTTAAGATATAATTTTTTTAAAAAATAAATAGTTCTTCTAATATATCTAAATTTTAAGATAATTTATCTATTTTTTAAATAGAATGAAGGCCCAAAAAGGTCTCTTTCGACAATTTTTTTTTGTCTATAGAAAATATCAAAGAAAGAAAGAGAATCACAATCTTGAAATATTCATGAGTAGAACAAGCAGTAGTAATTTCTAATTTAAAATTTGAATTAATATGAATTGTAAAATTCCTATCGATTCAAATCAGTTGTCTTTTTTTCATTTTAAGTTTCTCTGTTAAGATATAATTTTTTAAATAAATAAATAGTTCTTCTAATATATCTAAATTTTAAGATAATTTATCTATTTTTTAAATTGAATGAAGGCCCAAAAAGGTCACTTTCGACAATTTTTTTTGTCTATAGAAAATATCAAAGTAAAAAAGAGAATCACAATCTTTAAATATTCATGAGTAGAAAAAGCAGTAGTAATTTCTAATTTAAAATTTGAATTAATTTGAATTGTAAAATTCCTATCGATTCAAATCAGTTGTCTTTTTTTCATTTTAATTTTCTCTGTTAAGATATTTTTTTTAAAATAAATAGTTCTTCTAATATATCTAAATTTTAAGATAATTTATCTATTTTTTAAATAGAATGAAGGCCCAAAAAGGTCTCTTTCGACAATTTTTTTTGTCTATAGAAAATATCAAAGTAAGAAAGAGAATCACAATCTTGAAATATTCATGAGTAGAAAAAGGCAGTAGTAATTTCTAATTTAAAATTTGAATTAATTTGAATTGTAAAATTCCTATCTATTCAAGTAGGTTGTCGTTTTTTCATTTTAATTTTCTCTGTTAAGATATATTTTTAAAAAAAATAAATAGCTCTTCTAATATATCTAAATTTTAAGATAATCTATCTATTTTTTAAATAGAATGAAGGCCCAAACAGGTCTCTTTCGACATTTTTTTTTGTCTATAGAAAATATCAACGAAAGAAAGAGAATCACAATCTTTCAATATTCTTGAGTAGAAAAAACAGTAGTAATTTCTAATTTAAAATTTGAATTAATTTGAATTGTAAAATTCCTATCGATTCAAATCAGTTGTCTTTTTTTCATTTTAATTTTCTCTGTTAAGATATAATTTTAAAAAAAATAAATAGTTCTTCTAATATATCTAAATCTTAAGATAATTTATCTATTTTTTAAATAGAATGAAAGCCCAAAAAGGTCTATTTTGATAAAAAAAAATTGTCTATAGAAAATATCAAAGAAAGAAAGAGAAACACAATCTTTAAATATCTATCAGTAGAAAAAAACTATAGTATTTTTTCTAATTTAAAATTTAAATGAATTTGAATTGTAGAATTCCTATCGATTCAAACCACTTTTTTTTCTTTAATTTTCTCTCTTAAAATATAATTTTTGTTAAAAAAATAAATAGAATCTTTGTAATATATCTAAATTTTAAGATAATTCATCTATTTTTTAAAATAGAATGAATGCCCGAAACATAAAAGGTCACTTTCATTCTAGTCAGTTCATTCAAACCCTTCCGGTTTCAAGTCAAAAGAAATATGGTATCTTTCTAGTCCATTCAAACGCTACCGGTTTCAAGTAAAAAAAATTAGTCATCTCATTCAAAAAAAATTCCACGGCCGTAGGCCCGAAACATAAAAGGAATGAATATCCTCTCCAATATATGTAAAAGATTTCCTTCATTTTACGGTTTGAGATTTACTCTCAGTCTCTTTTTGAGATTCGGACTTACCCAGGACAGTATTATTTGGACTTTGAGATTCGTGCAAAGTTATAAAAACAGTCCGGATCCACTAATTTAAAATATTCGTTTGTACAGTACCGGAGGGGGATGTGAATTCAACATGAAAGGCCTCTTTCTTCGAACTTATCCTCTGCTCCCATGGGGCAGGATTTTCAATGTCTAATTATTAATTAATATATGGCCTCTATCTTTTATGTCATTATCTCATTAATGAGGATCTTTTAATTTCAAGAAAAGACAGTTGTATCAGAAAAACGGCATGCCGCATGTTAGAGATTGCTTATGCTTTCAAATTATCTTTCCTCATCGTTGAGAGGTACAAGGAAACAATTGAGAAAGTTATTTTTTTTAGGAAGCTGATATGAGTATCTGCATTTGAGTTTTTGCACTGTATTCTCACATAAACTGTTATAATTGTATTTTAATTTTTACAACTATTAATAATCCCACTGTCTAGTATCTACTTCAATGATACAAGTATTTATATCTATAAACTTAACTATGTCGATAATTTATTAATTATCGCTAGAGAAATGTACCGCACCATTTTTTTTTATATTCCTCGCGTCGTCTCCGCATTAGGGGACCACTCAAAATGCATGGGGACCCATAACTGCATGTGTGAGGACCACTAAAAACTATCAACTAAAAAATGTTGACTGGAAAATGTTTACTTATCTTATATTATGATAACAAAACTAAAACTGTAAGTATTTATATCTGTACTTTCTTATATTTATACCTGTTTAATATAGTGATTATAACTATTTTCTATAATTTTTCAATTAATTCATTATCACAGTAATTTCATACAAAAAAATTTGTGCATGAAGTTTATGTACTTACCAACTTAAGCATTTATATCTATACTATATTCTATATATAACAATAATATGAGATATTAATATCAATACATCTATCACAAACAAACTAATATCAATTAAAACTCTAAATTTACCAACAACATATCAGTTAGAAACATATCACAGCTTACATATCAAACAGTACATATAAATCCATATCATATATCAAACTACCAATCAGTACATATAAAAAATATGGAAGAAAGAAAAAGAAACACAATCTTTAAATATTCATTAGTAGAAAAAGCAGTAGTAATTTTTCTAATTTAAAATTTGAATTAATTTGAATCGTAAAATTCCTACCGATTCAAATCAGTTGTTTTTTCTTTTTAATTTTATTTGTTAAGATATAATTTTTAACAAAAAAAATAAATAGAGTCTTTCTAATATATCTAAATTGTAAGATAATTTATCTATTTTTTAAATAGAATGAAGGCCCAAAAAGGTCTCTTTCGACAATTTTTTTTTGTCTATAGAAAAATATCAAAGAAAGAAAGAAAAACACAATCTTTAAATACTCATGAGTAGAAAAGACACTAGTAATTTTTCTAATTGAAAATTTGAATTAATTTGAATTGTAAAATTCTTACCGATTCAAATCAGTTGTTTTTTTTTCTTTTTAATTTTCTCGGTTAAGATATAATTTTCTAAAAAAATAAATAGAGTATTTCTAATATATCTAAATTTTAAGATAATTTATCTATTTTTTTAAATAGAATGAATGTCCAAAAAGGTATCTTTCAACAATTTTTTTGTTTATAGAAAATATCAAAGAAAGAAAGAGAAACACAATCTTTACATATTTATGAGTAGAAAAGGCAGTGGTAATTTTTCTAATTTAAAATTTGAATTAATTTGAATTGTAAAATTCCTACCAATTCATATCAGTTTTTTTTTCTGTTAAGATATAATTTTTTTAAAATTAATAAATAGAGTATTTCTAATATATCTAAATTTTAAGATAATTTATCTATTTTTTTAAATAGAATGAAGACCCAAAAAAGTCTCTTTCATTCTAGTATTTAAAACTTAGATATCCTAAATTGTTGAGGGCCCGAACAAAAAGGATTTATATCTGCTGCGACCCTAAAAGAATGAACAGTAACTCTAAAATTCTTGTTTGTTCAAACCATCACTCTGCTGCGATCCTTATTACATCACATACAACCTTGCATTTGTTCAAATCCCCTAAACCCCTACAATTCCACGACAAAACCTTGAATTTTTTAATTTCGATACTCATTAAAAAACTGGAAAAATAGACCTCAAAAAATGAACAACAAAGAAACTAAAAATTAGTTCTCATCAGCCAGGTGGGCCTCTTCCTCCTCAAACCGTGCTAGAGCTTCCTCATCAGAAGTGTCTAGTTCAAAACGAGACATAGCTTCTTCCATAATTCAGAGTCGAATTTCTGCTCAATGTTTGCTTCAGCATCAGCCTTCTCCTTCTCCTTGCATTACTGTGCTTCAATTCGCTTGGTATTGTCAACATCTACTAAAGCTTGAACCTCAGCTGCTTTGAACCCGCATCCATTTGCTAAATTGCCCATGTGATCCGAATTAACTCTCACTTCAAAGTAACCCTCTGAATTGAGATGCACTTGCGCCATTTTTGGGGGGCCTATTATTTAGTGGTAAAGGAACCCTTTTTTTCTTGCCTGCAGACTTCAAAGGCCTGAGAGTGGAGCCTGCCGTAATCCTCTTGAATTTTTGTACAGGCCTTGAACTCGGCCCAGCCTTTTGCTCATTTGAATTTCTATTTTTCTTGGCTAAGAATCTGAATTCTTTAAGAGTAACAGCTGTGCTGGAATTTTGAGACAAGACCTTAGAAAATTGAAATAAAGTATATGAAATTACCACAATAGTAACACGGTAATTATCTTTTAAGAGACGAAGTGCAGCATGCGACCCAATAAAGCCAGCCCCACCTGTTACTAGCACATGAGTCACACCTAATTCATGCACTGAAAACTGCAATGGAAGAGACATATATATTTCAGAAATAATAAAAATAATGGAAACCTAGAGAACTGTATCAGTCAAGTAATCAGATCTGCTACATATCCAGTCTATTTTTTGGTCAATTCATGTTTGTTTCCCTAAATAAGAACCAGCTGATAGCAGGGCCTAGCAAAATTCGGAACTAAAGTTCTACTGTGGAAAATATATAGAAAAGGTTCCATAATAAAGTTCTATTATTTGCACAACTTTAAATACTTTCCACGAGCCTCTGAGCTCTTTGATTTTCTGATTTTATGAATCAATTATTGTTTGAAGCTTGAAATCCTTGTTCTGGCTTATTGAATTAATGATTAAACCCCTTACGTTGAAATCGTTATTCTTGCTTGTTGAATTAATGATTGAATCCCTTTTGGCCTTGGGTTGATTTCGGATCTGGTACTGGTACCAAATCGGTTCAGTGTGCTTAGTGGATAGGTTTACTTATTTTCTTACGACAGGGTCCCTTTTTGTACAAAGTACGAGAAATTGAAGACAAGCATGCGAAACTGCAATCTTTTTTTACGACAGGGTCTCTTAAAAAATGCTTAGCAATTTTGATATTTTTTAGGATTTGATTTGTTGATTTATTCTATTCGGACCCAGATAATTGTCCCCGCACTACCATCCCCCCAATATCCCCACACTAAAAGACAAAAAAAATAGTTACTAACAATTTGATAGTTTAAATTTTCTGCAGTATTTAACTTCAATCTTTAGTGTATTTACTGTGCATCAGTCTAGTATTTAACTTGGTTCATTGTAGTATTAACCATCGGCGTCCAACAGTGAAAAATATTGCCCCCGCACCACCATCCCCCCACTAAAAGACAAAAAAAATAGATTCCAACCCTTTTGAGTATTTAAATTTTCTGCAGTATTTAACATCTATCTATAGTGTATTTATAGTGCATTTAACAAGTATTTAACTCTATTCATTGGAGTACTAACCGTCTGTCCAACAACGACACAATCTTTGTCCCCGCAAAAAATGAAAATATCTGTCCCAGCACATCCCCGCACTAAAAGACCAAAAATTAGGTTCCGACATTTGATGGTTTAAATTTCCTGCAGTATTTAACTTCAATCTTTAGTGTATTAATAGTGCATCGAACAAGTATTTAACTCCATTCATTGGAGTATTAACCATCTGCATCCAACAACGACACAATATTTGTCCCCGCAAAAAATGACAAAATAATTTGGTATCTTCTCCGTGTCCCCCACTGCTAGAAAATGCGTTTTTTGCAAAGAGAGGAAAATGACTTGTTGCATGGGCATATCCTTGCAACAAGCCTAAAAGGGGTATTTGCATGGGTTTACCCTTGCAAATAGACCCATGCAACTACCTTCGACACAAAAAGTCAGTATTTACCACGACGCCCTTGCAAATAGTCTTTTGCAAGGGTAAACCAATGCAATAACTATCCATGCAAAAACTTTCACAGCTAACCCCGTTTAATTTCACAATGTAAATTGCTAAGGCTTAATTTGGTTTTCTTTTTGTCTTTCATAAAAAATTGTGAAGGTTATTGGCACGATTGAGACCTCCTTGGAAAAACATAGAAGTGAAAGTCGTCGATCCAGAATTATATTGCTCTAATACCTCAAGTCATGAAAAGCTATTACAAGGTAAATGTTTTTAAGAATTAAAATGCCCTAATACCATTACTGTAATGAATTAAAAAATAAAATGTAAATCGATGGTTAATATTTCCCTTATTTTTCTTGCATACACATTAGTTTCATGCACAACCGGCTTTGTGAAATTAAACAATCTTACAATTATTTGTCAATTTTGCTCTTATCCATGTAAGGGCAATTAATAATATAAGAGCATGTAAATAGTAAAGGGTGTAATGTGCATGCCATCTGTTAGATGTTCCAAAATAAAATAAATAAATAAATAATAAAGGGTATGTAGTCTCAAATTTCTCCAAGTCATGTTGTCGCAATATTGCGGAATGCAGTAGCTCAGCGGGTTTTCTAGAGCTAGGTCCTGTCCTGACATGGAACCAGAGTAAAAATAGCATATGGTGCAGGTACTGTGCTGACATAGGATTATTTTCAAGTGCATAAAACAACACTAACTGTGCACTATTATGAATTCTTGATTTGCCAGATATGCCATGAAAGGACAAAATGTGAGCTTAGATATATCTCCCTTTTGCAACTTTCAATCTAAGCATTGAACATATACTAAAATGTGACAATCAGTTAAAGCGCTAAAGAGTTATCAATGTATGGAAAGGCACATGAAATTGAAAAATCATTTTTTTTGGATGTAGATTATAAATAGCATTTTGACAAAATTGTTTATGCCTTGTTGGAACTGATTTGAACTAAATTGAAGCACCCAATATTTTCCAAAGTTTGATGTATTGCTTATGTGACAATATGCATATTGAACTCTGACATAGTTTTCTTCTTTCATGTGAAAGCTTATTTGTGAGAAACCAACCGATAATGCTTGTAATAAATGTGTGGAAAATACAGGCAAGAGAGGGGCACCACAGGGAGAAAGAAAGGAGCAACATAAATATGATTTTAATCTCAATCATCAAATCTAATAAATGGAGATAAAATATTACAGGATCTGTAATTCTCCTTAGAATTACAGCAAATAGAGATGCATTAGTCATACAAGCCTTCAATATTGAAACCTGATGCAAATTGTAGTATTTTGCAGTCAATCAAATTACAGTGTTGTAGTATTTTAGTTAAATTTTTGTAGTTTTTTTACAGTCAAATTTGAATTTGGTTTCTATGCCCATGATGATTCCGATCAAGATTTTTAATTGGTGAATCAATAGTTGTACAATTTGTATGGGTGTTGTGTCACAATGTTTGTACAATTATTTTGGAATATTTGTTCTAAATACCAAAATTTAAGTTACCAAAGAATTAAATTTGTATATGCCACTATTATTCATGTTGTTGTGATTGATAATAAAATTTTGCATTTACAAGGAGATATCAAATAAATAGAAATAAACCTGTCTCTAGAAACTAATTATTTGCAAGGGTAAGCCCATGCAAATAGTAAGATGTGAAGTACAGACTATTTGCATGGCAAGGTAGTGGAGTATTTACATGGCCTTCAATAAAATATAGTATAAATGGGTGGTTAAGTATTTGCATGGCCATGGGGTTAAGTATTTGCAAGGAATCTTAATAAAATACAATATCTAACATGTGTCTAAGTATTTGCAAGGACAAGGGGTTGAGTTTTTGCATGGAGCTCGAATTAAATATAATATCTGACTTTCATAATGTATTTGCAAGGGGAGAAATCTCTCATTTGCATGGTTGCACATCCCACAGTTCCATGCGAAGTAATTGCATGGGTTTACCCTTGCAAAAAGTATGGGGATTTCAGAAATGTCATTTCTTTTGCAAGGACCCTTCTCTCCTTGCAAAAAACTAGTCCTGCCCTTGCAAAAAGCTCAGATTCTAGTAGTGCCCGCACATTAGTATTTAACATTATGAACGTTAGTATTTATCTTTAAAGTTAAAAATATTAATCTCTAAAATTATAAATAAGTTGCATGGATTCTATTTAACATCCTATATCTTAGTATTTAACTTTATACACATTAGTATTTAACTTTATGAATGTCAGTATTTAACTTCAGATATTTAATTTCCTGTAGTATTTAACTTCAGTCTTTAGTGTATTTACCGTTCATCGATCTAGTATTTAACTTTGTTCATTGTAGTTTTAACAATTGGCGTCCAACAGCGAAAAATGTTGTCCCCCCATATACCCTCCCCCCCTCCCCCCCCCCCCCCCCCCCCCCCCCCCCCCCCCCACTAAAAGACAAAAAAATAAATTAGTCAGCGACTTTCCTTTTTTGGAGGCTGCGGGGATGAATGGGGGATGGGAATGGGGGGTTCCATATAATTATTCTATTTTTTTAGTGCATGTAAGGTTTGAATTACAGTTAGTAAACAAAATGAATTGTTCTAGTTTTATTCAGTTGTTCGTGATTTTTTTTCTTAGGAATGTATTGTTCTGGTTTTTAGTGCAAAAACAACTGTTTGGGAGCGTTAATTACTGGGTTGGTATACTTAGGTTTGAACCGAACAAACCGAAATTTACTTTGGTTTATTCGGTTTGGTTTTTAATCGGTTGATTGATTTAATCGGTTGATTGATTTAATCGGTTGATCGATTTAATCAGTTCTGTTCGGTTCTATTTTTTAAAACAGACAAAAATTTTAGTTTAGATATATTATTCGGTTTCAACCGAACCGACCGGTTGAACACCCCTAGCTGCTTCCCTAAAAAAATAGTAAAAAAATTCCAAAATATATAAAATTTGGTCTCGAAGCACATTGTAATATGGATATCATGTTAAGCGGTTCGGATCGACTGTTTGAACTTTAAAAATAGAGATAGAGATGTGAGGTATTATTGGAACATAAAACCAATGGTACATTTTAAGCTATTTAAAAGGAAATTTGCACAATAATGTACAACATAAATTTTGCCTGGAAATAGGTCGTTCTGATATTTAAAAGAGAAATACATCATGGGGTACCTTAATTTGAACGTGCAAACGTGTACAAAATATTATTGAGACTGATGCAAATTAATTGTAGACCTTAACGCAATCAAACATACATATTCATATGCAGCTGGCGCGGGATATAAATTAGCCAACGGCTTTCTCTTTTTGTGAAGCTTATAACTTCATGAGTTGTATATATGTGAGATGTTTTATTTTTCTGGAATCGGGAATTTGATTAACTAATAAAAAGAGTTTATAGAAGTTAGGAACATTGTACATGAAAATAATATAGAAATTCATAGACTTACCTATATAACTTATGTGCGCTATTACTCGTTCAAAGAAAATAAAAGATCACTTTCAACAACTTGTATAACAAAACGGAGTCATAGATAAATTATTTTGTTTTGTTTTATTATTATTATTTTTTTTAGAGGGAGGAGTCGTTGATCATATATTATGGGTGTATCTGACCAAGCCACTAAATTAATTAATTAAGTACATTTTTTAAATTACAAATTCAAGCTATTCAATTTTTGTTAGCTGTTAGTGTAATTAAATTCGAATTTAATGCTTCAATTGAGATGCACGATGTAATAGAAAAGAGAGAAGAGTCAACGTACTTTCAGAGAAGATCGCCACGAGTTGAGTATATGAGACACATACGCAATGGACATATCATACATATTCTCCAAATTAGTATACATATTACAATCTTTGTTTTATTTATTTATTTATTTAGTTCGACAATGAACATATGTGTGATATATTCTGACTCAATAAATACATTATATCTTTATTTATTTGTTAGAGTTTATGAAAAAACAAACATGAATTTTCTAATAATAATAAATTCTATTAGTGCTCGGTAGGTATTCTGCCCACTTGATAAACAGGTTGATTAAATATTGATGGTCAACTTCAATCTCCATATTTGTTTTCCTCTGATCTCTTGTCTCCTTCCTTCCGTGTACCTCTTTCTTACCTTGTACCCCCTCCCCATTGACCCAAGCCTATCCCTCAATTATTTCCCTTTCTTTTCCTTTGTTGTTTCTCTTAAAATGACAGGAGTGGAGTTGACTACAGGAGGGTGGGTCGCATCTGCCGTCATTGGCAAGGTGGTCGATCTGGGCCGCTCCTACCTCAGTGACAACTATGATTTGCATACCGGGACCAAAACAATGCTAGAAAAGTTGGTGTTTCAACTTTCCAATACCCAAAGCGTAATTGAAGAAGCCGAGAAGCGGCAAATTACCAACAAGGGTCTGGTGAATTCGCTGGAGAAGCTCAAAGATGCGGCATATGAGGCAGAAGATGTTCTCGATGATTTTGAGGCCCAGAGGATTCGTGAAAGTATCAAGGGAAAGGGTAAGGTTGGTGAATTTGCCTCCTCATCTGTTAAGATGGTAAAAACTTTGATTTTTTCTGATAAAGATTTGAAGAAGCTCAAATCTATTGTGAAGAAGCTTGATGAGCTAGGTGTGGGGGATATCGTTAAAACTGCACAATTAATTAATAGTGTTGAAAAAAATGAATATTTGGATAATAGTGGTAGGGAAACAACCTCCAAATTAGACCCTGATGTAGTCATTTTTGGCCGGAATGAAGAAATCGAGTTGATCTTGGACATGATATTCAATGTTCTAAGTAGAGGATTTTACTGTGATCAGGCTTTGGATGATCCTCAATCACAACACGGAAATGTAGAAGGGAGCAGTAGTTTTTGGGTCTGGGATAGGATGAAGAGTTTTTTAGGCTGGACTATACCTGGGAAACCAAAGGATATTCAGACAGTTGAAAAGGGTGATGTGCCAGAACAAAGTGAAAATAGATTAACAACGATCAAGAGATTTTTAGCAGAACCTCATTCCATCAATGGAAAACTAGCAGTTATTCCCATTGTTGGTGTAGGCGGAGTTGGAAAAACTCTTGTTGCTAAGAAGATCTACAACAATGAGAGAGTGAAAGAGCATTTTGCTTTAAGGGCTTGGGTCTATGTCTCAGAAAATTGTGATGCTAAGAAAATTATGCAAGATATATTACATTCTTTGGCAGGTGGTATCACTGAACCATCGATGAATTTGGAAAATGTTGGAAATAAGCTTCAAGAAACTATCACAAATCATAGATTCTTACTTGTTATAGATGATTTGAGGGACCAAACAAAGCTCGAATGGAGTGAGTTGGTGTCTGTGCTATTTTGTGGTGAGGTAGGAAGTGTTGTTATTGTAACCACCCAGAGTGGAACCATTGCCAACACAATAAGAACTTTGCCAGATGTAATACTTGATGTTTTGCAACTAGATCCCCTTTGGGAACTTTTTGAATATTATGCATTTGGTGGTTTCAAATTAGGGGATTCAAAGATGCATCCGTCAGAACAACAGGAAGTTTATAACTTGAAATTTATTGGTAAAAAGATAGCTGAAAAATTGCATGGATTGCCTCTAGCCGGCATGGTTATTGGGACCTTGTTGAGTACCAAGTTAGAAAAAGATTTCTGGAAGGGTGTCCTAGGAAGCGATTGGTGGAACATTAAAGATGCCCGTGAGAATATCCTTCCATCTATTGTTGTTGGTTACAATTATTTGGATCCTGAGCTAAAACAATGTTTTTTATATTGTTCCATATTTCCAAAACAGTATGTATTTGAAAGGGAAAGATTGGTTCAGATGTGGATTGCGCAGGGCTTTATTCAACCCAGTAAAGAAGAGACAGGTAGGCTGGACAAAGAGGAAATTCGATTAGAAGATATAGGAAAGGAGTGGTTTGGTAAGCTCGTCGACAGATCCTTCTTTCAGCCAACATTAAGTGATAGCAAGTACCTCATGCATGATCTAGTGAGAGACTTAGCTATAGCAATTGCTATTTCTTCTAGTGAATTTTGTTTTGTGAAAAGCCAAAATCAGAATTTCCCCTCTTTAGCCCGACACTTGGGCATAGATTGTGATACTTTAAAGTGGAAATGCATGAAAAGTACGAGACTGCGAACTGTGATTTTGTTTAATAATTGGATAAACTGCTGTGATAAATCCAATAGAAATATCTTTGCCGAATACAATAGTCTGCGTGTGTTGGGTTTATCTTCTCGTATTGTGCCTAACGATGCATCCATTGATGATGCTTGTCAACTGTCGCACCTTCGATTTGTGGATCTCTCCTTCACTGGTATTAAATCGGTTCCAAATAAACTTTGTTCCTTATGCCATCTTCAGGTGCTAGATGTGCGAGGCTGTAACTTTGAAAAGTTACCTGAAGGAATGAATCAACTTATAAACTTGCGGCATCTGTATGCGAGCTCTCATACTATTTCTCTAATATCCTATATAGGGAAACTAACCAAGCTCCAAGAACTTGAGGAATTCCGTATAGGAAAGCGTGAGGGGCATAGGATCAGTGAGTTGATGAACATGAATGAAATCAGTGGACACCTTCTTCTAAGTAATTTCAACAATGTATCTAGTAAAGAAGAAGCAGCTAAATCTCAATTAGATAAGAAAAAATTCCTCAAGAGTTTAGAGTTGAGATTTGAGTATGATGACAGTGGACAAAGATCTATGGTGAATATGGAGGTTCTTGATGCCCTAAAGATAGCCTGCAGTGTAGAAATTCTAAAAGTTGGGGGTTGCATGTGGGATTCTTTTTCATGTTGGATGTTCTCACCTCATCGTGATTTTTGCAATTTAAAGGTTATTCATGTATACTGCTTTTCGGTAAGCACCCTTCCTCCTTTTGGTGAGCTTTGTTCTCTCGAAGTTCTCAGCTTCGATGATTTACCATTAATTGAGAAGGTCGGTAGTGAATTTTATGGCACCTCTGATGTGGCATTTCCATCTTTAAAGGAGTTGTCATTCTCTAGAATGTCATCATGGAGAGACTGGTGGGATGTAGAGGCTGGAAAGAAGAAATTTCCGCTTCTTAAAAAGCTTCACTTGGAAAAGTGCAGGCTACTGGAGGAACTGCCTATGAATTCTTGCACCTCCTCTGTGGTAGAGCTTATATTGTCACATTGTCCTTGCATTTCCAATTATAATATTAACGATGTATTGCAAAAGATGCCTTCCCTTGCTCACTTGAGGGTAACCCAGCGATACTCTTTGTTTATAAATGGTAACTTAAATTCCCTTGAGTTTATGCACATTACAGATGTTGAAATCCTTCGGTTTAAAAGAGCGTTAAAGACCTTTGCTAACCTGAGAAAGTTAGTAATAATAGGTTTTAAAAATCTGGAGTTCCATGAAAGAGTACTAACAATATATTATGAGATTTCACAAGAAGAAAATGAAGAGCAATGTTTGCCATTTCTAACTTACCTGCACCTGTGCCATAAAAAATCTATTTCGAACCCATTAGAATTCGAGAAGTTTGCAAGAGTACTAGGAAGGCTGTCATCACTGCGTACACTTTTGATAGAATACTTCCCTGCAGAAAATTATACGAGTAATGAAGAAAGTTGGTTCAGCCATTTTACATTCTTGGAAAAGCTTGAGTTCCGTAATTGTTTGAGACTGAGATGGCTTCCTTCCCAATTACATTTGCTCACTTCCTTGAGGAAGCTACGCATTTATCATTGCCCTGCAATTTATTCATTACCAGAAAAGGGTTTACCACAAAACCTCGCAGAACTATGCGTTGACAAATGCCCACATCTAATAAATCATTGCCAACCCAATCAAGGGTATGAATGGCATAAGATCTCTCATATTCCATTCGTCTACTTCGATGGAGAGATGGTAACAACATAAGTACAGGAGCTTGCAGGCGGGTCGGATGCCCATAGACCAAGTTTGATGCGATGCGAATCAAAATCATCCGATCCTGCATCAAGGGATCAGAGATGTCGGATTTTAAATTGATGAAATGCATCGGTTAAATTTAAACATAGCCATCAGCAAACTAAGCCCCATCTCTCGTTATTACCTCGGCTCTCATCCTAAAGATCAGCCTCTGCCTCTTCTCCTTCGACTCTCTTTCATCCACCACTGAAGATACCTTTGCTCCAACCCATCCAGCCTGTTCTCCGTCTCATTCCTAATTCCATGGACTCTTCTCCGCAAAGAACCCTATGAGGTGGAGGTGACGGCCGTTTATCCATGCACCAGGTATCCTTCTCCCTCTATTGTCCTTGCCCTTCTCCATCCCCTCCTTCGGAGTTTAATTTTCTTCTTCTCTCTTGGATTTGGAAATAAAGAAATAAATATTTCTTTCTTAATTTCTTCTTTCTCTATTGCCTAATGCCTATAACTGAATATTTGTATTTTGGTAAAAATGAATGTTGACTTTTGATCTTACTTGACTTTCAACCTGCTTGAAATTATTTAGAATGAAACAAAGTTAGAACAACTCCATCGCCTTTCATTTAGAATTACAAAAGCTGACCTGGTGGAATCTCTCTCCTACGTGACATGTGCAATCTCTCTTTCATGGCTGGACATCGCTTCAGAAAATTGAAAGCTTTCAAACTCCGTCCTTGTTGCCTCGCCAATGGTGGTATTCAGGTGCCCTTCTCCAAACTATGTGACTATTAAAATGGAGACAGATGGGAGCATGGAGGAGAGCAGGAGCAAGCTGCCTCTTTACTTGAAGCTGGCATTTCTGACCATGGAGCCTTCCAATTGAAATTCATTCAAGTATTCATTCATCTTATTCTTTTATGAAATTTTGGTTGCCTTAATAAAATTAGTCATGTTTAACCCTACTTCAAAACCCAATTGTGTACAATCAGACCAAAATTTATACTGAATTATTCATATTAAGACCCAACTAAGCCAGCTTTGCGCCCCAATTGGTAATTTTTCTGTACTATTTGACTCCAACGGATGTAACGAAAGGAATTAAGAAAGTGAACAGATTTATTTATTGAATGGTTGCATTGAAATTAATTAGTCTGCAAATTCTTGTCTCACATGCATCTTAATTAAATTATCCTTTTGCAGCGTGATTACTTTTGCCTATATTCTTCATCAAGCAGAGAAGAGACTCGCTCCTGTGTCACTCTTCAATCAATTACTGAATTGGTAAAATATTTTCATTTTGTTAATGAAAAATCAAATCCATAGCTGTACCACTTAAGATGTGCATACTGCAGGTACTGAATGAAAGAATCAAATCCATATCTAGGTCAGCAGTAAGATGTTTAAGTTGGTAGCACATGTCGTGAAGGGGAGTTACCAAGGGAGGAGGATCAAGGAAGCTTGGTCAGAAGCCTTTGCTGTCAAAGAATCTAAACTAGAAGGTACTTGAGATGATACTTAATCTTTTGTAAGAAATCTTAGTATTAATCTTGATTTCATATTTATGTGGAGTACAAATATTGTGATGATATGCAAGTAATTAATGAACTTTCAACAATTTAAGTTCATGAATAAAATTGCTCAGTTGATGGTTAGACTAGGCTTAATTTATTTGGTGTGCATTTAAGTGAAACTTACTATTCTTAATCCTCTGATTAAATATCCCTTTGTGGGCAATTGCCTTCTTACCCTAAAAAAAAATATCCCTTTGTGATCATTCATTATTCAATCAATTTATTTTTTCCAAAAGCACAACTATTTTATAAGGATAGAATAATCCCTTACATTTTTGTTTCCTTGTGCACTTTTGACAGGTAGGAAGGCTGATGTCCCGTCTCCTACAGATCCAACATCGAAGCTCGTTAATGTGGGAAAGATGTATTATAAAATATTGCAAGCTATGGGGATCAACACTGTGCATGATTTCCTGAACAAGTAGCCCGACCCGAGGGACTTAAGGCTGTAAGCTTTAAAAAGATAATTTAGCTTTCCCTTTTCTTATTATAATCCATCTCTCAATCTGTTTTTTTGTACTGACGAACCAAAGAAGGTTATTATACCAGGGTGGTTCAATAGAAAGCTACTAAAGCCTCAATATTTTCCTTTTTTTTTTTTAGCAATATTCTTTTTCCTGTACTAAAATTCAATGTTTTGATGCAAAATCAGACAGTAGGCATGCAAAATACAAAATGGGAATCAACTGTAGACCATGCAAGACTATGTAGAGTCCACCCGGAACAGGTAAACGCCTCCCTTCAACACTAGGATCCGCCACTAACTAAAACCGATTCAACAGTTATCAACAAACAAACAAAAAAATTGATGATATATTTGGTTATGATATGTATGTTATGTATTAATTTTGATGCAATTTGGAAATCATTTGGCCACTGATCAAATAATAAAAAACTCAACTTCTAAGTTTTTAATCGCTTGATGGATGACCAATCAGTTTTCAAAACATACCAAAGTTGATACATGACCTATCTAAATCATAGAAAACAAATCCTACTATTTTAATAACTGTTTAGATGATTGTCTCGGTTATTAAATAATTTTCTTGTCAACACGGCCAAAGCCGGTTATTTTTCTCTTTCTATGATTTTTTTTCCTCATATGCAAATGACTATTTTTGTACTTGGCTGTTCTTCGTCCTTCAAAACCCAAAACTATAATTTTTTTTCCATCTTTTTTTGGGGCAGGATTTTGGGAAGGAATGCTTGTCAGAGATCGTGGAAGCCCTCAAAAATCTAGCTAGCAATCTTGGCCTGGGGTATCTAAATTATTTTGTCCTTGATTTTGTAAAAGAGGATATCTGTTGAAGATGAGAGCACCTTTTGAAATTTTAAATTGGTATCGGTGGCTTTGTACCAGTAGCCAAGAACATTGGTTTCTTCTTTTGAAATTGACGTGACAGATGCCCATATTATTTCATGTTTAAGACTACAAAAGTGAGGAATATGATTATGGTACCGAATGATAGTGGTACGTTGATGGCCTCCTGATAAGGCAAAAGTTGTAATATTGAGATGTACTTTAATTTATGGTTTCCCTTCCTTGCCCTTCTGTGTGATAACTAGAAATCAATATCCTTTTTTTTTTAAAGGTTGAACTAGAAATTAATATCAAACTCGGGTTTTGCTATCTGAATGAGTTTATGATCAACTATTTCCTTTTTTCGAATTTCCTTTATTCAGAGCCATTAAAGGCTGAAATTACCTTGGTGTTGTTGAACTGTTAGTTGGCCTCTAGTTTGATTATCGATTGATTGCTTTGGAGAGCCTTTTTGCTTATATTTCTCTATTTGATAGTGGTTTAAGGTTCATTCACTCTACGATACAGTTTAATAATTCTCTTGAGACGATAAATCGTTGTTGTTTGATGAATTAATCAACCCTGTTTATAATTTTGAGAATTTTCCTTTCATGGCTCAACTTTTTTTCTCTTGACTTGATTCTGATTTGAACGTCGTTATCAATAGCTATTTCTTCTATCCTCTCTATTGAGTATTGAATAGGGGTTTGATAATGGGCTCCAAGGCCATCTGATCGTCTTCCAGATTTGTGCGTGCGAAAATTAAAACAGGCATGCACAAATATTAAAGCAGAGCCCACGAATCTTAAAACGGATTGGACAGCCTTGGAGCCTATCGAATCAAAAGTAGGTCCGATGCCCACCAAAAGTAGGCCCGATGCCCACCAAAAGTAGGCCTTGAAGAGGCCGTTACACAAATCAACAAAGAACACTGACATGGCGCTCAGATGGCAGCACGAAATTCATTAGCAAGATCCATTCAATAGAATTAGGATTTTCTTTTTCTCAGTTTTGCTTATATGAGGCAATTGAATAAAACCAGTGGGATTATGCAATAGAATAAGAATTTTGTGGTTTCTACTTTCTACCACTCTTGGGCTTTCACCTTTATCCATTTCAAGTTTAATCTGTGAAATTTATTCAAGCAACCAAGAAATTGGTTCAATTGTGATTTTTGTGAGCACCGTCAGGTCAGGCACTTGACAATCATTTCTATGGGTGTTGAATTCCAGTTGATACTAAAAAAAATAAAGAAAGAAAGAAAAAATATATTGTACCAATGCTCTATTAGATTCACTTATGATGCCCTCACTACCTTCTTGCCTGACACCACTTTTAACTGTACTATACCAATGCTTGGTTGTTTCCATTACATTGTTGGATGAATTCCTCACAGATACCACTGCTCTGATAGTTCAGTATTCTATCTTTGGTGCCTTGAGACTAGATACCTTGCTCTAAACCCTTTTGGCACCTCTTTCTACATTCACACGAGCATTTACTGAGATACTGACATATTGTTACATGTCAAGGGATTGATTTGTGAAACATTCTAAACTTAGTGGTATGTTCAGTGTACTTAGCAGTCCAATTCAACTCCCGATATATTTTGGATGGATCACTGAAAACTTCTGCATAGCCACCATGTCGACAGCTTAGATAATCTACCTTTATTTCTACACCTGTTGCCTTCTTGCACACTTCCCCAAACTCCTTCGCTGACCTACCTGATGATCTTCAATAAGGAAGTATATAAGAGCTGGAGGGGTTGTACACACAAACCTCTGCCAGTACCAACATTATAAATACCAACTTTCCCCAACTCGGCCTTGCCAAGTGTCTTGACCTGAGCATCTACCAGATCTGTAACATCAATGTAATCTCTGATACCAGTACCATCTGGAGTTGGATAATCAGTTCCTCTAACCTATATTCAACATTAAATTGATTCATTAGCATTTCTTAATTAAAAAAACTATTAAAAGGTTGTCATGTAGAGAGGCATATATAGAAGGTACTTTTGCAAAGAATGACGTTTACTTTCATATTTCAAATAGATTTAACATTTCTCTTTTTTTGCACCCCATGTTATGAGATATCAGGAAATTCTATACTATAAGACCCAGTGTGATTGAAAATATACTATGACAAAATTCGAAAGGAAGCAAACTTAATTCAAAAAGAGACATTTTGGGTTCAAACTTCAACAGAACAAGTTATGAAGAGATCCGGTTGAGCTAATATTGAAAATTTCAAATACAATTTAATAAATTTTAATTTGACCTAAACCTTATTGTTGATGGCTTTCGGTTATAATTGCAAAATTTGAAAAAGTAGGTGTTATTAAAAACTCCCGTAAAATATGAAACACACACAAACTAAAATATTACCTTTAGTCCAGGAACAGTTCCTAAAGCTGCATCTAAGCATGCACCATATATGCGACCATTCTCTCTTAATTCAGGTCTTGGAGCCTCACCCAACCTCCCCTTAGGATCCGACCCAATAACATTAAAGTGTCTAAATAAAAAAAAATTAGAGATATATCATCGCATATATATAGACAACCAAGTAAAAGGTCTTCCATTAGTTCTCAAATAAAAAACATTTTCTGTCAACACAAACTGTGCAATTATGGCTCAATCAAACCTTAATTCAGTATCAGTTCTTATCCTTGACATGAAAATTTCAACGGGATGCAATATTATCTCTAATTGAACTCTCAGTAAGGGCTTCAGGAGGAGCCAATACATGAAGTAGCTCTTAGATATAATTGAGCCATAGAAGCCTTACATGACCTAGATTTGCAATGGTTCAACTAAGGCTTGTTACATATGCATCCCAATTTCTCAACCCCCAATTGCAGATCTTGACTTAAATTTATTATATATACAATCACAAACCTTAATATCTTTTTTTGAAAATACTGACAGCGGCTGTCAGTGTGTACAAGTGTCTGAACTTAAAAATGGAAAGAAGAAAAAATACATCAAACAACAATAAAAACATACAACAGGCATGAAATTCTAACACAATCTCAACCACAACTTCGCCTCTTGCAAGATGTGCTCCTCCACTGCCTTATGTGGAACCACTTGCCCTTCAAAAATCTTTGTATTCTGTTGTTTCCAGATGGACCAGCAGGTTGAGACAAAGTAAGTATGCCACTGCCTCTTCCCCATACCAGCTGCTCTAGAAACAGAAATTTGCCAAGTCCCCTGTACTGTTGTATCCATGTGCATAAGAGGCACTCCGAGAATAGATGCCATCCTTTCCCATAATCTTACTGATTTTGGACATTGAAAAAACAAATGCAATGATGACTTAATTGCTCCACTGTTACAGGACTCGCAATTTGGAGATACATCAAAACCTCTTCTTACCATCAACTCATGAGTGAGCAGTCTATTTTTCAGTAAAAGATAAACAAAAATGCAAAAGATATCATGACAGCCATATCAAAGTTCTTCGAGAAATCCAAGATAATATCTTCAGCCATTTTCTTTGCTTCTCCATAGGGATTTATCAGAACCTGCAAAAGCAAGATAAATAATTTATATGAAAACCGAATATAAGGTTTTATATTTGCCTATAATGGCAGCCTTTAAACTTCACATGTGCAATAAAGAAAAAATTCGATTCGATATTCATAAGCTGAGACTTGAGTATGCAATTGTAACTTAATCTTGACCTAATTTTGCCTCAATTAACCCCAATTCTCCAATTGTAGAAGGAAGACCCAAACAAAAGAAAAACACTGAATGCAAGAAAACTGAAATCGCACCAAAGCTAAATGCAATGATTGGCCAGATTTATGGAAAAGAAGGTAAGTGTGGCATTTGTATAAGAAACTCTAGGTAAAATAAATGTTAACCTGAGGTGTAACTTCAGTATAGGCATTTTATCGGACTCCCCATAAGTAGCACGTGTTTGAATAAAAAAAATGTTTTTACACCATGAGCAGCCATTGCCTCCAATACAGTTAGTGTATTGGCAGTTATGTCATGATAATACCTATTCAAAAAAACCACAAACAGAAAATAGTTAAAACAATTATCATTTATTTGTCCACAGCTCCATGCATGTGTTGCTATGTGCCTCATAATCATTATGAACATCTGTTTATCTTATTTCCTCTTCTTATCTTTGTGGCAGATTTTCTTACAAGCAACACACCAGTCTGCAAAGTACAATCCTCACAGTGGCAATACTCATATGTAACTCTGCGCCAGTAGGCACCATGTTTAAAAAGATGTGCAAAATAATCAATATAGCGCTATAGCTTTTAAGGTCCAAAAAAGCTATAGCGCAACCATAGCTACTTATTTAGAATCATTATAAAAGAAAAGTGGTTAATAATGTTATAGCTTTTGAGGTCCAAAAAAGCTATAGCGCAGCTATTGTGTAGCTATAGCTAGCTATTTAGAACCCTGATAAAAAAGGTCCATACCATATTGGTGCCAGCAATACCAGGAGATCGCTTCAAAATAAATACACAAAAAACAGTCAGCACAACAGCCAATATAACTTTTCCAAGAACATTTGGCATCCTCTTTGCATCAGTGAAATCCATTCAAAGGAATAGCTTAAACTAAAACAACATAATAGAACAGACAATGCAAAGGAATCCGCTTAAACTAAATCAGAACTTTCTGCCAATTTTGTACAATTTTAGCATTTCATTCCACTCTTATAAAAATGATGAAACATTTAAGGCAAATCTGATGCGGTTCAAAATATATACTCTTATTAGTTTGAACCAGAGCCATTTTTTTTACACGATAACTTAAAAAAATGGCTAAAATATTCTCTGTGGCCTCACAAAAGTATACACTGTTTATAGAAATATTCCACTAAACCAATTCATTATCAACTGTTAATCAGCTTTAGTACTAAATTATGTCTGATAACAAACATTGACTATTTAAAAGAACAATGACAGTTCCAGCTTACTGACTTGGCAGCAACTTCCCAAATTAATTGAACACAACCATTGCTTTTTCTCAGAGAATAACATAATAATTTATGCAAAAATAATACCCAAACTAATAGGTACCAGTAAATTGACCAGCAAGATACCAAGCCTAATTTGATTATCCTGGAACTACTTTTTTTTTTCTAATTACGCAATTACAAAATAAAATGGCGAAAAGAAGACGAGAAAAGATAATTTTAAGAACCAAATGGTTCACAATTTGCATGAAATTACAATTTACATTGGTCAAACCAGCCTCTTATATTTTTCATTTATCAGACATACAAAAACCATACAAATAAGTCTTAGTTAGATGTTCACGTAATTATAGAGTAATTAATATAAGGAAATTTTAAGAGGCTAAGTTATAGTCGTACCAGCTCAATGGTGTGCTTCTCCCCTATTCACTGGTAGCATGAGAGAGCAAATCTCCCAACAAAGTGCTTTACTTTTGTGAACTTTCTTTTTCCCTCTTCCAAATTTAATGCAATGTTCACTCAGTTGGATCAAACTTCATACCCGAAACTAAATTTCTTAATTTTTTCCTCACTTCCTCAAGAGCATTTCTCAATAACACCTCTACTGTCTTGAAGTGTGATAAGCAGAAATTTGCACCCTTCACGCATTTCGGTCAAGAGTGAATTGACTTAACCATCTTTGCCTTTTTTTTAAATTTGCAGCTGAGAAAATTCAGTACCGCTGCAGCATAACAGTACCATCAGCTGCAGCTGATACCAAAACCAGTACGGTACCAGTAACAATTAACATATTTTGCACCTAATATTAAAACAGGTACTGTACCAGTAGCAATTAACATGTTTTGCCGCTGGTACTACACTGGTCCCGTAAACCAGAGGCATATTTATCTTAATCCTATTTAATACAACACACAAATTTGAAATCTATATCAACGATTTTTGAAAAGTTAGATGACGATCTACAAAACCCGAATTAGAGACAAGAAAAGTGCTAATTACTGCTCAAACCACCATCGATTGACAAAAGAAAGAGGAGGGAGGGAGGGGGAGGGGGGCGGGGGGAATCGGCCCCACATCTGGACACCACAGAGACAGGGACTGAAAGCGCCAGCCGCTGCTTCCTAGCTCTAGGCACCTCCTCCCACCTCGAAAGGCCTTCAAAATCGGATCTCTATCTGCTCCTTGTTATGGAGAGAAACGGCCCTGCAGTTTCGTTTCACCAATCTCACCGCCTGAAGTCCAAGTCTGAGGAAATAAGATGGCCGTTTTTTTCGTCGAAAAGAGGAAGAGCAATAGCCGATTAGGAGGATGAACCGGAGAACTAACTCCTCAATAGGTTAACAGCCTGACAAGACTAACTTATACAAGAAATCCATTACCTCTACGGTACCGGACCGGGTACAATACTCCTAGCAGGGCCAAAGTCTATTTTAAAATTCATGCCAGATTAAAACGAACAGCTTAGATCTCATTCTCCTTGGTGCGGTATTGCAACCGATAGCCGGTTAGTTTACATGCAACTGGAATGCATGACTGAATTTAATTGAGCTGTTAGGATGGATCTTAAGATCAAGAAAAGAAAACAATAAAAAATGAAAAGGATGAAAAGAAAACATATCATAATATACCACCATACATACAACATATCATAAAAAAATTATTTACAAGGTATTAAAATAAACTACATCATTAAAAGGGGAATAATCAGGATATCAGGAACTCAACTGCATACTATAAAGTCTATAATAGCAAATCAGGAACTCTCTATTAATTCTACAAACGCTGGCCAAAGAATTTACCGAGAATTTCCACCACCTTGCCCGCAAACCACCTAACAGCTCTTGAACCGCTGCAAAGTTCAGATAGAACCAGAAGCACAGCCCCAAAAATGAGCAGAGAAAATCCAAGCAACACGTGCTCACTGTTTATCGCAGAATTCCCTATGGTTACTATGCCCATAGATGCACCCAACAACATGAGGAGAAGACCATAGCTGCGGAGTGGCTCCTCTAGCCAGTGGCCGCCGTTAGGCTCCTGACGGTGGAAACCTTCTAATCCAATTTCTTTAGCAGCCATTGTTACTTGTGATTTGAGCTAATTTGAGCTAGGGCTACGAATCTGCTGGTATTCTAAGAAGAATAGCAGCGGGTGCTCTTCACTTTCTCTCTCTCTTCAAAAGAGGAGGACAGAGAGGAGAGGAGAGAGAGAGAGAGAGAGAGAAGAGAGAAGAGCAGGAATAATAGCGTTTTTTGAAGAACAGCGGATCTCATTCCACTTGTATATAAAGAAGAAGGAAGAACAACTTGTCGTTAGGGTGCGTATCCTCTGAGATATCTCAATTTTTGCGTGACCGACGTGTCCGGTGCCTATTCGGGGGACGTAGGGGGGGAGTATTATTTGTGCTTTGAGATTCGTTTACAACGTATTTGAACGATTGAGATATTCCAAAAAGTCACGCAAAGTTTGAGATATCTCAGATGATGCGAATTCTTTCAAGCCTAGGGTTTAGGGTTTAATAAAGTATGAGAAATATTAATAGCAGACTTCAACCATTTTAATAGATTTTAGGGTATACTTCCTACCTTGTCGGATATTTATTAGCCAGAATCTATTGATAATAAATTTAACTTGTTGACTTCAACCATTTTTTTAGATTAGACGAAAATAAGTTTCTATTAATCCATTGTCATTTTATTAATTCTATGCCGAATATTCAATTCTTACACATATGATAACATTGTATGGCGAATATTTGAAAAGTTGGATTGCAAAGTTAAACAAATTGGACAATTATCAAAATTATAAAACTAAACGCTAAACTTTAGCGCAGGGCCTCTGTTTCATATTTCATATTTTATTACTGCTTTTGCTTTTTCCTTTCTATTATTAAAAAAAAAAACGTAGACCCGCCTGGATCGGGCTGTGACCAAATCGGACCTTGGACCAGACCGGACCATGTGAATTTGGACCATGGTTCTAGCACGGGTTTGAGCCAACTATTTCAAGTTAGACCCACTAGATCCAACCTGTGTAGAATCTTGGACCGTGGGAACCGTGAACCGGCCAAATCTAAACCTGACTGACATTTTGGTAAACACTATATAGAGGTAAACTATTTAAGTTGCCCCTCTCCCCTATTAAGAAACAAAAAAGAAATTCCATATTTATTATATTTTAGTATTTTACATTATTATAATTAATTAAGAAATTATTAATAACTATTAATCAAAAAATAATATTCATAACAAGATAAATTCTCTCAAAAATTTACTTTTTAATTTAATATTAGAAATAATTTAAAATTCGGATACAAATTTAATTAAGTAAATTCAAATCGATTAATCTCACCGAGGATATTCATAGACAACCTTAATTTATTCAAACGGAATTATATATTCTCTACCGCATGCAAGCTGCTATCATCTATGCATTGAATCATGTCGCATGCAAGCTGCTATCATCTATGCATTGAATCATGTTGCAGTCCTAAGTTAGAAAATAATTTTATTTATGCTATTAGGGTTTAGAAAATGATACCCCATAAATTAGTGAAGAGCATTGGTACTTGTTGATTGTTTTTCCTAAATCTTTATTGGTTGCTTCTTCTAGGGACGGATTTACGTATAGCTCAAGATGCGTTAGCAATTTTCAAGATTTCAAAAAAATTAATTATGTATATAGAAATTTAATTATTGTAGAGACTTGATAATTTAGTTCTCTTATCTAAATTTGATTATACATTATTCATTTTATAATTTAGTTCTCTTATCTGAATTTTTAGCACGACCGCTCACTCTATGGTCTTTTAATTATGCATTAACCACTTAAAAAGAAAAAAAGTTATGCATTAATAGCTCAATTTTTCCATAAATTTTATTAATAATATTAAAATAATTAAATTAAAGAAAATGACATGATTTTTTGAAATTTTCAGAAACAACATTTTCCGTTGGATAATTCAACATAATGCATAGCCAATTCCGCTAGATTATCCAAGAGAATTGGAAAAAAAAAATCTTGTTTCTGATAATTCCATTTTTTATGTTTTTATTGTTAGATGTTTAAATTGTTTGAATTTTTATTTGTTAATTGTTTGAATATTTTAATTAGTTGGTAGTTTTACTTTTAATTGTTGAAATAAGTGTCATAAAAACGTCCGTTTAGATCGATTAATCAATCAATTAGTGTTGGTGGTGATCAAAATGTTATGGATTTTTCTAACTGATTGGCTGATTATTCCCAATCATGGCTAATTATACCTGATTAATCGCTTATCGGTACTATATCCATCCGACAAGCACATGCATACCGTTATTTACAGCACTAGTTAAAATTATTGACGATTTAACAGAAATAAGATGTACGAGTTAATAGAAATAAGACATAGCAAAATATAAAAAAACAATATTAAATTGCTCCAACAAACAAGACATCAATAAATCACTAATAATAAATGTCATAAATATTAATAGTCACTACAAATTATATGGATTCTTGATCGTGCTTGAACTAAACTTAAACAAATTATAAAATTGTATATTGACACAAATCTAATGAATGTTAATCAAATATAAGAATCTGTCTTTGATATAGTGAAAAATATAAATCTTCAGTGTAAAAGATCGCAGATTTGAAACTTGAATAGGGGAACTCTTGTGAAATTAACCCAGTTAGATAAGTTGATTCCTAACTTTACTAAAAAATAATATTGAAATCTTTATATAAAAATATGGCGGCCATTTGTAAAACTTAAAAATTATATTACTAAAATACTCATGATCATCAATAATAAATAATGATGAATACAATGCTAATTTATATTTAAAATATTTTGTGAGTGATGTTATGGTACTTTGTAAAGTGCGGAACAGTCTTGTGTTATGGATCAATATTTTCTTTTACAAAGTTTAAATAATCAATATGAATAGTTCGACATGACCTCCATGTAAAAATGTATTTGGAGACCAAATTTTATATTTTATAAAATATGTTTACTATTATTTAGATAGGTAGAAAATCACCTGATCTAAAAATTTTGAACCATCCAAAATAGTTATTTTCTGTCCATTTAAAATAATAAAAATAAAATCTAAAAATGTAATATTTTATCTCCAAATACACGGTGATTTTCTGCCCATATGGACATCATGTTGAGCCGTTTAAATTGGTTGTTTAAACTATAAAAATAGTTATATGAATTCATAACACGGACCTATTGGCCTCACTCATAATTTATTTATTAAATTATCGAGTGAAATAGCTGATCACCGATGGCCAATCCCAACCCGTTGCAATAAGCTTCTGACCAGAAGGTTCACATCTAATCCGGGGTTGAAAGGGAAAATGTGTGGCCTCTCAGAGGATGCAAATTCTTGTTTTCACATCTCAATTCCTTGTTTTTCCTTGTTTACGTTTGGTGGCACCATTTTTTCCATTTTGATGGCTGCAAAATTTTGTCCTCCAGTTTCCAACCAATGGAGATAGTGCCACGAATGAATCTATATTTTTATTTAATATCCTTCAGAACTTGGATATTCGTGGCAAAATATAAATTAAGTTGCCCTTAAGGAACTGAAGTGAAACTGTAGATAGACGTGTGCAATTTGAGCCCTATATTGCTCCTTGAAGAAAAATAAAATGGCGACTATAAAAATCCGAGGTGAGGCACAAAAACTGTTGATAAACATGAACTGGAAATGGGCGTGCGTATAGAACTGGAGAGAACACATGTTTTTCTAGAAGGTTTGACCCACAAAAAGCCAATAGTCAAAGTCTCAGCCGAAATCTTGGAATTTGATTCTGCCACTAATTTTTTCCACAATTAAACCTTAAAAGTCAATAGTCAAAGTCTTTCTAAGAAGGTGAGCCACAAAAATTTGGTCCCATTAATGAGCTGTTATCAATTAAATTCAACTGAAGATAAGATCAAAGACTTTTGAAACAATGATAATTAATTAGATCAGAATATGAGTTCATATGATTATAATCATATTGTCTTTCAAACCATACATGCATCTAACTATATAGCAGCCCAAATCAAAGATAAGTTACCAAAATTAGTTTTTTTTTTTTAATAAATCCATAATTAGTTTATTAATCAGACCGAAACAAAATTTAAACTTAACAACACATAAATGTATTCAATTTTAATTAGTCATCCATTTGAACTAATATTATTTCAAAATATTTCCAATGTACCAACCAGACCACTAAATTTATCTGAGTTGGCCAACAAACACATTTCGCATTAATATTCAGATTATATTTCTAGCACCAATTCAGTTAAAGATGACTACCAGATTAAGATGCATCTTCAGTCATATTTTATATGAAATGATGGGGCTCAGAATATCAAATCCCATTTCTTTTACACCAAACCAAAATTATCATGCTGTTTTAAATGTGTCTGTATAAAAAGTGGGGGACCTGAGTTAGCCCCTTCATTTCATCATAAAAAAAATTAGCTAAACATAAATAATGAACTCAATATAACTAATTATACTGATATACTAAAACAAACTCTCATTACGAATGAAAACCCTGATTTAATAATACTTCTGTGAAATAATTAACTGACTGATTTAATTAATGCCTTGGGACATACTATTTCACTTCTAGAAAATTGATATATGCTCTACTAATTTCATGCCCTAAATAGTGGATATGCAATATACTGCACCTAATTAGGCAATAAGGGTTTGTCAGAATAATCATATTTTTGAACTTTAAAAACTTACCAGTTCAGATTTCTTTTTTTCATCAGTTGCAGCAGAAGCTTCTTGAGTGACTGGATCTATGGCTTACCAGGTCAGGTCATTTCCAGCAAAAGGAACCAAGAAATTAACTAACCACTGGTCTCGTAACAAGAAATTGCCTTCTGGTTCAATGGAAGGATAGAAACATGCAATAACTGGTTTTGTCATTTTTCATTGCCAATTGAGTTTCATCTCTGACGAAATACCTAGTGCTGGTAGTCTAGATAAGAGAAAATCTCCAAATAATACAAATATATTTTTTTCCTGATGAAAAATCCTGAGCCCCTGCTTTTGAACACCATATTTAGGCAAGTCCAAATACATTTTCGAAAGAATTGATGTGGAAGAACAAAAGAAATGACAAAACCAGCTTATAGTATATTTTTGAAAAACATACCTAGTGCTGGTAGTCTAGAAAAATAAAATCTCCAAGTAATAAAAAAAATACTTTTTTCTGACGAAAAATCCTGACCACCATATTTAGGCAAGTCGAAAAACACTTTCGAAAGAATTGATCATTGTGGAAGAACAAAAGAAATGACAAAACCAGCTTATAGTATTTTTTTTCAATCTGATAAAGGTATTGGCTAATGGTTTGATCCTATACTGATTTTTAAATTGGCAGAACTGGCATTCTCAATTTTGAATAGGGTAAAAACAATCAGAGGTTTACATGTGGTGGTTATCAATTGTTGGATCAGTCTCTTTGTTTGCTGGTACCATCAAGCCAGTCTCTCACCAAGTGAGTTTTTCTCCTGCAATTAAACAGCTTTTCTAGGTGAAGAATGACTGCATGATTAACCTAAGTAATTGAAATGATCAAACATCACTTGTGTTATGACAATGCATGATTATATGTATAGACCAGTGATGTTGTTAAAGCACCATCATTCCCTGAAATTGCCATAATGCTTTTACAAATATTTATATAATGCCAAGTGTCAATTTTTCTTCCTTTTTTCCTTTTATTCTAAATCAAATAAGATTATCATTAACCAGATAAAAAATAACGAGAATTAGATTCAAATAAATACATATGAATATATAGTAGTTTCTAGATCTATATCTCAACTTGCTCGGACAAGTTCAAAACTAGTCTAAACAGTTCAGAAGAGCTAAAGATGTTCATAGAATCTGCCAATCTGGTTTAGTCGGTTTTAAATTGAACTGAGAAAGTTCGGTTTAAACGGTTCAGTTTTTATGGTTAAATGAATCGGTTTGCGTTATAAAATTTAAAACCAGTTAGAATGAACCGACTGCAATTTTTAAACCCATCTCCCGTACAAACCAAACATTTAAAACATAATATCAAATCGGGTTTAAATAACTAACTAGATTTAAACCCATTAACTAATTGGGTATTTGATAAAAAAAATAATGCTTTAACTTATACTTTATAATGTTTTGACTTGTAATTTCTGATATTCTGACTTATAATTATAATTACCAATTATAATTCAAGAAATTTATTTTAATTTTAACTATAAATTTAACTCAAATTACCAATTAAACATCCAGAGGGGGGGCAAAAAAAATTTCAGAGAGGCAAAGTCAGTCGGGACCGATAGATCTCTACTAAAACTCAAAACTTACTTCGTTTGTTCGGTTCTTGTTCGAATCTCATTCTATTTCAGTTTGGTTCAATTTGATTTTTGAAAATCGAATAAAACTTTGGTTTGCCTATTTTAATTCGGTTTGGACTAACCTGAACCGATGAACACACCTGGGAAGAGCTCTATGTACTAAAATCAAAAGACAAAACTCGCTTGTTCACAGAGGGAGCATGAGAGAGAGGAAACATGAACCATTACAAAAGAACAAGCAATGAAAAGACCGAAATCATTTTAAACTAAGCAAAAAGAAGAGAGAGATATACCTTGCAGCCGCCGGCTCCCATGGATTTTCAAGAGAAAGAATGAAGAGAGACAGAGGTACCATAAGAACAAGAGCAAGAAAGAGATAAAATCGACCTACAATCGGCAATAATGCCATGGTTGCTGGTACATCTTCTTCCATTGATTTCGGGCTCCAGTTTGAGTCGATCTCCCTTGGAAGTTACAGCTTCGGACTTGATTACGTGAATGATCTAAATTTATAGAGAGAAGGAAGCAGGTACGAAAGTTACAAAGGTCGCTTTTGACATTTTTTTTGTCTATAGAAAATATTAAAGAAAGAAAGTCATGGGTAGAAAAGGCAATAGTAATTTTTCTAATTTAAAGTTTGAATTAATTTGAATCTTAGAATTCTTACCGATTTAAACCAGCTTTTTTTTTTCTCTGTTAAGATATAATTTTTGTTAAAATAAATAAATAGAATCTTTCTATATATCTAAATTCTAAAATAATTTATCTATTTTTTTAAATTGAATGAAGGCCCGAAACATAAAAGGTATTTTTTTTTTTAACTTGACAGCGACTGCCAAGGCCCAAGGCCCGAACAAAAGAGGTCTCTTTCTAGTCAGTCATCTCATTCAAATTAAACAAAAAATTCCACGGCCGTAGGCCCAAAACATAAAAGGGCAGAGTATCCTCTCCAACATATGTAAAAGATTTCCTTCATTTTACGGTTTGAGATTAACTCTCAGCTGCTTTGAGATTCGGACTAACCCAGGGCAGTTATTATTTGGACTTTGAGATTCATGCAAAGTTATAAGAACAGTCCGGATCCACTAATTTATAAGATTCGTTTGTACGGTACCGGAATGGATGTGAATTCAACATAAAATGTCTCTTTCATAGAACTAATTCACACAAAAGGTCTCTTTCATGGAACCAATTCACATAGGTCTCTTTCAGGATTTTTTTTATAAACCAGAAAAATCAATTTGAGAGAACCAATATAATTATTTGAGAATTTACAAAAAAAACCATAAAAATCGAGTTGCCAACTCGGTCTAAAATTTTTTTTTTACTACAGACCGAGTTGGCAACTCGGTCTTGATGTTTTTTCTTCAGTTTTTATGGAAAAACTGTGTAGCCATTTGTGTTTTTTCAGTCTGGACTGAATTGGAAATTCGGCCCCTAATTTTTTTTTTAGGGTTTGCTTATAAATTATTTTCTAGTCGAGTTAACGTCATGTCCGAAAAACGAAAATATAAAATGGAAAACACAATAAAACACGAATAATATGAGATATTTGAACCCTCTTATTAATGTATACATATTGATAATTACTATATGCGTAATTATATATATAATTAAACGTCCAACCAAAGAATTTCTCCAAAACAAACGAGAAGACCAAAGAATTTCGACCAATATGATTACTAAAGTAAACCATAATTAAAAAAATAGGAATTCTTTGGTTTGGAGAAATTATGGTCTTCTCGTTTGTTTCAGAGAAATTTTTTAGTTGGACGTTTAATTATATATATAATTACGTCTATAGTAATTATCAATATGTATACATTAATAAGAGGGTTCAAATGTCTCATGTTATTCATGTTCTATTGTGTTTCACATTTTATATTTTCATTTTTTAGACACCACGTTAACTCGACTAGAAAATAATTTATAAGCAAACCCTAAAACAAAAAATTTAGGGACTGAATTGCCAATTCGGTCCGGAATAAAAAAACTGAAAAAAAATAATGAATGACCACACAGTTTTACAGCACAGTTTTTCCGTAAAAACTGAAGAAAAAAAAAACATCAAGACCGAGTTGCCAACTCGGTATGTGGTTAAAAAAAACTTCCATACCGAATTGGCAACTCGAGTTTTATAGTTTTTGTAAATTTCCAAACAATCATATTGGTTCCTAAAATTAATTTTTCTATTTATGGTTTATAAAAAAAAATTCCTCCTTCATGGAACGAAATCCTCTCCCTCCATCGGGCAGAATTTTTCTGCCCACCATTAAATTTAACCAATGTCGAATTGACACATGGCATCTATCTTTTATCTCATTATCTCATTAATGAGGATCTTTTAATTTCATTAATTTATTGTGGATGTTTTCTTTTCTTTCCTTTCCTCTTTTTATTTAATGAGAATCGTTTTTGGTTAGTATGATTTAGGAATTATCGGTGTTTTCCTTTTTAAGTCAGTTAAATTTTAATTTATTCAATTTGATTGAGTCAATATGATGTATTTGGCATCACGCAAGGTACTAAGCACCAGTTCATTATTTTTGAGATAGGTACTATTATACCCTGGTTCAATACCACCGAGGTTTCAATTTTTAGGGGACGCTTGGTTCGTGCTATTGATGAAGGATTTCAGGGAATGTAATACTAAGGAATACCATTCTTAATAATATTTATATGTTTTTTTAATAAATAATAGTATTGAAAACAGATATCCAATCCGTATCCGATTTAATATTCAATTCGTATCCGTTTAATGTCCGATCTGTTTTCACCCCTGTTCGGAATAAATTTATATTCTGTATATCAACTTCTATATGCATTTCATGACTCTTTCATGAACAGCAAGAGTTTGAAAAAATCAATTGTATAATCATTTAATTTCCAGTGAAAATTGCCATTCTTAATTTGCTTGACCTTGTATTTGCGTCCCTTGTTTAAGAGTGAATTACTGGTATATGATTATGTAAAACAAACTACTAAATTTCTGCGTTGTTTTATTATTTTCATGTGGAACAACTTTAATATATATACCTTTCTTGCATTACAAAATATATGTACAGAACTTTATTTCATTTTCTGCAGGTTCATTTAAAGTTGGTTGTCAAAAGTGAAAGAGAACACTTAAACCATTTTGTGCATTCCAATATATTTTGCATATAAATGCATCACTGCAAAGTCACGACTAGTCTAGTAACTAAGGCTTCAATCATGGACAGATTCACGATTTTCGTCAGGAAGGAGCAAGAAAGTAACGAATCGGATTTTATAGTTAATTAGATTCAAACTCATTAGCTAATCAGATACTAGATAAAAAATAATATTATAATTTCTAATTTCTAATTTTCAATGATCTGACTTCTAATTTCTAATACTCTGACTTCTAATCTTAATTATCAAGTAGAATTCAAGAAATTTATCATACTTTTAATCTTAAATTTAACATTAATTACAAACTAAAAGTTCAAAGGGAGCAAATAAAATTTCAAAACAAAGTCGGTCTGAATTTATAAATTTATATAAAATTCAAAATTTAGGGTGGGACAGTTGACCCCGAACTAAGCTGGGTCCGCCCTGGGTTTAATTATTGCTTTTCGTGTGAAAATTAAGTTACAAATTTTAAATTTAAACGTCCGTATTAAACTGGTTGAAGGACACGTACACATTGACTACACATTTTTTTTTAAATGCAAATAAAATTAAACACTGATATAACTATAAAGAGGTGAAAACTAAAGTTGTAACAAATTAAATTTTATATTGCAAGGGATTCTCATAATCAAACATGTTGAATAAACAATTTATAATCTTTTACGCTTTAATTTTCTTTTAGCTGATATTAAAATGGTGTTAAAAATCATATGTAGAATATTTTCCATAAGTAAACATGCTAGGCTATTTAACCATATTTTAAAAAAAAATTAACCACTGTTTCACATAATTTAATTTCTACTACGTCCGCCAATTGAATTGGCAGACTAAAAAAGACGGGTCCGCCAAATAAATTGACTTTCTTTTTAACATAATTTATCGTGTAGATGAAGAAGAAAAAAAAAAGTGATTCGCCAATTCAATTGGTGAATTGGCGGACGTGGTATTTTTCTACTTTTTTTTTCAAAAACAATAATTATTTGGTTTTTTTTAATATGGTATAACTAAAAAATTTGGCATGCTAGGTCTCAACTACTCTGTTGGTTGTCAATTCACTTCAGAAGGCTTGTCTAGATTAAGGATCCTATACGAAAAATAATAGTTTGGTCAAATCAGATGCTTTAAAATTTATGTTTAATATCTTAATGTCCAGATTAGATATCTTTTTAGTGGTAAATTTGTTTTTCTTAAACAAATAATGATAAGTATAAGCATTAATAGTTGACAGAAAATTTCATAGGTAAGGCAAAAACATTAGGTGAAGCATAATCTTACATTTTTCTCGTTTTACAAATATTTTTTTCAGTTTTTTTTTCAATTAATGAACTAGTAAAAATAAATACATTTTTCAAATTCTTTGAGCAATTAATGAATGCAAATGTTTAATATAGTGGTGCCGCTTGAAGATAAAACGGTGTGACTCTAAAATTGCCATGACGATTTCGCCCCTCTAACCACATGGGGAAAGAGTTGAGATGTGGTCAAGCTGGAGCCTGGAAGGAAGAGAGGAAAACACAAGGGAGGTATCACTTAGGAAAGGAGTCAGACTTTCAAGCTATGAAAGTTAAATATATATTGAAAGTCAATCATATAAAAAATATTCATATTGAATGGAAGTCAATTTTACAGTAATCTTAGTATTTTATTCTAAACTATATAAAAAATAAAAATAATATAATAATACAAAATTTTTGAAAATTAATGGAAATCGGTCCGCCCCCGGTAGTACTGCATGAAAATTAAAGTCAATGCTCGAGATCTACATTAGATTCTTTCTTTTTTGGCTTTTTAGAACCTGACGGCTGAGATATATCCAAGAAATTATTGTTGTAATTAAAAATTAGATCTTAACATACGAATCCGTATCCTCCCAGGTAAATACCTGATTCCAGCAAATTACAAATGGACGGTCCAGATTAATCCAAATCTGATACCTATAAAAATTATAGTAGACAATTTTGAAATTTGTGTCAAAGTAAAAAGAACTAATCTGGACCAACTTTTTTGTAATTTGCTTGAGTCAGGTATGCACAAAAAAATTGTAGTTCGTGATTCGATTCGAATTTGATTCGAAAAAGTTCGTAAAAAGTTCGATTCGAAATTAATTCAAACCAAATTCAAACTGAACCTAGTTCGTTCGAAATAGGTTCGCAAACTATTCTAGTTCGAATCTCAAGGTAACGTGAACCGTTAATTTTCGCGGATGACTTATGTTCGCTGATGGCTTAAAAATTAAAATATAAGGGCCTCCAACCATAAGTCATTACTCGTAAGTCGTAACCCTCGCTCTCTGTTCTGAAACCATAGACGACTTTCACCTCTCGCTCTCGGCGAGTACGATCACTATTTTTTGTCGTAAAAAAGTTCGTAAAAGATTCGAAATTGGGTTCTTAAAAAATTCGATTCAAACTAATTCAAACCAAACTTAGTTCGAAATTGATTCAAACTAAACTCAAATTGAGGTAAGTTCGATTCAATTCGATTCGATTGCAGCCCTAGTCAGGTACATGGGTGATCCGAATTCCTAACCTACTGTGGTAAAAGTTGCAGAGAGGTACATGAAAAAAATAAAATTTATCGTCGGAAATTTTACAATGAACCAATACCAGCTTTCTTGATTCCAGCACCGTAGAGCTGTGCCAATCATACGAACAACTTCTCTGCAGATCATATTTGAAAAATTAAAAGTAGGTGCAGAAAATTTTCTTGCATGAGCTTATAGACTTATACTGTAGCTCAACAAAAGTGGTGCATGCATATTGGATTTTTTTTTATAAAACGTAAATAAAAACATCACAAAACAGATTAATTACTCTTCAAATTATAAAAACTATAAGAACTGAAAATAATATTATGTTACTCAAATGGTAACCGAATTTTTTTCCGGTTACCTCTATGTACAAACAGCCATACCACAACATTCCACACCCCTATGGATGGACAGCGCTAGTGTATCTTCTTCTTTTTTCATAACTATCCGGTAACTGAAAATTATTTTCGGTTACCATTTTTTTACTCTTAATAACCGAAAATTATAACCGGTTACTCAATTTTACCCAATTTTTTTTTAACTTCTGGTTATCGAAAATTATAACCAGTTAACCAAATTTTTTTTCCCTCTTGGTGACTGGAATTATAACCAGCTAACTATATTTTTTTACTCTTGGTAATCGAAAATTATAACTGGCTACCCAATTTTTTTAGGTATGGTGTGGCCTGGTGTGCAAATGTGTGGCAATGGGGTAATTGAAAAAAATATTTCGGTTATCACCTGACGTAACCGAAGATTATTTCCAGTTCTTATGGTGTTTGTAATTTGGAGTAATCCATCCTTTTTTGTGATTTTTTTTTTATTTACGTTTTATACCCAAAAAAAAAAACCTTGCATATATGTGGTTTCATTGAAAATTGGTCCAATCATGGTGTGGGCCCACCAATAAATTTGGGCTGAAATGATATTCCGAGTTTTGGATCAAGAGAAATTTAGGCTTAATGCCTCGGGGCTGCAATAGTTCAGCATATACCTAATCAATTAAAGCTCACTTGATTGGTAAATGGTAAGACAGTTTGATCAAAAACAAAAAATTCACCAGACCTAAAATTTGCCCTGCATTAAATGTTGAATTTTCAAGCCACAATAAACAATTTTTTATTTTATTTTTGACAAAAGAAGAAGGAAACATTATTACATGAGTTTTTCAAGTGAAAGAATTTGGAACTCAAAACTAGTCCTTGGAGCTAAAAGTCTTCTATAATATTCACATTTCAGATCTACTAAAAAGAATGTTAACAAAACTATATCAACTAACCATCGAAATTCGGACCAACGAATATTTAAGTGGAAGGGCTCACCTTTTAAATCAGATCACAATTTTATATATTTTTTTAGCTTTTTTGCTCGATTTGGTTGTTCCCTATTAGTACCATTGGTGGTGATGTTTCAGTTCAATATTCTTGATTTAAAATTTAGCTCAAACAAAATGGAATGAAGTCTCAGCGTAGGTTGGTGTAATGGAATATATTCCCAAGAAAGATTAGTTTAATAAATAAATGAAACCTAAAAATATTGTTTATACAACATATTGTGAGACAGTAAACAATAGATATGAAACATACAGAAGACTAATCATCTTGGTAGACAGTAAACAATACAATCACACGAGTATATGCATAAAAACAACATGTTATTTATTTATTCTATAAAAGCTGCACAAATAATACAACAGAGATGTCCAAATTTATAAAAAGAAAAGAGACAGTAACTGTTTTAATGCTACATTACTGAAATTATAAGCATGATTTCTACAACCAATCAAATCAAAGATAACCATGTATGTGATTGATCAACCCACTATGCCCTTGCTAAAATTTCCCTATAACTGGTAAAATAAATAAACGCATATTTTCCTTCCCTATAAACTTAAACAAAAATAAGCAGACAGCGGAAAAGGCTTCCACTGATAACCAACAATTTATGAATTTAGATTCATAAATATGACGTTATTTAATATCTATCTATGGGCTTCCATAGCCATTTCTGTGCGACTTTTGCCATCTCCATGCAACTGAAAGGCTTTGCTGGAGATCAGTGTACTTGGCAGTCCAATTCAACTCACGATTTATTTTGGATGGATTACTGTAAACTTCTGCGTAGTCACCAGGTCGACGGCTTAGATAATCTACCTTTATTTCTACACCTGTTGCCTTCTTGCACGCTTCCACAAACTCCTTCACTGACCTCCCTGATGAATATATAATGAGAAAAATGTTATTATTTAAGTTAGATGACCTTCAGTAAGGAAGTATAGAAGAGCTGAAGGGGATCTTGTATGGACGAACCTTTGCCAGTTCCAACATTATAAATACCAACTTTTCCCGACTGAGCCTTGCCAAGTGCCTTGACATGAGCATCTACCAGATCTGTAACATCAATGTAATCTCTGACACCAGTACCATCTGGAGTTGGATAATCAGTTCCTCGAACCTATATTCAACATTAAATCGATTCATTAGCATTTCTAAATTACAAAAAAAAACAATAATAATAATAATAATAATAATAAAAGGATGTCATGTAGAGAGGCATATATAAAAGGTACTTTTGCAAAGAATGACATTTACTTTCATATTTCAAATAGATCCAACATTTATCATTTTTGCACCCCATGTTATGAGATATCACGAAATTCCATACTATAAGGCCCAGTGCAAATAAACTACATAACATGACAAATTTCAAAAGGAAGCAATAATAATTCATAAAGAGATATATTGGGTTCAAACTTCAACAGAATAAGTTATGAAGAGATCCGGTTGAGCTAATATTGAAAGTTTAAGTACAATTTAATAAAGTGTAGTTGGACCTAAACCTTATCGTTGATGGTATTCAAGTGTTATTAAAAAGTTCAGTAAAATATGAGAGACACACAAACTAAAATATCACCTTTAGTCCAGGAATAGTTCCTAAAGCTGCTTCGAAGCATGCACCAGAGATGCGACCATGCTCTCTTAATTCAGGTCTTGGGGCCTCACCCAACCTCCCCTCAGGATCCGACCCAATAACATTAAAGTATCTAAATAAAAATAATTAGAGATATATCATCATATATATATATATAGACAACCAAGTATTAGGCCTTCCATTAGTTCTCAAATCAAAAACATGTTCTGTCAACACAAACTGTGCAATTATGGCTCAATCAGGACTTAATTCAGTATCAGTTCTTGTCCTTGACATGAAAATTTTAATGAGAGGCAATCTCTAATTGAACTCTCAGTAAGGGCTTCATGAGGAGCCAATACCTGAAGTAGCTCTAAGATATAATTGAGCAATAGAAGCCTTAAATGACCTAAATTTGCAATGGTTCAACTCAGATTTGTTACATATGCATCTCATGTTCTCAACCCCCAATTGTAGATCTTGACCAAATTTACCATTTATACAATCACAAACCTTAATATCATGACAGCCATATCAGAGTTCTTCGAGAAATCCAAGATAATATCTTCAGCCATTTTCTTTGCTTTTCCATAGGGATTTATCGGAACCTGCAAAAGCAAGATAAATAATATATATGAAAACCGAAAATAAGGTTTTATATTTGCCTATAATGGCCACCTTTAAACTTCATATGTGCAATTAATAAACCATTCTGTTCGATTATGCATAAGGTTATTGCAACTTAATCTTGACATATTTTTGCCTCAATTAAACCCCAATTCTCCAATTGAAAAGGGAAGACCCCAACAAAAGAAAAAATCTGAATGCAAGAAAACTGAAATCGCACCAAAGCTGAATGCAATAATTGGCCAGAGATATGAAAAAGAAAGTAAAGTGTGGCATTTGTATAATATACTCTAGGCAAAATAAATGTTAACCTGAGGTGTAGATTCAATAATAGGCATTTTCTCAGGCTCCCCATAAGTAGCACATGTGCTTGAATAAATTAAAGTTTTTATACCATGAGCAGCCATTGCCTCCAATACAGTTAGTGTATTGGCCGTTATGTTATGATAATACCTATTTATACAAAATCACAAAGAAAAAATAATTAAAACAATGATTATATATTTGTACATGGCTCCATGCATGTGTTGCTAAGTGCCTTGAATCATTATGTACACTACTGGTAACACAATCGACACAACGGCAATGCACAGGACACTAATATGCAACTTAGCGCCAGTAGGCACCAAGTTTAAATAGAGGGCAAAATAGTAAATATGATGAAACAGAAAAACCACCATCCTTTTCTCAACAGTAGTTCAATAAAAAGAAAGAAGTGATACCTAAGTGGTTCGAGTGTACTCTCTCCTACATAAGCGACCGCTGCAAAATGCATTACCGCATCAAATGCATTCTCAGAGAACATTTTATTTACCTGGATAAATTGTATAGATTAAATTCAGAAGAATTGATAGCGCAAGAAAATAAGTAGAGAATGCAGTGGGGAGGGGGGAGAAAAAAAAAGAGACAGGAGAGTACGATAAAAAGCATACAAATTTTGCATCGCCTAAATCGCCGTATATAAATTGGAGCCTTCCAGGCTCTGGGTACAAGCCCTGAAGAATCTTTACAGCCCCCATATTACCCCTTGAGAGATTATCCTGCAACAAAAAGCATATTGTCATAAAATGAAAAATAAATCAATCAAGAATGATATTCATGTCAAAGGTTAAGAAATTCTAAATAGTTAAAATAAAGAAGAGAACAAGGTAAATAAAGTATATTAAATTACCACAATAGTAACACGGTAATTATCCTTTAAGAGACGAAGTGCAGCATGTGACCCAATAAAGCCAGCCCCACCTGTTACTAGCACATGAGTCACACCTAATTCATGCACTGAAAACTGCAATGGAAGAGACATAAATATTTCAGAAATAATAAAAATAATGGAAACCTAAAGAACGGTATCAGTCAAGTGATCAGGTCTGCTACATATCAGTCTATTTTTTTTTTGTCAATTCATTTTTGTTTCCCTAAATAAGAACCAGCTGATAGCAGGGCCTAGCAAAATTCAGAACTAAAGTTCTACTGTGGGAAATATATAGAAAAGGTTCCATACCATATTGGTGCCAGATATACCAGGAGATTGCTTCAAAATAAATACACAAAATACAGTCAGCACAACAGCCAATATAACTTTTCCGAGAACATTCGGCTTCCTCTTTACATCAGTGAAATCCATTCCTAGAGAGAGAGAGAGATCAATATAATAGAACAGACAATGCCAAGGAATCGCTCAATTTTATAAAATTTTAACATTTCATTTCACTCTTATAATAATGATGAAATATTTAGGGCAAATCTGATGCAGTACAAAAAAAAAATTAGTTTGAACCAGAGCCATGTTATTTACACAATAACTTAAATAAATGGTTAGAATGTTCCAAGTGGTATACACTGTTTATAGAAATATTCCAACCACGCAATTTATTGAACAACTGTTAATAAGCTTTAGTATTGAATTATGTTTGATAACAAACATTGACTATTTAAAAGAACAATGATGGTTCCAGCTCACTGACTTGGCAGCAATTTCTCCCTAATTAATTGATTTAATAAATTACAAAATAAAATAGCAAAAAGAAGACAAGAAAGGATAATTTTGGGAATCAAATGGTTCACAATTTGCATTGGTCAAATGCTGCCTCTTATATTTTTCATTTATCAGACATACAAAAACCATACAAATAAGTCTTAATTAGATGTTCATGTAATTATAGAGTAATTAATATAAGGAAAATTTAAGAGGCTTTCTTATAGTCGTACCGGCTCGCTGGGGTGCTCTTCCTCTATTCACCGGTAGCATGTGAGAGCAAATCTCCAGACAAAGTCCTCTATTTTTATGAACTTTCTTTTTTACTCCTCCAAATTTAATGCAATGTTCACTTCCTTGGATCAAACTTCATACCAGAAACTAAAATGCCTGGAAATCACAATTGATACTGGTCAATATAAGAAACTGTAATATGCTAATCAAATTACAAACAAAAACTCAAAACAGGAAATTCAATAGCTAAAGACCTCATGATAAAAACTTATAAATTTGAGTTAAATGTCATGAACCTTCAGTTATATGTGTAAGAGAAAACAGAACAATAGATCCCAGATCAATCAACTAATAAAAAAGAATTAAAGCCATAACAAGTCAACCATTTGGGAGGCTTAGTTCAGAAAATAAAAACAAGTCGTATCTCAAGAAAAATTGGAAAACTGAAATATGGAAGTCAACGAAACCAGATGTTGGCAACCAAGGTTAAAGTTTCTGATACCAATAACCCAGAATTAATAGCATTGATTACAATATACGAATCCAGAGGAATTTAATACTGATCAATAGACACTGACAACAATACAATGGGGGTGCAGAAGGGACCATTCAAAAATTTAAAACTGACAAAAGCACGAACATTAAAGCAAATTCCAGATGTCCCCAAATCGTAACTGCTGGAACCCTACCTGAGAAAATATTCTTAATTGGATCGGCTCTTTAAATTTCTAAAATTTAGCACAAATTCAGATCGACTAAGTAGTTAATGCAAGGAAGTAATCGTTCAAAAACCATTTCACTCATTCCTTACAAATCACGAATTTAAGTTCATATCGGCGCACCCAGATCAATCCGTGTTGAGAAAAGATAAGACGATACGACTAATACAAACAATCCTAACTCAGCACGAATTTCAGCTCAGAATCAACCCCACCAGTCGAAATAGTTCGGATGCGTACAAAACAGATCAAACAAAAGCAACAAAAACAAAAACACCAAAAATTATTGCAAAAAAAAAAAAAAAAGCTCAGTTACCGACGAATAGCAGGAGAAGAAGGAAAACTTTCAGGTGGAAAATGGTAAAATTAAAAATTACCTGTTCTATGGAGAGAGCTAGAGAGAGAGAGAGAGAGAGAGAGAGAGGGAGCAATCAGCAATGGCTTTTAAGAACCGTTGCGAGTTGCGACTTTGAGCGAAGAAAGAGGGGATGCACAAAGATGTAATTTGTAGGAGAGAATTATTTTAGGAATTATGTAATTGTCATGAGCTGTTTGACTCTTCTACGCTCGTTTATTCCTTCATTTTTTTTAATTTCAGTTAAATAAACTTAATGATGCCTTTACTTTCCTTTTGTCGAATTTTGAGAATTTAAAAAAAAAAAATAGACGGTTCAGATTAATTTTCGTCAGGCCAAACTCAATCCGATATCTGATAAAATTATAAAGAGTCTGCTTCAAGATTCGTGCTAAGTTAAAATAACGGTCCATATTTTATCACTTGGATCTCAGGTACCTGCGGTGATACGGATTCGGTTCTTTATGAATGAAAAATTGTATAAACCAGTGTTTACATAAAACTACTAACATTGACATGGTAATATAATTGGACATCCTGTGCCGATTTTTTTATTAATAGAAAAAACAGAAAAAAAAAATAATATTGATAATGGAGAAAGATTTTATGAAATTTTGAAATATAAGAATAACATTATGATTTATAACATCCAGAATACTGCAGTTGGACGTTATAAATCATAACATTCAGTCGCTAATGATCATAAAAAAAACACTGTAGCTGAATATTATGGTTCATAATATTCAGTTACAGTGTTTTTTTTTCTTCAGTTCTAACTATTGTTGTTTTGAAATTGTTTTTCACGAAAAAAACATTCTAGCTAGACGTTATAAATCATAACATTGAGCTATATATTTTTTTACAATCATTAGCGATCAGATTAATTAGACGTTATAGTTTTTAACGTCCAACTATATTACACTGAAAGTTACACACTTCATTCCTATATGTTTTTAAAATTTCATAAAATCTTTTTTCATTATCTCAATATTTTTTTGTATTTCTTTTATTAATTAAAAAGTCGGCATCCCGGGCATATGTGCCAAGTAGAGAAACTTTTAAAATATCAGCAACGAATCGTTCAAAGTATCCTAAGACGCGGAAAGGAAAAGAGAACCGGTCTTCCCATTCACATCCTCTCCATTTCCGACTTACTGGAGATCTCTTCTCGACGTGACTAGAGATATTTGTATTTTCCATGATAGTAGAAATAGTAGTGGTTGGAAAAGAGAATTATTCATACTATTACTATTTAATTAAAAATTAAGATAAATTTATTGGATAACTTATGAAGATATATTATGTCTGGATATGTAGAAGGAATCCACCAAACTAGATCAACTCGTTCCACCTAAATAATATGATCAAAATAATATGATTTTATGAGTGAGTCTATGTCCGTAATATGAATCAATATTTTCATTTTCAAAATTCTAACGGTCAATCCGAATCATTCAAAATGATTTTCATTGAATATGTACTTACAGATCAAATTTTATATTTTTTAGAATTTTTTTATTATTTTTTAAGATAGGTAGAAAATCACTGTTTTTGGATGGTCCAGAATTTTCAGATCAAGTGATTTTCTAACTATCTTAAAAAATAGTAAAAACAAATTAAAAATATATAAAATTACGTTTTCAAGTAGATATTTATATGGAGATCATGTTGAACGGTTCAGATCGACTATTAAGATTTTGAAAATGGAAATATTGATTCGTATTACGGATTAACCCGTGATATGCATAGTACCATAGACTCACTCAAGTTTTACTGTCAGTTAAATTATATCATGCTGCACCTTTGTGTGGGAATCCAGTAAAATTGATTTGAGAGAGTTAATTTTCATTGCATGCTTAAAACATTGTAATGTTATTGCAAAAATTATGTTACTTTTTTTATTTTTACTAAGACCTTAATTTATATTTTTTTTAATTAATAAAACAATTCGTTATTGTTTTACATTTAATTATTGTCAAGAAAATGACAAGAATTCACATAATCCAGCCTTCTACAAATATGTGTGTGTGTGTGTGGAGTAGAACTAGGGTGCTCCTAAGTTCACCAAATCTCTTGTGAACTTGACTCTAAAATATATCAAATCGACTTTAAATGATGAATCCAAACCGTTGAAACCCTTCTATCTAATGAGTGATGCGTCTACATGTGAAAATTTTAAAGTTTCGAATTAATTTAATATAGAGTCAAGTGGTCAAAAGTTTAAGGTTTATAAATTAATTTTAATGCATTCATTTTTTTGGACTCCTTTGACCACTTAACTCTATATTAAATTAATTCGAAACTTTAAAATTTTCACATGTAGACGCATCAATCATTAGATAGAAGGGTTTCGACGGTTTGGATTCATCGTTTAAAGTCGATTCGATATATTTTAGAATCAAGTTCACAAGAAGTTGGGTGAACTTAGGAGCACCCTAGTTCTACTCATATATACGTGACAAGTTATGATAATTTAGCCTGACTGCAATTGATGAAATTAAAAATATAAACAGTACATCAATAGCCCCACCAACTCGACAACTGTGCATCATCATTTGCTTAAAAAAAAAAAAAAATTTCAAGTTTTAAAATAATTGCATTAATTAATTAATTAATTTATTATATACGCTGATGCTTCCTCCCACATGCTGACTATTCAACGCAACACATTAACTTTGGATCAATAATGGCGGCACAAGTATTCGTCGGCTGAAGATTAACAGAGTACTTTTGACTTCATGCAGCGCACCAACAATATGAAAAGCTGTTTTGATTTTATGGTCCTTGCGCTGCATGAAGCCAAAACTCCTCTGTTAAAATATTTACCTTATTTGTCTTACATGCAGTGACATAGACACGACAGGTGAAATTAATTTGAAAGAGTCTATATTGCATTTGCACCGAACGAAAATAAAATTCCCGGGAAAATATTTCAAGTTTAGTCCCTCTGGACTTCATGAGAAATTTTGTTGAAATGGTATGCATGACCCCTAAATTCAGGTTTTCTCGCTCCTCTATTAATTTTGGGGAAATTTCACGTGTACCCTCAAAAACATTAAAATTACATATTCCCCCTCTAAAGTTGAAATTACGTATTTCCTCCTATAAACTTTAAAAACCCACAAATTTACACATTTTATTGTCTTTTAATATTAAAACTCATTCTAAATTTATAAATACTCATTTTATTCTTTATTACAAGCGTATAAATTTCATGGGACTCAAATTTGAATATTAGATTTGTGCAAGATCGGCACAAATCTTAATGCAAAAACGCATGCGTATTGAAGCGGCATGCACATATCTTAATGCGATATGCTCTTATCAGAATTCCTTTAAGTCTGCGCAAGTTAGATCAGCACGAATATTGAAGTGATGCACACAAATCTTAATGCAATGCGCACGGATCGAACGGTAGAGAACCTTCAGATTCAAATTTTGAGTCCGGTCGGCTTTATATGCTTATAATAAAGGGTAAGATGAGTATTTTAAAAATTAAGAATGATTTATAATATAAAAAACAATAAAATGGATAAATTTGTGAGTTTTTAAAGTTTAGAGGGAAAATACGTATTTTTAAACTTTAGAGGGGGGAATACATAATTTTTAAGTTTTTCAGGGTATACGTGAAATTGTCCCATTTATTTTTCACTTCAATGGAATTTAGTTGCCATTTTGTTGTTTAATCTGCAGAGAGGTGATATCTATATTGTGCGATTCATGTTTAAGTTGGCCTTAATATATATGTTTGAAGTCAATGAATTAATTATATGTTGTTTTGAAGAAAATAGAGATAAAGATATTAACAGTGTTGTTTTGATTTTATGCAGCAAGAATTGTATATTTTTCATATGCTGTATAAAATCAAAACAGTGATGCTTTTAATTTTGATTTCACGAAGACCACATATGTTTACAACTGATGGCTTCAAAAATCGCTTTTTATATGAAAGATACAGATTTGAAATCTAATTTCTGCTAAGGTTTTAAAAAGCAAAAGGGATCTGAATCAATCCTTTATACGTACAAATTTTTCAACATATTGAAGTTTTTGCTCTGATTAGAAAAATGAATAACTCGTCTTATTTGTAAAAATTAATATATCATGATCAAATTGTAGGGTCTCATATAGTCGTATATTATAATTTTATACGTGTCAACCAATAATCATGTTTTCTAAAAAAATGCTAAAATCAAGTAAATTTTTTATGAAAAGAATGTGATGGTAGCAATGTTAGGGATGAAAACGGTAAAGATAAATCCGATCCGTATTCGAAAACTTAGATGTGGATATCCGATATCCGAATATCTGTGTGGATAAGAATACTGATATAATTTTATGTTTCAATTATCCATATCCGAATAGTAGATATACCATATATTTTAATATATATTATGAAAAATTTATGTTATTCACCATTATAATTAGATAAATATTATGATCTTTAATTTTTTTAATATTTTTTAATAATATTTAATAAATATCTGATTTGATACGGATTCATATTCGTATCCGTCTGATATCCACTCTGTATTCGTATTCGGAAAATAAAATAAGAAATATGAATATAATTTTACCACTATCTGCTCTGTTTTTACCCATAAACAATGTATTAAAATAAGTGTTTCAATATGCGTATAGTTGGCTATTATATAGCGTACAAGCGATATATATGTTCATTAATTGTTGGAAAATGGGTGGATTTTAGAGTCTTAAATTTCACAAAAATTAATTCTTATCATAACTAAAATTAATGTGTAAATTAATTAAATCTAAAATAGAATTTATGGAAAAGAATTAGAATTAAAGACCTTCAGGAGATTTTTCTAAAAATCGCAATTTTCATAATTGATAAAGAAAAAACGGAGAGTGAATTTTAAAAAATAGATCAAATCAAATCTTAATTTAGTTCAAATATTTATATGATCCGAAAATAACATGTTGATCCATATAACATAACTCATATATAATAAATTTTGATCCATACAAATATACAATTGACCTTTTATATATTTCTAACATGCGTATGAGATGGATATGTATATAATGCATTGAAATATGGAGAATTGGAGATGTATATTTTGGGGAAAAAAAATTAACTTAGTTATGGTAGAATTTACCATTGTAAGTGTAGAGAAGCAACATTGAGATCTCGCATTTATTGGAAATTCGTGTAGGGCTTTCTTTTATGTTCGTCTCACTTGAGAAGATGGTCGGAATTGAACAACAACAACAATTGCGTCTCTACTAATATTAAAAAAATATTAAAACTTAACAAGTTAATTTACTAGCACTACAAATTGGCAAACCCTTCTAGCTAGATTTCAGAAATTCTCTCTCACGGTTTATGGAGTGCATATCTCATCCTCTTTTAAAAACTCTTGGTGGTTTTCTAAAAACCACCGTTTCCATAAATGATAGAAAAAAATAATTAAAGAAAATAGATAATATTACATTTATATTTGACTAATTCACTTCTAATTTAGACCCATATAATTGGCCTATGGGACATATTGCTAATATGTATATGAGTAATATGGATTGTTTATCATGTGGTATGAAAAGATAGGAGTTATTTTCTTTTAAAGAGATAAAAAAAAGTAGTCTGAAAAGTACACTTACACAATTAGTTGATATTAGATATGCACTAAGAACGCATGTTGTATCTGATTGTATTTAAGATGCAGCAGCCAATAGCATTATAGGGCATTTATATTTTAAACCAAAAAAAAAAATTTATAGGGCATTTATATATGTACAACAAAAGAAACATGTAAAATATGTAATTGCCATGACACCTAGACATGTTGGCCTTAAGAGTGTCAATGGCACCTTTTTACTCATTTATTTGACCCGTATCTTATTCGAAAATACATATAAGAATAAGATTTTTTTTTTCATAAGTTTATCGGGTACGTGTAAGGATAGCTATTTTTTTCGTTATCTTACCCGTTTTTGTATAAGACAATTTAAAAAAAATATATATATATATATATATATATATATATATTTGTACGAAGATGATACATGATACAATAAAGTTTTGTATTTTATTAAATTTTCATAATACAAAATTAGTTGTATTTATTATTATTTTTTCCTCTTGTTTTAAAAAATATTTTATCGAAAGTACAAATTGAATGTCAATGACACTTTTTTATCCGTTTATCTGACCCTTACCGTATTCGAAAATACGAGTAAAGATAAAGATTTTTTTAGTGATCAGAACGGTTACGGATATGAAAATGCCTCTACCTGACCCGTATCATACCCGTTGACGCCCCTAGTTGGCCTTATAATTAGACATCTGTTATCATGTTTATTGCCATTCCTGTAACAATTAAAAATTTTAAAAATGCAATGGCCGTTTTTTTTATGTAGCAAAAAAAAAAAAAAAATTAAACTCATGATATCGAAATTTTCATATTTACCGCTGCAAAGTGCAGCAGCTGTGTTATTTTGATGAATATAAAGATTGTAATGTCATGAATTTTTTTTTTTTTTTGTAAGTTACAGTAAAAAAATCGGAGGATAATTGATCCTTATTGTTTTAATTTATAATGGTTTGACCCTTACAATTTCATTTATCATTATCTATCTTGATTTAAGTTTGAAAAGATGGGTCTTGTTGATGTGAAAGAATCGTTGAAATTAACATATACCTAATAAATACAATCCTAAGAATAATTCCTATTTTGAAAAAACCATTGAAATTAACATATACCTAATAAATACAATCCTAAGAATAATTTCTATTTTGTTAGGTAGGCATGTCGAGCTTTTATTATTAATAATTCACGATGGTGATATTGCGAATTTTACAACTTGATCCCAAAAATATTTAAAATTTATCTTTAAACTTTCACGCCAAATTAGAGGGTAAAGATTTTAACAGAGTAGTTTTTTCTTAGTGCAGCGCACGGAGCAGAGAATCAAAACAGTGCTATTTATGGTTTGTGCGTTGCATGAAGTCAAAATAGCTCTGCTAAAATTTATACCCAAATTAGAGGCACTCCATCCCTTGGAAATTTTAGGGGTGCAAATGGATCGGATAATATCTGACTGTATTCGGATCCGTATCCGAAAGTTAGATACTGATATAGTTTTGGATTTTAATTATCCGTATCTAAATAGTAGATATATACTATATAATTTAATATATTTTTATGTATATATTTACCGATATCTGATATCCGATCTATATCCGTCAAATATCTGTATCCGAAAAATAAAAACGGATACAGATATAGTTTTACCACTATCCGGTCCTTTTGTGCATAATTATTTTTTTATAATCAAATATTCAGAAAATTATGATAAGCGTCGGTCATGCATCAATTACTAGGATAATAAAAAAAAATATTATACCGTCTTTGTAATTCAATCAGTAATGCAATATAGACTTTTTCAAATTTGAAATAAAAAATGCATATATTATTTTTATGATTCGATCAGTATGCAATGTAGTACAACACTATATAAAATCTTGTATAAGACATGTAAACCATCTATTTTAATAATAAACTAAAAATATTTTATATTATTTCATTAGATAAATTAAGTACATCTTGATAAAAAAAAAAAAAATCGTTTGTAGAGAACTTGTACACCTGATAGACTGCTACTTGGTTAAATATTAATTGCCATTTCTACCATATATCGTTACTTGCTTTAGTCGTGTATAGCTTGTGCCTTAAAAGGTATTTTTTTGTATGAAGAGGGTTCAAATGCATCATCGTTTTGTTCTTCAATATGCTTCACATTTTTATCTCTATTTTTTAAAGTCTGAATAGTTGATCTGAACTACTCAACATGATCTTCATAATAAAATATGCTTTGAGACCTAATTTTATATTTTTCAGAATTTTTTTACTATATTTTCACATTGGTACAATATCACTTTATCGGATGGTCGGGAATATTTTTAAAACAGTGATTTTGTACCTATCTAAAAAAAATAGTAAATTTTTTTTAAAAATATATAAAATTTGGTCTCCAAGCATATTTTATTATGAAGATCATATTGAGCAGTTCGGATTGACTGTTCAGACCTTGAAAACGGAGATAAAAGATATGGAACATATTGGAGCACAAAAAAATTGGACATTTGAACCCTCCTCTCTTTGTATTGATTATATGTACGTGGTAGGCAATGCTTTCTTAAAGTGTGTAGTTAACTACTTGCATAAAAAATTATCTTATATTTAGGTGATGGGAAGAATATATATTTTTGTAAAGAAAGATACATATTCTCCACTTCTGGTCTCTTTATTAGTGAAGTGCACCTGGGAGGATAGATAATTAATTGTGAAGGATATTCTTAAATGATGAGGATTTAAATACCTCTATTTTTTTGTGCTTCCACTATATCTCTATTTTTAAAACCTTAATAATTCAAAATTTAAATAATAAATGTCAAAATAAAACAAGTTACATGTGATCTATGTTATTTTCTCTATGTGCTCATAAAAAATTATCACATTTCAGTTTTGTTTTCATGTGAATCAATAAATTGAAAAATTAACGTCTAGAAATTGTCTACATTAGTACATTTTACAAGCACTTGATGACAATTAAAACAAAATTGTTATGTCATAATTTTTTACATGTGCATAGATAAAATGATGTAGATCATATCCAACAGTTTTATTTTGACTTTAAAATTTAAAATTTTGAGTTATTAAAGTTTTTAAAAATGAAGGCATAATGGAGGCACAAAAAGTGGAGGCATTTGAATCCTCCTCTTCTTAAATAAGTAATTCAGTATATTTATTTGTTTACAGGATTCATTTCGAAAAAAGACAATAAGGTTGCCAAAATGTCTGTAAAATATATTTAATATGGAATTCATTATGTTCATTAAAAAAGACGAGCATTATAACAATAATATTATTCAGTTCAAAATTCAGAACAAGAAATAAGTGTATCTAAATATTCAATTTGTCCTCAATTCTCTAATCTTTAAATAGAGGGTACAAATTGAAAATTGTTATAAATAAATTAAGTTATGGATGTTCATTTGCAACTCTTTACTAATTATTTCAAAACTCTCTTTAAATATTTATGTTTTATCTCTTCACATTCATCAATATAATTAATTTATAGCGCTTTATCATTTACATTTTCTAGTCTAGAAATAGAGACATTGTAAGCTTGTATGTAATACACAAGAAACCATATGAATAAAAGATAATTATCTTTTTACGTTCTTAATATCTTGTTTACTTTTCTTTTCTTCAACTTATAATACATTATCAGCACTAATTGTTCGGAAGAATTTGCAAAGTTACTTCGTAAGTAAAACGTATTATTATATTTTTATTAATTTCAATTTCATTTAAAATTTTGGTTATATTTATAGATTATATTTTGTTTAAATTTATAAGTATCGTTCTTTGAAATGAATGATAGAATAATAACTTGAAGTTATTATTCAAAAACAAAAGTTTATTAAGAACCCAAAATTCTTATTACCCGAAGAGAATAATAAGAATAATAACCCAAAGTTCTTAACATTATGAAATGCACATAAAACCAAATGAATAAAATGACTAATGTTTTGTTTTATGTCTTAATTCTCCTTCTCTCATCTTTAGTTCTTCTGGTTTCTTCTTAAAAAAATGGTTTATTAAATAAACATATATAAATTGAACAATTTGATCATCTCAGTCTTTTTTTTTCCTCTCTCAAATGGCTAGCAATGAGAATAGCACAATGACTAATTAATTTGCATCAAGGCTTCTAAATGCACCTTCAACTTTATATGACACATGTTGAAAAATAAAGACTTAAGACACGGTGGACATTTTTTATTGATAGCAATTATAAAAATTGGATATACAGAAATGGAAAGAGCGCATTGTTTTTATCAAAAATAATAAGATCGGACTCATTGAGTATGATCCATGGATTTTTTTTTTTTTTTTAATTGTGCACAGAATTTGCAAAAAAAAATTATTGATCGTGAACAGTGATTCCGATTCATAAAGGGGTTGATTTTCTGTGGCACAAAACTCTCTGTAACTATTGTTTTTTTAACAGATACAAGGATTTTGTGCCACAGAAAATCATTTTTAATGAATCAGAATCATTGTTCACGATTCATAATTTTTTTTTTTTTGCAAATTATCTGTGCAGTTCAAAAAGAAAATCCATGGATCAGACTCAATGAGTCCGATCTTACTATTTTGGATAGAAACGATGCACTCTTTCTATTTCTGTACGTCCGAATTTTATAATTTCTAATGATAAAAAGTTCCCAGAGACGGTGCTCCCACATTTTGGATTTTTTTTTATTTAGAAATTATAACCAAAAAATCAACTAAACCAGCTAATGGGGGAAAAAATCAATAAAAATGGCCTACACCGGTTTCCCAAACTGGTGTGGAATTAAAGGTTTCTGTTGTCCCGGACCCCGAAACCGGTGCGGATAATTTCTAATCCGGTTGACCCATTTCCCCACCAGGCTGTGGACTCGCCACAGAAAATCCACAAAAGCTCTGCACCGGATTCCCAATCCGGTGCGGCTTGGGTTGGTTTTTTCGAATCCGCCTCTGTCTCCTCTCCTTTCCTCCTTTCTTCCTCCGAACTCCTCTCGTTTTTTTTTTCTTTTATCCTCTCCAAATACTTCACTATTTTTTCATTTAATTGTTTCAAAATTCTTGTATCATCCAAGAGAGTTGGAAACTCTTTCAATCTACGATTTTAACAAGGTAAAAATCATATTTTTTTTATAATTTTTAATTTTGGCCGAATTAAATTGAATAACTTATTTAATTGAGTTTGTTTAGTATATTTAGTCTTTTTTTGTGTAATTTAGTGTTCAATTAGCAATTGGCCTCAATTTAGTGTATATGTAGTATTAATTTGTGTAATTTAGTATAATTTGTGATATTTAGTATAATTAGTGTAATTCGTGTTATGTAGTATAATTTAGTATTAGTTTGTGTAATTTAGTATTAATTTGTGTTATGTAGTATAATTTGTGTAATTTAGTATAATTTAGTATAATTTATGTAATTTAGTGTAATTTAGTGTAATTTAGTGTAATTGGTGTAATTTAGTGTAATTTAGTCTAATTTGTGTAATTTAGTCTAATTTGTGTAATTTAGTATAATTTAATGTAATTTGTGTAATTTAGTATAATTTAATATAATTTAGTATAATTTGTGTAATTTAGTATAATTTGTGCTATGTTGTATAATTTAGTATAATTTTTGATAATTTTTCTAACAGGGTGAATGGATAATCCGAATTATCCAGAGTTGTTAAAATTACCACCACAGTACCATAGAGCATGGACAGTTCGTGATACGGTAATTTTTGTTAAATTTATTAATTATTTGTTTGAAATAAACATTATATGAAGTATTTGAAGGGTTATAATGATTTAATTATTTTTGGCAGCCTAATGTAAAAGCACTCCAGATAAATAGGCATCGTCCTACTATTGGTTACAACCGTCGAATGGACGATGCTGAGCACAATGGTGGTGTAAAATTACAACTAGAGTTGTAAAATTAACTCTAAAAATTTTACAACACTAAAATTATTTTATAATTTTACAAAATTAACTCTAATTATTTTTTAATTTTACAACACTAAATATAAACCTATGAGCAAAAAAAAAACTTACAATAATGATCAGAAGAAGCTGCTGAGCACAATGGTGGTGGCGATCTATTCGTATGGTAACTCTTCAAACTTGATTTCAAATGGTGGAAAAAATGAAAAAAAAGAGAGAGAAACGAGTTACGGAGAGAACTGAAATGAGGGGAAGAAGAGTTCTGCGCGAATTTGCGGAAGAAGAACAATTTTGAGCTGCACCGGATTGCAAAACCGGTGTAAAAAAAATTCGGTGTAGCGGTTCGTGTTGCCACTGTGGCAGAGGAAAAACTATCTGCACCGGTTTCAGAAACCGGTGTGGCCGGCCCTTCTCAAGCCACACCGGATTCCCAATCCGGTGTAGGCTATATTTCTCACTTTTCCACAGATTTGGCTGCTATATTAAATAAATTTATTATAATTTCTAAATAAAAAAAAAATCCACATTTTGCATGTCACCTATATTCACATATCCACAAATTAAAGTTTGTTTCATAAAAATTATTACTATTAAACATGTGACATATCCCTTAGTAAGCAAAACATTCTCAAATATATACCTATCATATATCTTTGTTTGAAGTCAATTATTACTATTAATATGCTACATAGCTATCAATCATTGATTCTTTGAGCAAAGCTCCAAATAATTAAGCCTCAAAATTATAGGTTGGTAGGGGGACTATTGGCGTCTAGCGAGAATAATGGTAAGCAAGAAATGCATCTTAGACACCCCATTTATTTCCTGCGGCGTGGAACAGGTGTATCATTTGGTGTGGTATATCACTGACATGAATATGCACAACAGCACAAGAAAATTGCTAAAAATAAAGAAAATTTACCACCTTATCTCCAGATTATGTCCGAGGAAAAAATATTATTGAAGTATATTTTAGATGGGAAAATTAATAAAACATGTTTTGAAAGATAATTTATGTTAGTCATATTTACTATAATTATATATTAAAGTAGCAATGTTGGTAGTAGGATGATAATTTCCAAGCTATTCATTTTCAACCATTTTTCATATTCATAGACAAATTAAATATTTTTTTTCCTGAATTATTTGCAAATTTACTAAATTAATGAGTCTTTCTTGAATTATTCACATAACTTTTTTTATTCTTAAAACTTCATATTTTTTACATATTTATATGCACAATTAGAACCAAATCATTCAAAATTGAAATCCCTTTATACTCAAATTATTAATTTTGCAGCTCACCAAATTATTCGTGATTCTTGGACTGGGTAGCATAATCACAAGATTCGCGAATAATTCGTTTTATTTTTTAATGTCGAATTTTTCGATTGACCGAACATTGACCAAATTATTTGCAAATAAGTCGCGAATTTTACGAATTTTACCTGAACTTTTTCCGGAACTTTTTTTTGCTCCCTTGCAGGACTAAGATCTCTGGTACAGATAATTTTGAATTATTTTCAAATTATACCTGAATTATTTTCAAATCATGAATTTTTGATCTCGCTGAACCGAACCCGAATAATTCATCTGTCACTATGCTGGGTAGCAAATCATTAAGGCTTGCAACACAGTGTTGAAAACATATGTGTCACAGCGGATCCAGAGTCCCTGGGTTTGTTTTGGTTTGTAGCGGAAGTCCATGTGGTTGGTACTCCGATATTAAAAAGTCATAAACCCCACCTCCCCTTGACATATGATATATTGATATATCATTAATAGTTCCCATAGTACATAATATATATTTAGTTGAAAGTTGCAAATATAACCTCAAAAACACCATAAATTATCACTATTAGTTATACTTCCTAAGTAATCAGGAATCCACTTACACCATTTCTGGTGACACAAAATTATACTATCTATTTTTGAAATTTTCAAAGTCCAAACAGTCGATCCAAACCGTTCAGCATGACCTCTATATTAAAATGTGCTTAGAGACCAAATTTTAAATTTTTCTGAATTTTTTTACTATTTATTAAGTATTTTACAATATTGTTGTTTTCAGACCATTGAATTTTTGTACCCATATTAATAAATAGTAAAAAAAAAAAGTAAAATTTGATCTGCAAGCACATTTTAATATATCAAATATGTTGAACAGTTTGGATCAATTATTTAAAATTTAAAAATGAACAGTGTAATTTTGTGTCACCAAAAAATAGTGTAAGTGTCCCTCGTCATGGATAATTGTCAAGGATAACAATGTCAAACAAAACAATATTGGAAAAATTGTGCCAAAAAATATTGACAATTTCAACAAGGTACACTCAGTCAAGAGAGAACTTGTCTTTTGTGAGTAAAAAAAGCCTCAAGTCTTATTCATTTTTATTTTTTATTTTTGGAAACTTTACTTTTCAAACATTTATATAGGTCGTTGATGCTTTATTATCCACACATCTAGTATGTTGAGATATACTTGTCATCCACCAAAATTTTAAAAATAACATTTACAAAAAAAAAAAAGTAAAAATAATAATAATGTCAAACAAAACAATATTAGAAAAAAAATCATAAAAATATTGACAATTTAAACAAGGCGCATTGTGTCAAGATAGGGCTCCTTTTTTTTAGTAAAGAAAGCCTCAAATGTTTTTCATTTTATTATTTTTGGAAAGTTTCCCTTTGAAACATTCATATAGATAATTGATGTTTTATCATCCACACATCTATTATATTATGTTGAGATATAATTGTCATCATTTAAAATTTAAAGAAACTAAAAGAAGGGATATTCTAAATCTCTATGTAAATTGATTACTTGACTTCCTATTATTAGAAAGTACAAGTACTTATCCCTTTCCATCATCCCCAACATGTCATTTATTTTTCAATTTTGGTTGACGTTACAACTAGAGTTGGAAAAATAGCATAGTTCCGTCGCGAAACGGCACGATTACGATACGGAACGGCACCACACGTGTGACTGTTTTGTGTCTAATTCATATGTTCCATACCGTAACCATCTTTTGAAAATTTGACACGGTACGGCACGTCACACGCGAGTCACATATAATTAGCACCGTTAAGTCTTGATCAAATGATGAATCTTAAATAAATTAACCTAAATTATTAAAAAAAAAAATTAAACGTGAGAAATGTGACCAGTTACGTTTGGACACGGCACGCGAATCATGAGTCACGACGTGACTCATATACTGTGGCCACCTCTCGATATTTTAATCATGACACAACCAGGGGCGGACCCAAGTTCAACCAGGGGTAGCTGCACCCCCTGGATTTTGCGTTTTAGTGTAAGTCGGGACGTTTCGATCGACTCTGCCCCTCCCTGGAAATTTTTTTGCCCCCCACTGGATGTTTAATTTATTGTTCGGGTTAAATTTAGGGTTAAAATTAAAATAAATTTCTTCAATTATGATTAATAATTAGAATTATAGATTAAAATATCAGAAATTACAAGTCAGAGAATTGAAAAGTATAGATTAAAATATCAGAAATTACAAGTCAGAGAATTGAAAAGTATAGATTAAAATATTATTTTTATTAAGTACTCAATTAATTAATTAATTTGAACCCGATTAGCTATTTAAATCTAATTCGATATTTTTTTTGCTCCCTGACGAAAATTCTGAATCTGCCCCTAAACACAACACAGCATATTTTCTCACTTTGGCTACAACTTACACCTGTCTACGTAAGTGGGTCAACTATGAATACATCAGAGCATCACCAATTGCCGACAAATTTCATCAATAACACATAAAACTGTTGCACAATTAGCCAATAATCATTACCAATTTTTCCGTTAACCTAAAATGATACGAATCTGAAAAATTTCGGTATAAAATTCTAGGTAAAAGGTCGTAGGTTCTGATATGACCACCTCCGACGAGATTAAGTAGCAATGATACAGGGCATGTTCTAATTCGAAGGAGATTAATCTGTGGTTGTTATTGAGTATTTATTGTATGTCTGTATCAAACTGATTGCTGATATGGTAGGTACGTAACTCTATTCTCTTTTGTATCTCGTATTACTGGGTGTATGGATCCCGAGCTCAGTGAATTCCGAGATATTTATAGACATGTAGGTCGGTTTGTCTCGTAAGGACACTCGACTGGGCCTTTTCCGCAGACTGGTAAGTCGGTTCAATTCCCGTCCGGACGACCCGAACTGACTTTCCTCCCAAGCCTGGAGGTCAAGCAGAGAGGTGTACGGATAACTCAGTTGGACCTGCTTCTTGAGCTTGTTATCTGAGCTTAATATTTAGGGATCCACATCTGCTGCGATCCAATGTAATGAACAGTGTTCCTACAATCTCTGCTTTTCCAAATCAACTGTTGAATTGTTTTGATATTTGTGCATAGAAAATAAGTTGGTTTGAGATACGTGCACAGAAAAAATTTAATGGTTGGATTTGGAAAAACAGAAATTGTAGAAACACTGTTCATTAATTTTGGATCGCAGCAGATGTGAATCCAATATTTAGCTCATGGTGATTTTTATGAAATCTTTAGTACATAGTCCTATCAAATTCAAAATACGAATAAATAATCCTTTAAGATTATTAAAATTTTGAAAACCTAAACCTCATCTTTCTCTCTCAAAAAAATAATAATAATAACAATCAGTCCGAACTCCAAATCATAAGCTAATTCCTTCAAGGAAGCTCCGGCCATTGGAGATGGAGGTAACCCAATTAAGTTGATTTGAAATAATCACACTTGTCAGCCTCTGACAAGCTTTCAAAACATTAAAAAAAAAAAAAAAAGTTGATTTGAAATAAATTTCAATAGTCAATTAATACATGGAGTGTATCAGTAAATATAGGCGTCCTTATAGAGGCAATTCAAATTTTTTATTTATTTATTAATATATTTTTCCGTACTTCTTGTGTTTCCTAACCTGGTTAACCTGAGTAATTTTTTTATATAAAATTGCATCTTGGATCTGAGCAGTAAATTCTTTATTAAGTTATGTTTTCATCTTTTAATGTATAAAGAGTAAAGACTAACCATGCAGTACCAACATACAATTAACAATTAGTCAGGAGTGTCAGAAATTTTTAATATAGTGGGGCAAATTTTTATAATATTAAGTATAGTTTTATATTTTTGTTGAAAATAATTTTAACACCCCCCCCCCCCCCCCCCCCCCCCTCAATAGCAAACGTAACTATTGTTAATGTTGTGACCATTATTAATTAGTTAAGATGATATCTTGTTTGATTAAAGAGTGGATGCAATTAATCTTATTATAGTGCTTATATATTGATCATATATAGCTTCTGTGTAATAACAATTTGTTACATGTAATTGTTTGAATTGCTTTGTTGATTAATCTCAATAATATTCTGATATAACCAGTGTTGTAAAAAAGGTATGCGCTCATCGGACGAACAGGGTACCGCCAAGCAATTAATCGGAAATAATCGGCCAATTTTTCGGACAAATCCATAACAGTTTAATTACCGTCAACGACTAACCGGTCAATTAATCAGCCTAAACAGACGTTTTTTACAACACTAGATATAACAAAATCATACAAGTGGCGTGTAAAAATTGTTATGAACTGAAAATCATAAATTAAAAGTAGAGTGTAAAATTAGTAAAAGCCTGGGTTGGTGCATGTCCTTTTATTTTTCTATGCTTTATAAGCAACACTTTATCTCTGCTTCAAGATAAAATTTTATCTCGAATGAAGAGAATGAACTAACATGATATACAAAAACAACTTGCACATTAATAATAAAAATAGGTGCAAACCTGACGTATCCAATGCATCCATGATATTATCTTCTGTTTAATTTGATGGAGAGGTCCATTTTTTTTTATTAACAGTATGCAATAAATGGAAACAATAAATTTATATGGGGGTGACCTTTAAAATAAAGTAGAAAGTTAATTTGTTATTCTTTTCCATAAGAAGTGTTAATTTCATGGTCATTGTTAGGATAAACAATATCAAATAAAAGATGAAAAATTTCAAATTAATTTCAATAGTTTAATTGTTGATATTAACAAGGAAAATTGGGCATGCTTTTAACTCCAATCCAAACTAAGCAATAGGTTTTGGAATTGAGAGTAGGTCCGATGTCCATCGGACCTACTTTGGTTCGATGGGTGTAATGACCATCCAATCTGCATCAAGATTCATGAGAACTACATTAAAATCTGTACACATCTATTTCAAATTCCGTGTGCACAGATTTTGATGCTAATCATAAGGTGTTAGAGCTAATTGGACCTAAAACGGACCTAATCTTGACATACATGTAATTTAGTGCCTGTTTCTAAACTTGGAGAGGGAAAAATTATTTAAGAATATCTGACTACCAGTACCAGGTTGGATCACATGGACTGTACCAACCAAAGATGCTGCTCTTTGCTTCTCAACTTGGCCTGTCCTTCTCTCTGTAAACCCTATTTTTTGTTTCACAGTGGCAGCTGTACAGGCTGAATGGTACTAGATAGAAGATCAACCAGCAATTCAGATTCTACATATGTACTGTTACAGTGGCTTTCTGGTAAGTCTATAACTGGCCCTGTAACTGTTGGCCTGTTGCTGTTTAGGTCCACAAGCTGCTGTCTTATCCCCTTGTTGACTTTTCTTTTTCTGCTACAGGTTAGTCTAATTTTGACCAACATTGCCAAATTTACCAGAAGTTGGACGAGTCATTTCTTTTTGTTGCAAATTATTTGGATAATTTCTATTTAATGAGGGCATTTTGTAATTCTGAAAAAAAAAATCAAATCAAATAAATTCTAAAATAAATAAATTCGAGACGATAATGGATTATTGGATTATTTGAAATACAGAGGAGAGTCTTTTATATTAAAGTGTATAACTGAGCAATTTTATTGCCAGATTGGAAAAAACAATTGTTGCAACCGAATTTTCCGGATATAAATCTATTGCGATTCTAAAGGTTCGCAGGGTCCTGCGATTCCAATCTCAACCTTACATTTTTTTAAATACACGAATCTCAAAAGAAGTTAATTTTTGTGCATGAATATCGAAATATATGAACAGTTGGGATTTGAATCGCATCAGATTTATTTCCAAATTTTCCAAAGATCAAAAGGTTAACCGTTTATTAAATTAACTGTTTGAATTAATCCGAAACATACTTGAATTATGGACAACAGTAAAATTCTGTTTTAGAATTTATTATAACATTTTTTTATTGCTTAATTTGTGTTTTTTTTTTTTAGTTACTCTTTTGTTTTGCATTTGCACCTGAAATTTTATCAGTTGCTATCGCATTTGCATTTGCATTTGCACTTGAATTAGTTACAATATTATTATTAATTTCTGTAAAATTCATATGTTATCATGTGTATGCACCGTGATGCTATCGCATGATGATGTGTGTCTTAAATTGATGGTGAAACTGAAACATAGAAAATTCATGCGCAACACCAAGCTGCGCATGATCAAGAGGTAAGTTTTTAATCTTGCAGTTGATCATGCGCAGCACTACAGCACGTACTAAGTTTTGAATTTTGCAGAAATTAATGATAAATCAGAATTTTAAAATATTGAGATTGAAACAAAAAAAATTTGGCATTTGCACTATGGATAGAGGAACTCCAGGATTTTAAGAGTATGTTTGGTTGTAAAACAAAAATAACTAGAATAATAAAATCTCAAAACTCTTAAGAATAATCTATTATAATAGAGAGCAGTTTGGGTCTGATGTCCATCGAACGTAAATTTGTATCCCATGGGTTGCATAGCCGTCCAATCTACTTTAAAATATGTGAACACGGATATTAAAACATTGTGCACAGATCTTAAAGCAGATCGGACAGCTATAGAACCCATTGAACTCAGTTTGAATCCAATGAGCAGACCCAAATTGCTCTCATTATAATAAAACAAAAGGTTTGGATTCAATATTCTAGCTATTCTAACTCAATTAAATATCGAATAAATTATTCTGAATAGTTTATTGTCAGTCCAACCAAATATACATGAATATTTTAAACTTGTGAGATTCAATTCAACCACTCAAAAATAAAAACTAAAAGGGAGTACAATGATGGATCCTCTGAGATTTGGGCATTTGACTGAGAAAGTCAACGATTTCTCCTTGAAACCATTCCTATGAAACAACAAATTTTGAAGTCATTGTCAGTCCGGTTCCAATTGCTTTCATTTTGGGAACGTGTCACTCCTTTACATAACTGTTTCACTGGGCCCCACCGTACAACCAACGAATTCAGCGCACGACAAAATCCACGAATAAAGTTGTTAGTGTTTTGTTTTCATCGATTGAGAGATTGATGAAATCAATTTTAGAAGATTATTGAATTGGTTTTAAAGTATGAAATTTTTGAAATTTATATATTTTACGAGTGTGTACATGTAAGAACAAAGTTAACGAATTTGATGAACACGGTTTTATAAATTTATTAGATTCAAACAACGAATTTAAATATTTGAAATGCATATATTTCACGAGTGATATATGTACAGGTAAATTTTCAAAAGTTTTAAATTCATTTAATATAAAAAAATGAATTTTTTATAAGTTATTTTATGCATTCAATTTTCATTATTTTTATGCTTGACTTTGTATTAAATAAGTTTGAAAATTTAAAACTTTTACATGTACAAGTATCACTCATGAAGTAGATGGATTTAACAATTTAGATTTACCCTTTAAAGCTAATTTAATAAATTTTTAAAATTGTTCTCACCAAAAATGGTAGTTACAAGTTACTACTTACAACACGCTTTGCTCCGTATTCATACAATACAAGGTTAGTTAAATGGGCCGGAATAGGCTCAAGTTGACTATACATTTAAGACCGGTTATTATTCTTTAATGGGCCTAAAGAATTCCCAGTTTACTACAGGCCTAAATGTATGGCAAACAAAAAAAAACAGATCGTCGTGAGTCGTGACCACCACTTTTTGTAAGAATTCATCTGCCTTATGTAATCAAAATATCATGAATGCCTCTAACAATCAATGGCTTTTCATCCAGAGATCCCCTGCAAAATTGGACTGATGAGCAGTGGATTTTAATATATTTGACGCATGTAGCCTCAAATCCATATCATTTTACTTTTAATTAAACCTGCCGCTAACGATGTAAACAAGAATATCAGCACAATCCAGTAACTGTGTTGAGTTACAAACGCCTACTGCATAGTTAATACCAACGGCAAGTTTTGCAAAAAAAAAAAAAAAAAAAAAATCTGAAAACAAAAACTCATGTTATAAAATAAAGATTAACAAACATAAACAAGAAGAGAGAAAGTAAAAGATGACAATTTCTTTATTCATATATTTCTCATGTATTACATCTCTATCAAATACAATATTACAAAGCCTCTATTTATAGGCTACAAAATGTAAATCAAAAGCCATACAAAATAATAAATGGAGAAATGAATTCCAATAGTAGTGGGGTAGTGGATAATTGAATGAGGATTAATATTGGAAGTTACAAAATGAATGACATCCACATATTATAATATATTCATAACACTCCCCCTTGGATGTTCATTTAATAAGAATATGCCTCATTAAAACCTTACTAGGAAAAACCCTATGGGATAAAAACCTAGTGAAGGAAAAAGAGTACAATATTCTTCTAAATACGCAACTACAACCTTACCCGGAAAACCCAGTGGGAAAAAACCATGGTTAAGGAAAACATAGTGCATATTAACTCCCCCTCATTACAGCATCAATCAAGACCTTTAAGTTGGCAAACTCCAATATTACGAACTAACTTTTCAAATATTGCCGTAAGGAGCGCCTTAGTGAATAAATCTACCAGATTCTCACTTGAACGGATTTGTTGAACATTAATAACATTATCCTGATTTTATTTGAGTAATACATGCAATATTATCTCCATATATGATCGTCAGGATCATTTCTCCATAAGACAAGCCATATGTCTGACGAATGTGTTGAATCACAGATCTTAACCAAACACATTCTCAGCTTCGTGTGTTGCTAGAATAATATATATATCAGGTATTGTATGTTCAACAAAAATATAAGTACTCATATTGCACTAAGATATGGTTCTTCAGGACCAAGTAATTTTTCTTTCAATACACATGTAATATACTTTTCTTGATGTATAAAAATATTACTTCTCAAATGTTCAATTTACAATCTAAGGCTAAAAATTTATTCTCCCAAAATCTTTCATCTCAAATTCTTTCTTTAAATAAATTATTTATTTTAGAAGCTCTTCAGGAGTTTCATCTTTCAACATAGATTGCAATCATAACAAAATCATTTTCATACATTTTCACAAAAATACAAAATATATCATTTTTATATCCATATTGCTTTAATCAAAATAAAAATGTATTCAATTTAATTGAATAATGTTCTCGAGAACCTAAATTACATGCTTCAGGCATCTTAAATCCTTCAGAGATTTTCATATAAATATCATTCACAAGAGAGCTATATAAATATGATATAACAATATCCATTAGGTGCAAATCATGTCCTTCATGGACTGCCAGACTATTTATATATCGAAAAGTTGTTGCATCCACCACATGTGAGTATATTTGTTTATAATCAATTCCAGGTGTTTACGAAAAATCTTGGGCTACAAGCCGCTCTTTATATCATATAATTTTACACCTTCAGGTATTGGAACTTCAGGTCCAAACACTTTTTGTTTTTCAAGAGAGTTTAACTCTGCTTCAATTGCACCTTTCTATTTTGGCCAATCATTTCTTTGTCGACATTCTTTAATAGACTGCGGGTCATGATCCTCACTATTTTTTATATTTAGCGCTATATTATATCCAAAAATATCATTCATATCAATTTTATCTCGGTTCCATCTTATTCCATTCATGATATAATTTATTGAGATCTCTTTATTTTCATGAATTTCAGATATTTGAGTTTCTGCTGGAACTCCAACATTACTTATAATTTGATTCTCTTCTGGAGTTTTATCTGAAATTATTTTATCCTCGACTTGACCATTTTCATTCTTTTCTCCTTTTCTTTTTTGAGGATTTTTATCTTTGGAACCGATTGGTCTTCCACGCTTCATGCGTGCTATAATTTCATTAGTCTGTCCTACAAGGACATCGACTTTAATTGGAGCATTAGCAGCTGGTACATGTGATCTGGTCACTTTCTTTCGATCAATAAATGTGTCTGGCAATTGATTAGTAAATATTTACAAATGAATTATCTTTTGAATATTTAATTCACATTCTTTAGCATGAGGGTCAAAATGAGACACTAATAATTCATACTAATATATTTTTCCAGCTGATTTTGTTTTTCTCCCCCCAAAGTTGGAAATATTGACTCATCAAAATGACAATCGGCAAACATAGCCGTCAATAAATATCTTGTCATTAGTTCTATATACTTTATAGAGATTCAAATCCAACATAAATTTCCAACCTTCTTTGAGTTCCCATTTTAGTGCGTTGTGGTGGAGCAATTAGAACATATATCGCACATTCAAAAATTATTATATGGGAAATATTAGATATGTGACCAAAAGCTAATATCAAAGGGGAGGTTTTATTATAGATAGTTGGCCTGATGCGAATTAGTTTTGCTGCATGCAAAATAACATGTTCTCATTTTGTGTATGAACATAAGCTACAGGATGTTCAACATCAATTCTAATATACATGCATTATATGAGAAACAAATTCACCAGCATTGTCTAGACGTATATTCTTAATTGAATAATTATAAAATTATGCTCTTAATCAAATAAATTGAGCGAATAATCTTGCAAACGCCAGGTTGCGAATTGATAATAAACATACATGTGACCATCTAGTTGATGCATCAATTATAACCATAAAATATCTAAATGGTCCACAAATGTCACCATGTATATGTTCTAAAAATGTAAGAGATTTATTTCGTATTTTCACTGGTGATGGTTGAATAATCAACTTTCCTTGAGAACATGCTGCACATGACAATTCATTAGATTTGAATAATATTCTGGTTCTTTAATGAATGTCCTTATGAATTCTCTATTATTATTATTTTTTCGCATCATTATTGATCCGGAATGGTCCAACCGGTCATGCCAAACTATAAACATATTCTTATATGTAAACTTCTGGTTTACAATAACATGTACTTCAATTGTACTAATATATGCGTAGTAAAAGCTGGAGGAAATATAGGCAATTTCTCTAATATGCATTTTTAATTAGTTGTCTCAACATGATACCCATTTCGGCGGATATTCTTAAAACTTAACAAATTCCTCTGAGACTTAGAAAAATATATGCATCATCAATATAAATTTGTATTCCTCCATATAACAACAATGTAGCTCTTCCGGAGCTTTCAATATATTATTTTTATTAATAACAATTGCAATTAACAAAAAGTAAGAAATAAAAAAATACCACCATGAAATCATAATTGCAATATTATGGTAATGTATCAATTAATATGAATATTGTGCGGTACAGGTTTGTACAACGGCTACTTTTTTTTTTTTTTATAACCAAGCAAATCCAAGACAGGAGACCAGTTGCACTTATATGAGTTTATGTTAGGACTAGTTTTTTTTTTTTGGCTGGTTTGGTATCATATTAGTTTTGCCAAATGGTTGATAAAGCATAATTTCACCTGATTAGCTAAATAAATTTGATCTTTATCGACACTCTAACTGTACAATTTGACCTCAAACTAAATCTAAGACTGTATCAATCAAAACCAATAGACTAACAAAACTTAAAATAAATACGACTTCAACAATTGCAATTTTAAAAAAAAAATCAATAAAATCTAAATGAATAACTTCAATTTGAAATATAAAAATCACATTCACAAACAAAAACTTTCTCGATATTTTGTCTCCTTATTATGAGTAAGTCAATAAAATATTACGGCGTACGACAGGTACGTGGCCAATAACATTTATCACCACAATGATAACATAAATTCTCTTATTTGCTATTATGTCAAAAAAAAAAATTCTTATTATTTCTCCATTTCCGGTGGAAATATGTCTTTTCTTCATTATCATATTCACATCTAAGAATTTGTGGACAAATTATTATCATATTATTTTCACTTCTAGTGAAACTATTATATTGTTCAACCATAAGAAGAGAAGAAATTTACTCAAACTATTTCTAGAAATCTTCTTCAGGAAGATTAATAATTAAACATAAATTTTTGCACTATTTAATTTTCTTCAAGAAAATTTCTTAAGATCTTCTTAATATTTTCCGAAATCTTCTTCAGAAAGATCAAATTATATAAATTTTCTTAAAATCTTCTTTCCGGAAGATTGATTTTTTGAGAAAAAAAATTAACATGAATATGTTAAAATTGAATACTATGACATAATATTTTCTTTTTAATAATTTAGTACTATGGCTTCGGGCCAATTGAATAGATATCCGTGAATGTCAATACTATGGCTTCGGGCCAATTTCATTTCACAATACAACTTCAATTTCTCAATCACGTCATAACAAGAGGCCTTTTTACGGCTTAATTGAAAATATAAAATTAACACGATATATGATACAAAATTTTATGATCCTATTGAAAAAAAATACAAGTCAGATCTAAAATTAATATTGAATATGTCTATATTTAAGAAAATTTTGTTAGATCTAAAATTGCACGTTATGAAGAAAAATAAATTTCACATTATAAATTTTATGTTTAACATATGGCTTCGAGCCATTTGACATTAACATAATATAACATGAACTTTGATATACATTATTCATATGGCTTCAGGCCATTTCATCAACATAATTTATATTCATATGGCTTTAGGCCATTTCATCAACATAATTTATATTCATATGGCTTCAGGCTATTTGATTAATATAATGTAAATGTAACACATAAATAGTCTTAAAATTTTATTGAAATCTTCTTCAGGAAGATTCTTCTTAATATTTCTTGAAATTAATCTTCTTCAGAAAGATCATAATATTTCTTAAAATCTTCGTCAAGAAGATTAAATTATTGTAAAAAAAAATTACACATCATATAAACCTTGTTGAAATCTTCTTCAAGGAGATTTATTGAAATACTCTCAATATAAAATTTGTATATCATGTAAATCTTCTTCAGGAAGATATCTTCAAATCTTCTTATATTAATTTTGTACATCATAAAAATCTTCTTCAGAAAGATTTCTTTAAATCTTCTCATATTAATTTTTTTTTATATCATATGAATCTTCTTCAAGAAGATTTCTTGAAATATTTTAAATTTTTCTTAGAATCTTCTTCAGGAAGATTAAATTATTGAAAAAAATTGTACATCATAAAAAATATGAACCATATTGCACATCTTAAAATAAATATACATAAATTGATAACTGATTCCATTTAACAATTACTTATTATAAGAATTATTTATTTAAATGGAATTGAAATAAGAGATATCAAAGTTACCTCGAATCTTCAACTAGTAGAACTCTCGTGCTGATAACGTGTTATAAAATAAAGATTAACAAACATAAACAAGAAGAGAGAAAGTAAAAGATGACAATTTCTTTATTCATATATTTCTCATGTATTACATCTCTATCAAATACAATATTACAAAGCCTCTATTTATAGGCTACAAAATGTAAATCAAAAGCCATACAAAATAATAAATGGAGAAATGAATTCCAATAGTAGTGGGATATGAATTCCAATAGTAGTGGGGTAGTGGATAATTGAATGAAGATTAATATTGGAAGTTACAAAATGAATGGCATCCACATATTATAATATATTCATAACAACTCAGATATTTTCTCTCAATTTTCACAATTTAATAATTGGGTACTAAAATTTTACCAGGATAAAATTAGTCTCTGACCTTTTATGCAAACTTTCTGGGTTTCAAATTTAAAAATACCATCGAGGATGTGAATTGGTTGTTTCATCCATCCAGCCCCACAAAAAGAACTTGAAATTCAATATATTGAAATACAGAACAAGAAGAAAGGTCCATTACAAACATCTTCAATCAGATTTTGATATGGATAGAAAAGTTTAATAAAGAAATTTGAGAGAATAAACAAAACCATATTGTTATACACGAACAGAACCAAAGACATTAATCCAAATTTTAACCCCAATTCAAAAGGTGGGATTGATGCAACACATGCTTGACACAAGTCCATTGCTGCTTGACAACCATACGGTGCAAAAAAAAAAAAAAAAAAAAACTATGAAAGAAGCTTCGGAGAATTCCCACCTCGAAGCACCCTTCATTACAACTTCCCTTCATCAAGTCTCAATCTTGCTGTACATTGCACACCTCTTAACTTCCGCTAACCCTAAGTTCTTCTCATTAATGTTTTCACCTTAGAGCAACAAAACTAAGCTCATCCGAGATGAAGACTTATTTTCTTAATTGAACCGACCTCATATTTCATCAAGCACTTGATCAACAAAAACTTCATTTCACAGGACCTAATTACCTAAACAAAAATACCTATTTGAGACCAAACCGGACTAACTATAAGGAAACCAGATTAACTCTTTTAAGGAACCCCAGATCATGAAATATATTTTGCATTTTTATCTTTACCTAAATAGAACATTACCTTCAACCCCATTGGAAAAAATTATGATATAAGCCTTGGGAAGAGCAAAACCAACTCGTACAGCTAAATAAAAAAGACAAATTTCAACTAGGGACCGAATCAGACGAGACAGGTCCAGTGTCAGACCTGCCATGAGCATGTCCAGAAACAGGGACGGACCTCTGGACAAAATCGGCCAAGAATCGTCTCTGAGCCTCATTTGTATGGGGCAAACTAGCCCTCAGTAACTCCACTGGCATTTCCCGACTAATAGAACGGGCTACTTCCTCTAATCCGATACCAGCAGCATACCGCACTATACTATCGTATTTACTAGTGCAATACTTTGTCAGGAGAATGAAAAATTCGTCAAATGAGGCCTGCCATAAGGCCCGGTTTGGGGATGCCAAGTCAGCCGAGTTGCTCTTCAGCAAATCTGCAGCTCTCTCCAGCACAGTTCTCAAAGCAAGGGAGGCCCCATCTCCAGCTAGGTTGCCAATCGGCCTTAGAGGAGGCTGTTCATCAGAACAGACAACAGCCGCAAGACAGGCACTCAGAGAAGATAAATCCATGCCACGTAAACAATTGCACAGAGATAAAGCTAGGGTTTTAATGGATGCTACAGCTGTAGGGTCAGCTGGCATAGACCCAAAGAGGAACCGGAGGTGGCGAAACACTGCCATGCAGACAACCCGTGCCACCTCACTGGAACCAGTTTGCAGGAGATTTAGGTACCTTGAGAGAAGCTTCCTTCCCTTGGGGAGAGAGAGAATGCGTAAGAAAACAAAATCACCAAGGCTGGTACTGGTGCCATCACCGGTACCTGGTGCAAGCGGATCAACCAAATGTAATGAACTGGCAATCTCGTCCAACAAGGCTTGTCTCTTTCTCCTGAGGTGGGACCCGCCATCAGGTAATTGATTGAATTGGAACACACGGTCTATATCATCTATATCAAGAACAAGACAAAGGCCATCTTCAATGGTAATACGTGCAGCTAACATTGGCTCCTGGTCAAGAGGCTTAACAGGTTTTGAGTCTGGAGAAGAAGATGCTGGGTCCACATCCAATAACGGCCTTGGCCGTCTAATGGAGGAGAAAGGTAGCCGCCCAAGAGCTTCTACCTGAAGAAATGCATGTGGTTCGTCTCTCGAACGAGTGCGTGCAGATGGGTCTCGTATCGAGTTGGGGCAAAAATGATTCCTCAGACCTGATCCAGCAGATTTCTTGAATAAACAAGCCTGATGGTAGTAGTCATCTACGTAAGGATCAGATCCATGAGCCAGAGCATGTTGCATGCGGGAGATGTGCTCTATTTCATTAATGGTCATGTAACGGGAACAAAACCGTGGTTGTTGCCACCCCATGTTGTTTTCAAACCGAGTATGGTGGTTTGGCCTGACATGGTAACCCGGTCTAAACCGTGGATCTGCCAGGTCATGAGATGGGGACATGTCAACCCTGTTCGGGAACTGGTGTGGTGGGGAATGATGGGGCCGCATGTACATCTGAGATTGCATTAAGTGTTGCATCTGGGGTATAACATTAGAATTCATTACAGGTGAAGAGGGCCCACGGTGCTGGATAAAATTAGGGTGAATTGTGGGGCCTGGTGGAGTGAAGTTGGGACTTCCATGGTATTGTACTGGCACTGGTCCATGCGGCATCAACCCAGATAGAGAGAAGGGAGGTGCCGATGGTACAGGGTTGAAAGCAGGATGGCGATTTGGGATGGGTATAGGCTCAGTGGGAAACTGTTGGGGCTCTTTTTGGGGATAGGAAGCAGTGCGCTGGAGAGGTTTTGAGTCCCCAAGGCGGGACATGGTAGGAGAAGAGGCGTGATGGGGCTGGGACCACCGGTGCTGAGCATCGTTGTTGGCTTCTATAAGAGCTTGATCAGTGTCAAATAAATGCTGATCCGGCCACGGCATGTTGTATGTCTCACGGGCCCACTCAGCAGGGATAGAATCTGCAAGTACAAAAAAACAATTATACAAGATTAATAATGAATAATCCAAAATGCATGCCTTGGCATTGCATGCAACAATCAATCCTTCATACATTAATCCAGCCTTTCCAGATTTGACCAAATACAGCATGGCTGAATGGATAATATGATTTTTTTTTCTATAAAAATTTCCAGAAATTAAGAAGTCAGAATTTCATTTACACCCTTAAGCATTTACCCTTCAGAAAACAAAAGCTTATCATCCTTTCAAGATTCGTAACCTCCCACAAATACCAAACCAAAACTTGAAAACAAAAAAAATGTTTGCCACACCATTAACTTTGGGGTTAAGACTTAAAAAGAAAACTCATATGATTTGCTAATTGCTCTAAAGTCTCATTTACATTTAAAAAAAAAGTGTTATTAAACACAGTCTGAACCTGCTTGGTGTAAACCATAAAACATGGACCAGGATTCCTTTTTGGTTTGGTTGAGCCAGCTTGCTTTTTTATTAGTTAGCGCAATCCATACCGTAATTATGAAGAAAACATACATTACAAAGATCCAAATAAAAAACATAAAAGGCCTATGGGAAAATATTAATTGAATAATTACAAAAAAAAATGCTTGAAAATTAAAGAAAATTTCAGTCTCTCACTATTAAGCGTATCATATAGTGTCAAGACATTTCTATAATATATACAATTTTATAGACAGCAAAATATTATATTTTCCTTTCTAGAGAAATATTTTCCAATTGGTAGCTTAAGTATCACGATCATGTTGTACACTTGTTAGGAACTTATGATACTTTTATGAGGCTTTTCACAAGCTTGCCACAATACATATGGACAAATTTATTTTAACAACACATAGTTTATACATGTTAAAAATTAGGAGCTTATTCTTTTTTTTTTCAACACGTAGTTTTTATTATATCGAACTTTTTTTATTCAAGGGCCCCAGTACCACGGCATCTTTTAGACGTCTTTCACAGGAGTCAAACATGCATCTCTCTACGGAGAGAGGGATCGCGCCACTGCGCTAAGCCCGCAGTTCTATTAAATAAATATATACTTATTAATAAAAAAAAGCTATCAGACTGGTTATCACCGGTCCGAATAGTGAACAAGTGACCCAAGCATAGACTGAGATAATATCCTGTCAGGTTTTGATGACATCAGCTAAACACAATGAAAACATCATGTCTTGCAAATCCTTTTGAATCAATATTTAGATAACTGGTATTTGATTATTCAAGCTTTCATTATAAGACTTTAAACCATAAATTAAATAGCTTTATTTCGTAGAAATGTGCACCATTTTCTCAGTAGGAGTACAGACATGGGCGGATCCATATCCCCTCAGGTACCTGAGGGTACACAATTAGGAAAAATGGTCTGGAATTAGTACCAGACGGGCCAAAAGGAACTCGGTGCCTATTGTAGATATAAGGGGGGACGTCTTGAGATTTGTGCAGAGTTCAAGAATGGTAGGAATTTAGTACCAGAATGGTATGGATTCAACATAGGCACAGGTGAGCTGTCGGTTCGAGGGAGGGGGAGAAAGATAAGGAGGCACTGGGGAAGGAATTGGAATGTTATTATTCATTTTGAGGGAAGAAAAGTAATTTTATAAGTTGTTAGCTTAATGGAAAAATTAACGGATGAGCAAAGTTGATAGATTTTTTAGTTTAGGAAAAGTAAACATGATTAGTTTCACTTTCTGAATTATAGTGAAAATATGCAATTTTGGAACTTTAGATGGGTATATATGAAATTCTACTAAATCCCTATGTCATCTTCGTGCAAAGATTCTGTTATTTATTATATTGAATACTGGAAGGGTAAATTTTGCAAAAAAAAAAAGGAGCTCACTTTCATGAGGAAATGATTTAGCACGAGTATCCATTGCAGAGTGCATTGGTTCACTGACTACCCTATTCAGCTGCAACAAAAAACCAAATGGAGGAACAATTAATTATTGAAATAAATACTACTATTTAAGGAAAGTTATTACCCAAAAATGCACGTCTTTGTAAATAAAGATATTCTCATTTCCTACTAACACTGTTTGATTCTAAAATTTAATTGAGAGAGATGTTGGAATGAAGGGGGAAAGAGACTAATATTTTTTCTTTTGCCTACTTTCCATTATTTCTATACCCTTCAACAAAACACTATGCTAATCCGATACACAGATTAAGCATAAAAAAAAGCCCAAAGGAATACATAACATATAGATCATGTATAGTAAATGCAATTTCTAAACAAATAACTTCTGAAAATTTACCTTCAAGAACGTACTTGCAAGATCGTCAACATCAGAGAAGGACCCTAGGCCTTCCCCTTCAGCCTGATTATAAAAAATAAATTAATTAACACAAGTATACATTTCATTAAAATACCTAATAAGTTCAGCTTGCAATATCAGTACACACTTGACTGTAACTCCCTCAGTTTTACCAAGTGACGACAATACAAGTTCTAACTTACAAAATTATAATTTTAAGGAGGAGAAAAAAAAAAAAAGCATAGCACTGTCAGTATGAAAATCATATGCTACCCACCATGTAAAGCACTTACCAGTGCTCATTTTAGTAAGATTACCTAAAAAACCCACGGACAGAAGATAATCTTGGTGTAAACTAATGGCAGCAAAAAGATGTAAATGACAACGTAATTCTTATATGCATCACCAATATCTGTTCAATTTGACACCACTAAACACTAATTGGTTTGGCTCTGGCCATGCATGTACCAGGACACATTCAACTATAGATTAGTGTACTAGTTACAACCATAGTAGCAACATAAGGTGAATAAATGGAAATATTTGCAATTATTCACAAGAGACAAATCTACCCCCACTCATTTACGTCTTTCAATGAGATCTTCCCTAACAAATTTCATGTGCCTTCCCTGTCTCTCACACATTAATCATGTATGTTCAAACATTGACATCTACAGCCGCAAGTTGATATATACCTACATGATATTAGCAATTTCATTGCTGAATATAAAGTACTTTCCAACTTCAAGCTCTCCACCATAAACACAGTATCCCAGAATATCGAACTTGTTTCTACACTTACAACTGTCTCAAGTAATTTTACCGAACTTCAAATTTTGAAATATTGCCGAATCATTGCAAATACTCAAGTCAATACTATGGTTACAGCTGCTTCTCTTCCACCGTCTTTTGTGTGTTTCCCCCCTCTTTTGAAATCTAAGAGGATTAACCCCCTCCCCCCCATTCTCACAGAAAAGATGTCAAGCCTGTTTAAAAGTGGCTATCCTTACTTCAGCGCTTTTTTGTCCTCATCAATGGAAACTTGTAAAAGACATATACTGCAAAGAAGAAAAACCATAACATACCTCAAATTTATCCCCAGAATAAGATGGCCGGAATTCTTCGTCTATTCCTGAAAACCCAATATTGCTACGTTTGTCTTCTTCATCTTCTAAGCCACCTAATTCTACTTCTTCCACGACATCATTCCCAAAAAATGCATATTGCGACGCATCAAATTTGGTACCACCTAAACACAGAAAAAGAAGAGGGAATTTTTTTTTTTATTTAGATAAGAGTAAGAAGTTGCAAAAAGCAAGTGGTCAAACAGGTATGAAATAAATTTGCAAATACATTTAGAAAAGCTACTATCTAAAAAAGAAATCGATAAAGTGATGCTTTCAGAGAAAATTTGCTGACAACAGGAAATTTTACAGACTGTAAGATATTCAATATTCCATAAACCATCTTAGTGAGATGAAAGTACCAAATTCAAAACGCAAATGTAACATTAAATAGAGCAAAGAAGTTCATAGTTCAGGAAATGGCATTTGGGAAGAATACTGTAGCTAAATTCTTCACAAATTATTCATTAAACAAAGTACGTTCAAGCAATTTTATCCTCTTGAATCCATATATAAAATTTATCTACCAGGGCCAAATCAAACGGGAAAATAACTTTCAGATAAACGAAAATTAACCTAAGAACCTAATAAATCAGATCTACCAAACCGAATGAAAACAAAAAAAGATGGTATATACAAACCTAATCCATCTCCACCGAGCGCCGCCATGATCGAATCCTTAACAAAAGAAATCTAAAAGGAGAGAGAGGAAGTTCGAGTCGGAAAAACCCTTATCCGAAACCAGGGTTAGGGTTTCCGATTTTGTTCCTCTCGTGTACAAGAAGAATTCAAGGTGAAAGAGAGAGGTCGGTTCGATTATTTTCAATCTGCTTATAAAAAATTTCCTAATCTGGTGGATAAAACTAAAAATAGTTCTCTCATATTTTTGTTTGCAAATTGCGTAAAAATGAGAACGAGAGAGAGAGAGAGAGAGGCGCAACTGCGCAAGCGCGGATACAAGTGGAGAGAGAGCAACGGAGACTTTGGTTTTTAGCTTTGGTTTCTGATTAATTTAATTTTATTTTATTTTGCTTTATGTTTTATATATTTTTTGTTTTAACTTTTTAAGGTAGCAGTTTAGTTCAAAATAACCAACTTCGAAGAATCTAGACTAGGGTTGTACAAAAAAAAAATGCTTATAGTTGGTGATTTGATTTGAGTTGATTCTGAAAAAGTTTATAATTAGTTTGATTTGAAATTAATTTTTTCTAACAAAAATTAAACTAGTTCGATTTAAATCTTATTCAAACTTTCAAACTAGATATAGTTTTGCAAACTATTTAGATTCGAATTTCAAATAATACAGCTACTGGTTTCAACCATCAATCTTTAATAATACAGAAATCAAACTTTTATCAAAGCTCAAAATGTTAATATAATGGTAACTTATAATAAAAAAATGTTTCAGTAACGTAACAAATTAACAATGGAATAAGTTTCATTTGACTAAGTTTATGCCATGATTTTAATCAATCTAGCAACGTAGAAGGTAAGGGAATTTGGGACTCGCCCATAATCCATCAGTGTGAATTCGCAAAAGATCAAAGAAAACTGCGTGAATTTTATTTTGCGTGAAGAAAACTAATACATAAACTACCGGTGGTTGTCAAAATTTTCGTGATTCGTGATTCGATTGACTTCAAATCGATTCAGAATTTTTTTGTAATTAATTCGATTTGAAATTAGTTCATTCTGAAACAAATCAAACTAGTTTCATTCGAATCATATTCGAACTCAAATTCAAACCGGAGTAAGTTCGATTCATTTGTAGCCCAGTGGACTAAAAAAAAATGACGTGTGACCATATGAAATTCATTTATTAATTATCAAATTTGTTCGATCCGTATAGAATTCGATAACAAGAATATAAATAAAAAGAATTCGAAAACTTTTTGATATAGGCATAAAAATGTTTTATTTCGTACTTCAAATCTTTTTTATATTTGCTCAATATAAATTATATGTGATATATAATTTTTTTTTAATATATAGCTTATTTTTCGCAGATGATAGGTTTAAATTTTAAGTTCCGTTAGAAAGATTGTGTTTGATGATAAAACTTAAAAAGATAAAAAATTAACTGTTTTAAGAAAATCTTTAAGCTACACAAAATGTTTAATCTATAAAGGCGAGCTCCATTTGAACACGCTTAAAATATATGGAAAAAATAATTAAGAAAATATTTAAAGTTAACAAAGTAATATTTGACAAACTTAAAACTCTTTAAAACACTAAAAAAGTTTACAGAGAATGCGTCAAATAGATGCATAATTATATAATAATGTTAGCGGTGACGGAAATTATATATTTCTTAAGAGAATTTAATCTAAAGATAATATTATGAATTTGGGAGATTGCAGGTTTGAAATCAGAATGGGTGAATTTTTTTGTGAATATTAAACAGTTTGGTGGTTTAGTGGCTTAGTGGTATATTGTTTATTTACTATTTATCAGACTAGATTTCAAAATTCAATATTTAATTTGATTGTAATTATTATCTATAAAGGTCACATTTTGAAAGCTATTTGAAATTTTAACGTATATCATCGTTATGTTAAATAAAACCATTTGTCTTTTTCCCTGGATACATCTCAAATATTGTTCTAATTTCTAAGCATTGATTGGATCTCACTGTTTTGCCATTTGTATGTGGGTGATAGGAAGCGCTCAGATTGAATTTAATTTTCAGCTTCTCCTGTTATTCATCAGTTATTTTCAAAACAAACTCGTGAACAAATAATTCAGAGCTAATGACCATTTGATCTGCATCAAGATTCGTGCAAACTAATTAAAATCTATACAAGTATGTTTTTATTTTCTTGTGCACAGATCTTAATTAGAATTGTACGGTGTTAGAGCTAATTGAACCTAAAAGAAGGTCCGATGCCCATCGGACCTACTCCTATCTTGTGAACAAAAGTTCGCTACGAGTGATTATCTTTAAAAGGAGCTCATGTAGCCTATGCACGAGCGAGTATTCTCTGAGGTACCGTAGGAATAAATTTAATTCTAGTCGAGCAATTATTTTTTTAGTATGCCTTAAATTTACAAGTCTTTTAAGATTCATTTACAGTAAAATAAACAGTCTGAATCTCATTCTACCTGATCAGGTTGTTCATGAACATGCTCTAAAAAGGGAGAGAGGGGGCTGTCCGATGCCCATCGGACCAAAGTCTGTTCGATGGATGTTTTTACCGTCCGATCCACTTTAACATCTGTGCGCATGACTTTAATATCCGTGAGCATAGATTTTGAAGTAGATCGGACGGTAAAAACCGCCCATCGAACAGACGTTGGTCCAATGGGCATCGGACATCCTCCTCTCCCCTAAAAAGGAGAGGAGAACAGGCAAGTTCGTATCCCCCACAGTACCTCAAATGTTAAGTTCGAAACTCTTAACCATTCGATCAATTTCAAACCAAAACGGTCCAAAATGAAAATTTACGAGACCTCTTTAATATTCCTTTTAGTACAGATCGAACGGTATGGATTCTTTATGTAGTAACTCAAAATTTAAGTGAGTGCAGACTACAGAGATTTAAAAATGAGTTGTTCGAAACTGGTAAAAAGGCACAGAAAATATATTCTGTATGTGTTACGTAATTGGAAAAAAAAATTGTTTGTTCTCAAATTTTCTTTACAATTTTTCAAGGCACTCAAAAGTTCCCTCAAAATTTAGGGAAAATCACATAAATTCAAAATCCTAGTAACAATTGCAATTGAGTTTATAACATTTTGTACGCAGATATATAGGATAATTAAGATTGATCAAAGAACATTTTGATGGTTTTTATATCTAGGAGATTTATTTCTTGAGAATAACATAAACATGTTATTCTGATTTCAACCGTTCAAATTATTTATCCACGAATCTCAACAAAATAATTTTTTTCATGCACAAATTTGAACGGTTGAGATCAGAATAACATATTATTGTTATTCCAAAGGAATAAGAGCAGATTATTTTTCTACAATTGTAGTCACAAATGGTATGTTTGGATCGTGCAAGGATTAGTGTAAGAATAGCGATTTTTAGGTTAGTGGTTGAGAATAGTGCTAACCCGAGTGGTTTGAAAATAGCACTAACTTTAGACTATTCGGATTAGTAAAAATGTCATTTGGATTGTATATTTAAAATAGCGACAGAGGGAATGAATAAAATAATTATTAAACTAATATTATATTACAAATAATATTTAAACTAATATAACATTGCATTTAAAATAATATTTTTAATACTAATTTAATATTTTATTTAATACTAATCTAATTGATATTATATTTATTTAATACTAATATAATATTTAAACTAATATTATATTATATCTAATTTAATATTTTATTTAATACTAATATGGTACAATGCTGGTGCAATCATTTGTTTTCTTCTTGACTAAGAATCAAAGGGGCTTAGGCCACCAAATTTGAAACAAAAAGATAAAAAGAGGGTGCGTGATCACTAATATATATATGTGCCCCTTTTACCGAAAGATCCTTTTCAGAATAATTAATTAAAAAAGAAAAGATCGTAACAGAGAAACCTCTTCTTTTGTACTGTCAAACAAGTGATGTCCAGTCAGTGACTAATAGATTATTAATTGACTAAATCAAATACTAAACAAAAAGATTTATTGAATCTTACTAAATTAAGGCTGAATATTTTTTTTAACTGTTCGATCACCGTCATGTAAAATATTATTTAGTTATTTGACACTCCCTCAATTTTTTAAGTTTTCATTAGCCTCCCTAACCATCTATTTTTTTAACACTAATTTTTTTTAATGTTGATTAAGACCACCTTTTTTTTGGCTCCTTCTCAAAGCACTTCTACTTATTAATTGAATATTTTTAAGAGGTGGAATCTTAAGCTAACAAAAGAGGTGTAAAACTTACGGAAGAGTAAATTAAATCACTCTTTTAGACGGATTAATTTGTTCTACATTTATTCTGTTTGTAGGGTCCACTGTCATAAATAAAAATTTATTTTTCAATTTCTCTCTCTTCAATGTAAATTAATTTAAGTTGTGCTCTAAAATATCAAATAAAATGTAAAACAGAAAGAATAAGATGAAATAAGCAACTTAATCCTTCTTAAATTTAGGTGGCAATCAAATATGAGATCGATTCCTCTACCTCCGGGAGGCAGAATTTTCTTGTCCCAATATCGCTGACACGTGAACCTGCAGCAAAACTAAATTCAATATTTGAATTTTTAAATCCGACCGGACCCACTTGTCAGTGACACTGGAGGTAGAAAAATCCTGCACCCAGAGAGGGCAGGTGATCTGAGTTCATCAAATATAGCCTTATAAAACACCACCACAGAATTACTATTACTATAAATAGTAATATAAATAGTAAAATAATTAGAAAAAGGAATCTTAACATGTAAGTCCACTTGAACACTCTGTCACTCTCAATGACTTGTCACCTAAACAAAAAAAAACTATCATGGGTCACAGGAAATTGATTTCTCAGTTCATTTGGAATTTCTGGTGTTGAAACTATTTCATTAGTGCCAAGTACAATTCACTAATAATTCAGCCAGGTGAAAACTTTAAAAAAGATCAAATGCACTTTTTGTTTATTCTCACGTGCTTCGTGATGGTGCTTTATAGATTTATAAATTTCAATTTCTGGTGGCGCTAAATTTGAAGCTTTTTCTGTGCTTCAAGTTTATATATTTTTTTTATTTTGTAACATTTTAAAATAATAAAATTCAGAAAGTAATAAGCAGTTTAAGAAATCTCAAAATAATACATAACAGGCAATTAAATAAAATATTGCATATTATCTTGAACGACTAATAATTATAATTATATTATGACAAATAATAAGTAAAAATTAAAATTAAAATTAAAATAAATAAATACAAAAGTGACATGCAGACTTGTGTGTTTGCTAAATTTTGAGATTTTGAAAAATACAGTCAACTTCTTATTTTTTATTTTTCAAAATGCTACAAATAAAAAATTGGGAGTGCTGCATTTATGAAGTACACAATTCTTTTAGCCTCGCCGATTTGATTCTTTCATTTGTAGTAATGTTTTATTTTATTTTCTGTTACATTTTATAATTTGACAATTGTATATGAGGAGGGATCTATTTATACTATTTTTTGGTGACACCGAATTACATCCTATATTTTTAAAGTTTTCAAAGTTTAAACAGTTGATTCAAACCGTTCAATATGATATCCATATTAAAATATACTTGGAGACCAAATTTTACATTTTTTTTACTATTTATTAAGTATTTTACAAAATCGTTGTTTTCAGACCATTGAATTTTTGTACCCATCTTAACAAATAGTAAAAGAATTAAAAATATATATATATAATTTGATTTACAATCACATTTTAATATATCCATCATGTTGAATGGTTCGAATCGAATGTTTGAATTTTAAAAATACAGGATGTAATTTGATGTCACAAAAAATAGTATAAGTAGATCCCTCCTCGTTGTATATATTTTTTTATTTTGAGCCCTCAAGTAATCTGGTACACACATTGATAGCTACATTATTAGCGCCACGGGAGATCTCGACTCCTGTGTAGATAGCAACAACTATAAAAGATAAAAAGGAGATAAAACAATAGGGGGCGGTGCAGATAAAGAAAGCTTTGAAAACAAATATATTATTAGTTGTATATATATTTTATAAAATATCAAGGAAAAATCCAGCATCGGCAAGAAAACCATTAACTAGTTAATTAATTATAGGTCTTTATTTTTGCTCGAGCTCACTAAACTTTGTTATTTATCACGAATTAGTCACTCAAGTTTAATTTATTTATTTTTAGTCACTCAATTTTGTTATTTGTCCCAATTAAGATGCTTTATACTTTTATGTCCAAAATGCTAACGGAATATGCTCATTCCATTAGTATTTTGGATGGAATATACTCATTCCGTTAGTATATTTTTAGATGAGATGAGTATATTCCGTTAATATTTTAGATGGAATGAGAATATTCCGTTAAGATTTTGGATAAAAAATATAGAGTGATTTGATTAGGACAAATGACAAAGTTGAGTAATTAGAAAGGAACAAAAAACTTGAGTGACTAATTCTTGACAAATGACAAAATTTAATGACCTCCAGCGAAATTTACCTTTCTTGTTAATTACTAATTGTAAATCGTTTCAAAAAGTCAATCAATAGAGTTCCGAAAGTGTATTTTTTATATAAAATAAATAAAAATATTCATTTTTTTTAAAATAAAGTTCACATTTGCTGAAAAAATTGGAAGAATTTGCACATGTAACGAATTTGTATGGTTAGATTGATTTGAGTCGGAAACGATTTTATCCCAAGAGGCCAAGATGCTCACAATTTATGTTTTAATAGAAAATGACCAAAACATCATTATTTCCTTATAATTCTTTATGTCATTACAAATATAAAGACAAATTATTATATTATATTTACAAATATTATTTAAAGCAACCATTATATGTAAGACATCCTTGTTTTGTTTGTCAATTAGTTATTTGTAATAGAAAATGACCAAATCATCATTTCATCCTTATACCTCTTATTTCATTTAAAATACAAAGACAAATAATTAGTTGGTTTTTTTAGAAAATATTATTCAAAGCTTTCAATACATCTAATACATCCTTATACCTCTTAATGGAAATTGGCAAGGTGACCTTTCATTTGTCAATTACTTATTTGAAACAGAAAATTAATAATTAAAACATCATTAACACCTTATAACTCTTATTTCATTAAAATATGAAGACAAATAATTATATTGGTTTTTTTTAGAAAATATTATCCAGAGCATTCAATATATGTAACACATCCTTGTTTTACTTGTCAATTACTTACTTGTACTCTAATGAAAATTGGCAAGCTGACTTTTCATTTGGCAATTACTTATTTGCAATAGACAATAATTAAAGCATAATTAACTCCTTATAATTCTTATTTCATTTAAAATATAAAGACACTACCTAGTTTTTGGGAATATAAACTAGTTTGGTGCTGATTCCTCATTCAACAATATATACATGGAGCCAAATCTCCTCTTCTGTGAGTAAGAAATTCCTGCCTCTAAAGTCATCGTTGGGTGAGTCCGGAGTGGACCCGAGATTCAATATTTAAATGTTAGAATCCACTCCGGACTCATCTGGCAGTGACTTTAGAGGCAAAAATTCTCTGTACACAGAAGCAGGTGATCCAGTTCTGTATATACATGATCAAATTAAGATAGATTCGAGGTCACTTTCATCATTAGTAGTTTTGGGCCTAAACTTTTTTTTTCAAAAGATTTCTCTTCCAAACTTTACACGGAGGATTGAAAGCGTAAAGGCCTATAAAGCGTTTGGAAGTCACAAAAGACTAAAAGGGTTTCTTAAACAAAAATTCAAAGTTCAAAACAGCAAAACAGAACTATTTGCTAACAGTAGATTGTATTAGCCTACAAGAAAAATGTCATTATCTCAGCCGTGCTGTTCTGGCCCCAATTGTTCCCCTGGAAATAATATTCTTCTCCTCACCTCTTTGTAATGTATGATATTTCATTTTCCAGTAGCAATGTTTGGTAAAATATACCCTGTATATCAACTACTTAACATGAAAGCTCTACAATTACATGAAAGCGGTTCCTTACAGCATCCTGCTTCCAAAGTGCTTGCGTGTTTAAATCTTTTAGAAGGAGTTTGGTTGGCGCTATAGGTCAATTCAGGGCAGGAAATGTAGTACCAAGGAATACCATTCCACGAAATATGCCATTATCACGTTTGGTTTGCGTATAACTATCGCGTCAGCATTCCAGGAAATGTGTCATTATCATATTTGGTTCGCACATAACTATTGTAATGGCTATTGAGACATGTCTTCACTACTTTAAATTATTAACTAATTTTTTTTCCTAAAAAAACTTATTTAGTTTGCATAAATATAAGCCGAACCAATTAAATAATTCAATCAATCAAATTAGGAATTGAACCAAATAACATAACTAATTCGTTTCAATCAGATTAGTAAAAATTTAATATTATAACAAATCAATATATCCAAATTGAATTAGCTGTATCTAGATAACCTAACAAATTACATGATGACAATCCAAATTGAATTAGCTCTTGTAAATCCTAAAATTCTCAATAAAAACCCAATATAGATGATCAAAGCACATATGCATATGGTAAAAAAAACTGCACATTAGCCAGTAGAAGCTAGTGTACCAGCCAAGCGTGCTTCATATCAGTACCAACATCAGGTATTACCCATGTATAGCGTACCAACAAAACAGAAATCAGAGTGGAGACATATAAAGTGTGTGCCAGTTGAGTTTTTCCTAATATGATTTAAGTGCAAAACAGAATAGAAACAACATAAAGATTTCAGTATGTTGCAAATAGATAATACTAACAATTGAAAGCTAAAACATTAGTTTGAATAGAAGGAATTACCAAGCATAATGGTATGCAGCCTAATTCAAACCCAAATCTATAAAATAAATAACGGGCCAGCCCAAAACTCTGTTTCTGTATGAATAAAAAACAGTTTAAACGGGCCAGCCCAGAGGGCCCTCCCCCCTCTGGGCCAATGTGAGTCTGCCCCAGTTGACAGGTATGTACCAGAATGCACAAGTAACATGCATAGTTGCGTACACATCATAAACATTGCATACAAAAATCGTTTGCTGTAACTAACTGTAATAAAGGTTGGGATCTACTTAGATAACTATTGATGTCCGGCCACAAATAAGTGCTCCAAAAAGATAAAGAAAGAAAGATGAACTGCCATGCAAGGGTTCAATTTGCTTACTACCTAGCTAATAATTAATGCTTGCATTTGGTTACTCTTTTACTTTCTTTGTTTTGTTTGCTCTTCTGCTGCTTTAGTTTCTTAATAAAGACTTTGTTCACTTTGTAGCCTACTTTAAAGCTCAATAAAACAACATACTAATTAACCAAACATCAGTAAATGTACTGTACTACCTGGTAGCTGTCCATTAGAACCGGATTCGGATCTAAAGTAACTCAAATTTTGGATTTTGGATCGAGACTGTCCAATTCGAATTCATCGCTCAGAATTGTCTCAAGATTCGAATCCGTTCTTACAATGCATGCGCTCCAGATCCGGATGGATTGTCTCGGATTCAAATTGACGGTACCGATTTAAAACCCAATATTGGGTTACTTCATTGGATCTGAATTCGTTAGAACCTTGATCATGTCATCCACCCCCCTTCTCATGATTTCAATCTAATTTTGCACCGCAATGTGTTGTAAGAGCTCACTGCAACAATGTCGAGGTTCTTGTAGTAATTGCCCCCAATTCTTACGTATCATCAATCTGCCTAAGAGAGAGAAACAAGCTAAATTATTTATGAACAAGTATTCCTTTTAGTTTTGAATTTATTACGTCTTTTCCATACTTATTGTCAGTTTTATTTTCTATCATAATTAATGAAGAAATGATGCTGCTTCCCAAAAGAGTACATACATACCAGATATTTTATAATGCACCTCAAATGAATTTTAGGTATTGCAGTTTGTATATATTTTTCATGGTATTTGTTAGGATTACGTAGATTTTCTCCATCAATGGAGGGAACCGCATCCTCTGCTACACTTTTATTGTGCAGCAGGATGCTGCACTTTTGGACGGTCCAGATTTAATCTCAGCCGGTAAGTGCTTGGATGATGGAGAGGGCAGTATTAATTTTGCTTTAAAATTCGTGTCGAAATCTTATTTCGTCCGTCCGATCAAAAACAAACGGACCAGATTAAAAGCGCAGCATCCTGCTGCACAATAAAAGTGCAGCAGAGGATGCGATTCATCAATGGAGACGATAAACTTAGGCCGGGCAGGCCCATTAAAAGAATTGCATTGGGCCTTAGCCCAATTTGTTAGTTCTTAGCCCATAATTTTTTTTAAAAGAGAAAAACGATTGCTCAATGTTTTCGAAAAGATGAATCTTTATTTTTTCTTTTCTGAGGTACAAAAAAAAAGATTAATTTTTTCCTATTAGGAACGTTAATTAAGAAGAGTAACAAAACCCTTAATTACTACCATATTAATTGAATTAAACAAAACTCCTCTAACTTGACCAAATATATGGATTGCAACTCATATGAGTTACAAGAAAAATTAATTTCATGTCCTTATATTATCAATCCTCCTCTCTCTCTATCTCTGCTCTATCTCACTGTTACACACAATGCTTCCACACCACATCCACCTTACTTCTGACCAAAACCAATGGATCATGACTATCAAACAGATAATGGAAGATGAGTTAGAAATTGAGCATGATCAAGCTGTCTCCATCTTTGAAGTACCGAAACCTCTGTTAACCATCAAACCGGAGCTTTATGTGCCTCAGATCTTGTCTCTTGGTCCCTACCACCATTTTCGTGAAGAGGTGCAACACATGGAGCGATACAAAATTGCATCGGCAAAAAGAGTACAAACCGAACTACGAGAAATGATGAAATTTCAAGATCTTGTAGATATGTTTGGAAAGCTAGAATATCATATAAGAGCTCACTATCACAGGTACATGAACAATTTGTCCTTTCTGTAATTACACACAAGTTAATTTTGTAATCATGCCCCAAAACCAGTAACTTTTTCAGTGAGAAATGGATAATAATATTGTAATAATATATTGACAATATATTCAAATACCAAAGATGAATAATCATACATATATCAGCTTCATTGGTATAAAACCAGCTTCCATAATTTCAATTAAAATTGAACACTACAAAGATTTTATAGGTGGAGATTTTTTAAATTAGTTAAATTCAGAGACATAACACGTTACGTAAATCATTCATTGAATGATTTTCTTTTACAGGCACCTAAATTTTACGGGGCAAGCTCTTGCCTGGATGATGGCAATTGATGCATCATTCCTTTTTGAATTTCTCCAATTATTTGCTAAGACGAAGAAAAAATCGATTCAAAGAATCCCATCTCGGATGATACATCTGTTATTCGACTCCAAACACAGGACGACGGCACATAGCATGATAATCCGTGACATAATAATGATCGAAAACCAAATCCCGCTTTTTCTACTACTAAAGATAGCAGACACCCAAATCCAATTACACCAAATGACCGAAGAAATAGTGATCGAAATGCTAGTTGGGTTTTTCAAAGAGATCTCCCCTTTCAAAAATCTAGAAATTATGCATGTCGACATCAGGAAATACCCGCATTTATTAGATTTTCTATATTGTAATATAGTTCCTAGCTACAAAGAGGAGCCTTCTGATCCTTTGGAGGGAGATGAATGTGGTGAGCAAGACAACCTCAGCCCAACATTTTTGCACAATTTTTCAGGTTTTACAAAAAGTTTTATTTCAGATCGCATAGAAACCCTTCGGTCATTGATAATAAAAATTCTTCTTCGAATAATGGAAAACATACCTATGCTTCCAATCATCCTAAATCCCGTAGAGAAACTTTTATCAAGCGAAAAGACACAAGACAGTGAAAGAAGCAGTGAACCATTGCTCGAAGAAATTTTGATTCCATCAGTGACTGAGCTAACATCTGCTGGTATTAAAATTTGTCCCACAAGCGGCGGTATATCAACAGTCGATTTTTGCATAAAAACAGCAATACTTCATCTGCCTGTAATCAGCCTTGATATAAACAGTGAAGTTGTGTTAAGAAACATGGTTGCATATGAAGCATCATTCGGATCCATGGCACTGGTATTGTCTCGGTATATCGAATTCATGAACGGAATCATAGACACTGAGGAGGATGCAAGATTACTCAGAAAGAAAGGGATTATTTTGAACTACTTGAAAAGCGATAAAGATGTCGCCGAAATGTGGAACGGGATGACCCGGTCTATCAGACTGACACGGGTCCCGCAATTAGACTGCATGATTGAGGAGATAAACAAGTTCTATAACAGTAAGTGGAGGGTGATTTTGAAAAGGTTTTTTATGAGACATGAGGTGCTTAGTTTATGGAAAAATGCAATATGTGTAATATTTGCTCTTGCCTTAGTGTTACTGTTCATAATGGGATTGGAGGTACTTTGTTTGACACCTAGGTGTAGGCCTGTGTCTAGGAGGGGACTAAGCCCATAGGCAGTGCTCTGCAATGAGGCTTTAGCCTCCTTATCTGCTTAAGCTGGTCGAACAGTTGTGTCTTAGATAGGCTTAGAGCATCTTTCTTAAGTTTCTTTAGAGTAAATTCTTAAGCTGATAAAAACTCTGGCTTACAGCACAGTGCCTCCTTAACACCTTTATACACTCTAAGCTTTTGTCAGTCGAACAACTTCTCCTTAGCACAGCTTAAACTCTTAAACTTGATTGCTCTAAGCCTCATTGCCGAACACTACCATAGTCTCTTCATTTTTTATTTTATCTTTTTCCTAAGTAACAAATTAAGGTGAATGCTTGTAGCTTTCTTCAAAAAGACTTATCATGTAAGAGATTTTTATGCAATTTTTCCCTCAAAAATATCTGATTTATATTAGCCGAACTGATCTAGGTTTGAATCCATTTTTACCACATGAAAACGACAGAGTGAAACAGGGGATTACTGAGCATTGCAAAGACTAGAAACTAGAAAGTGAATAAATGGGCTGTCACTATCAAAAGGCCCACATGGACTGTACAGTCCAATATCCAACTCATAGCTTTCTCTATGGGCCCGGCGGCCTAATTAATTCAAAGACCTTTTGTTGCAACTTCTTTTATTTATATGCTTGTTCCATCGTTTTACTGAGTCATGCCTCCACAGACGAATTTTTTTTAAAAACACCCCTGAATCTAAATTTTTTACCAAATAAACTTGATTATTATTTTTCTTACAAAATTCATCTCCTTCGGGAAAGGCATCCGGCATCCAGTTTTAAAGTTTGAAAACCGGATATGATATTCGGTATTGAATTTGATCCATATTTAATATTTTTCTTTTTACCATTGCCACAGAAAATCTAATAAGTAAAAACCGATTATGGGCCCGGTTTATAATTAGAAACCGGTTATGGGATCCGGTTTTCAGTTTTTGATAAAAGAAATAAAATAAAAAAAATGATATCTTATATTTATGGGGTCCGGTTATGCTTATTCATATAACCTTGAAATAAGATATTGTGATCTTGAAATGAGACCATCTCATGAAAAAAAAAACCGGGAATGATATCTTGAAACCGAATATGAGAGTCGGTTTCAACAAAAAAACTGAAATGGTCATATTATTGTGGCATCTAAAACTGAGTACCGTATTCAGTTTCTTAAATTTACAACCGGATGTTGTTTCCGGTGGAGATGGAATTTGTAAAAAAAAAATGGTAATCAAGTTGATTTTGTAATTTTTTTAGATTCAGTGATGCTTTTTAAAAAAAAATTCTCCACAGACCGCACCTTCACTTGTTTGTAATAAATACATAGTAAAATTTGTAAACTAGAACTACATTAATGGGTTTCATATAAATTCGCATATGTGCATAAAAGTTAAATAATTTCTCTATTTTTTTTTTGCGCCTTTGTAATGTCTTAATTTTCCCAAGTGTAATAAAGTATTATCTAAAATGCAAATAGAAAACAAGATTGATAACAGTCATAGACTTGACAACACATTTTAATTTTTCACAATTGAAATTTTTAGAAATTAGTTTAGTTTTTGAAAGTTTGATGCGTGCATGTATTTCTTTCATATACTTTTTTAATTAAATTGGTTGTAAAGGTTTCATATAATTTAATACAATTTGTAGGAGAAAAACCTCATCTACAAGTCTGTTCACAGATGGCATGCAACCACCACAACTCCAAGTCTTGTCAAACAAATTAATAGACATATTTTGTGCATTTCTTAAATGGAGTATATTTTACTTTTTTTCTTATGAAACCACGCATATATAAAAAAGAAGGATTAGTTAATAAATTAAATAAGAAAATAAAATATATAATTTTTCTTAAAACCAAAAAAACATTTTATCAGCAAATATGTCAGTATGTAATAAAGTATGTAATAAGAGGAGGATTCAAATGCACCATTATTTGGTGCTCCAATATGCTACACATTTTTTATCTCTGTTTTCAAAGTCCCAACAGTCGATCCGAACCGTTCAACATGATCTTCATAATAAAATATGCTTTAAGACCAAATTTTATATTTTTAGTATTTTTTTACATAGGTACAATATCACTTTATCGGATAGTACGTCATCTCTTTAAAATAGTGATTTTGTACCTATCTAAAAAATAATAAAAATTTTTTAGTAGATGGCAAGCAACCACCACAACTCCATATCTTGTTAACAAATTAATAGGCATATTTTGTGCATTTCTTAAATGGAATTTTTTCTTATGAAACCACACATATATAAAAAAAGAAGAAGGATTAGTTAATAAACTTATAAATAAGAAAATAAAATCTATAATTTCTTCTTAAAACAAAAAAAAAATATTATCAACAAATATGTCGGTATGTAATAATGAATTGAATAAGACCTCGTCTCTTTGTTCCCCACTATTTAACTAGCTGTTATATATATATATATATATATGTAAGTCGTGTTTGCGTGCTACAAGCCTACAACATATATATAGGACCACCACTTTTACCAGTACTTCATCAATTGCACGTTGATATTCATATTGCATGTATCATGTATGAATGAAGAATCTGGTAACCCTGCAGCTAGCACAGAGTTATTGTGGGCCCACGTGTCAGCATGCATTATGTCCAGTCTGTTCCTTACGTACATCCAGATTCATGCATCGATCCATTTTGCTCGGACACACCGGATCCTTTACAGTACTGTAGAGCGTTGCACAGAGGTGCAGCTACTGCATTCACCATCGTTCAGATGATCAGATCAGTTCTCCCGTGAGGTGATGATGATGACAATTAATTGATGTGTTGATGTGAAATTACATTGGTGAAATTATCTTTTCTTTTTTCTAATTAATAACAAAGACTCAAGCCATGTGACTATACAAATATTTCAAAGAAGACCAAAAACCAGCAAACAGTAGTCAACAAATAACAACTAAATTCAATTCCTATATTTGATATCCAAATCTGCCCATAATAAGAAAAGCTCATTTTTTTTTTCTTTCATCTGAATCGTTCAAAATTCATCACTTGGCTTCAATTACATCTGAAAAAAAAAATGTAATTGAAGCCGTGTGATGAATTTTGAATGACTCAGATGGAATAAAAAGAACATATTTGAATCCTACATTTGAGATCTAGCTAGATATGCCTGCTAAAGTTCATCGAAATAAAAAAGAAAAAAATTACAAAGAAATTATATTGAAGGAACTTAAAAAAAGAAAAAGGGAAATTAATACAAAGGGCTTTAATTTCCTGTTAAAAAAAAGGCCATGAATTAAAATAGGAAATAATATTGGAAGAGTAAATGTAGGAAGAACTATAATTAGAACTTAGAAGAGTAACTGTTTTTGACAATGACATTTTTCTCACAACTCTGTGCTCCTTTCTTTTGTCATTTTCATAGTTTGAAGAGTCCTATTCCAGTACTCTTTGAAGAGTATTAATTATTGTGTTTGACTAAGTTCGTTATGTAAAATGATGTTAAAGGCTGAAAATCAATTTTTAGTTCATTGTCTATGAAAATGTTTTTAGTGTGGAACATGTTAGAAATTGACCTAAAAACTTATTTAAAAATAATTAAAATTTATGGGCATCTTTTTTTTATGATGTGGCAACTATTTAAATCATTTATGCTTTGTTTGACACTTTAACTCCGCCACTCTCTAAGCATATTTTTAAGATCACAAAAAGAAGTTAACATTCATCTCTCCAATCTCTTGTACTTGGAACGACATTGAAAAACTCATATGTTGAGATGTAGATCTAATTTCAGTAGTGTTCGGCAAATTGGATAGGATTAAATTTTAAGTTCTGTTAAGAAAAAAATCTTCTCCAAAAAAAAATTAAGAAAGTGTATATTTAGTTTTCTTAAAAAGTCTCAAATTTTTAAGTTATACAGAATAATTCCTTAAAAATATGAGCAAACGTAAAAATATAGGCAAAAAGAGTCTTATATAAAAAAGTGATTTTAAGCTTTACAAAGGAGTAAGTATTTGGCAATGTTAAGACTCATTTTCTAAACAGAACGTGCCGAACACTACCTTCGAGCTTAACCATCACGTGAAAAAAAATAAAGGAAAATATTTTAGGCTGCAAAATGTTAATTTTCCAACTTAATTTTAGTTAGCCAAGTATATAAATATATATCTATTCGAAAAGAAAAGTTGTTCCTTGGCATATTATAGTAAACTTTTCACATGGTTTATGTTTACTCGGTTAATTATTAGTTTATGGTGTTGTTTTCAAACTATTCATAAAAAAAGAAAAAGAAAACGACAGAGAGACACAGAAACTTGTCCGATCAGATGTGCATTGTTCAATCACAGGAAGTTGGCATTTAAGCAGAAATATTTCTCCACAAATGGTGAGGAAACTAGGAACTGTAGTAGTTCTGGCTTTTGCTATATACAAGCCATAGAAAATATATTTGTTTTCTGTTCTTAAGAAAGAGAAAGCAGTACTGAGACTGAGAGAGAAGGGTATGTGAAAAAACAAGACCCTTGAAAAAGGCTTTTTGTGCAAAGGGAAGAGAATCATCAGGCTACCATCACACCCACGAGGTGGCTGTCTACTTTGTGGGTCCCATTCCCTTGTCTCCTCTCTCTCCTCTATCTCTCTCTCTCTTCATTTCAAGTAGTGTAATAGGTGAATGTGGTCTAACAATTAAGGGCCTCTTCGGTCGACGGAGGGGCAAAAAAATGGGAATGAGATTGTAAAATTTTTGAACTGATTTTTACTGTATTTGTCGGAAAAAAAAATAGTCTGAGTGAATTTTTTTTTCCCACGCACACAGTAGCGCGCTGAACAGGTTCTAAGGGTGCGTTTGGATCAGAGTAGAATAGTGCTAACTCAAGAATTGCTCTTCGTTATATTTAAAATTTTGTGATTCAAACGTAAATTAGAAAATAAAAATAGTACAAGAACAACGATCTTCTGCTATTTCAATAAATATAGGTGGGTTTGCACTATTATAAACATACAATTTATCACTATTCTAAATATACAATCTAAATAAAATTTGACTAATCTAGAACAGTCCAAAGTGAGCACTATTCTCAAATCCACTTGGAGTTAGCACTATTCTCAACGACTAATTCAAAAATCACTATTCTTACACTAATCCATAACGACTTATCCTAAATAAAATGGATATATAGATTTTTAATAGCGTGGTCTTGACTGAAAGTATGCTAATTAATATATATTTACCAACATATAAGAATCGTTAATTGACATTACAATAACCTAAAATTTAATAGTAAAATTTGAACCGTCCGATCAAACAAAGATGGAAAGGAAATATTTATTTTACTTTTCAGACTATCAATTTTAGTAAACAAAATATATATTTAATAACAAATGCGGACAATGACAAAAATTACTTTAATATTCTTGTCATTTAAGTTTTAAAAAAATCCAAAACATATAGCATAACCATCATATCAAATAAATATTAACTATTCAACAAATTAATTAAATTTGATGTGCTGGAATTTTTTTTTTCTTTGCAAGTTAATTAAATAGTTAGTTAATTGTCACTTGTTGATTATTGTATACAATTATATATTGAAGATACCGCATATGCATTCTTATATGTATTAATTTTGCTTCCATGTACAGCTTTTAATAATAAAATGAATATACAACCAATAAAACAACCATTGATCTCCATATCTTTAATTTAAGTCTGGTGGGAATAAAAAAAATTACTAGTCGCCAGGTTCCAAAGTATATATGAGCATCAAAATGTGACTAACGGACATATAATTAATTGAGGGATCCACTTACACCATTCATTTTTAAAATTCAAACAGTCGATTTAAACCGTTCAATATATTGGATATATTAAAATGTGCTTTCAGATCAAATTTTGTTTTTTTTATTTTTATTTTTACTATTAATTAAGATGGATACAAAAATTTCATAGTCTGAAAATAACGATTTTTGTAAAATACTTAATAAATAGTAAAAATATTCAAAAAAAATGTAAATTTGGTCTGTATGCACATTTTAATATGGAGACCATGTTAAACGGTTTGGATTGACTGTTAGAATTTTGAAAACTTTAAAAATAAATGGTGTAATTTTGTGTCACCAAAAAATAGTGTAAGTAGATCCCTCCTCTAATTAATTTGATGTTGATAGAATTTATATTATTAAAATTATCACCTATAATTTAATTATGATTTATTTTGATTGTCCCAAAGGTTTAAAACATTAAAAAAAATCAAAGTAATAAGATGTTTTGCTAAAAAATAAACTGATTAGAGAAAAAAATCGCATTCAACTAAAAGTAACAGATCGAGTATGCTAAAGTTTACGGGTGTCGTTTGATAATTATTTAAAGCATATCGAGTTAGACTAGAGATTATTGGAAGAATATGATGAGTGATATATATATATATATGAAGAGCTAGACTAGACTAGAGACATGAAGAATATATATAACTGTTGGAAAAGTTAGTTGGAATTGTACCCGGTACGTTTGACAATAAAAAAATCATACATTAATTTTCAAACATTTCTTGGAATACAATATAGTTTTTTTTTTTTTTTTTTTGATGAATGAATACAATATAGTTAGGGGATGAAAATGGTATGTATAAGAATAATGATATGATTTTACGTTTTAATTATCTGTATCTGAATAGTAGATATAGTGATTCTGAAGCATCCAATAAAGTGATTTTATATCTATTTGAAAAAATAGTAAAAAAATTCAAAAAAATATAAAATTTGGTCCCCAATCATATTTTATTATGAAGGTCATGTTGATCAGTTCGGATCGACCATTCGGATTTTGAAAATAAAGATAAAGGATTGTGAACATCCGATAAAGGAACCCTCCTCATTTTAATTATATCATGAAAAATTAATGATATTCACTGTTATAATTAGATAAATATTATGAATTTTAGAAATTTTAATATTTTTAATATTATTTTAATAAATATCTAATTTGATATGAACCCGTAACCGCATCCGTCTGATATATTTGATATCTACTCCGTATCTGAAAAAAAAATATATAAATATAATTTTACCATTATCCACTCCGTTTTCACCCCGATATAACATTTCTGAATATATATATCAATTTTTGTGTTTGGAAACCGTACGTTGTATGGATTATTTTTAATAAAAATAGATGGTTGTCACTTGTCAAACAGTACTTTGTATAAATCATTTGTCCAAGGCTAGCTCACTAACTACGTGTTGAACAGTGGTAGTAAGATGTGATTGTTTGATCCATGCATATATATATATATATATATATATAGTCACGGACCTAAAGATGAAAGTAGGGTCTAACTCTGTTGAATTTTAAAAATTACTTAAATACGTCATAAATTACACAAATTTAAAACACTACCCATCAAAATATTAATTTCAATCAGGACCTGTTTGGCCGTTTAAAGAGAACAGAAATACAAAAATTTTAATGGCCGAAATACTATGCACGTAGGAAAAAATTCACAAAGTCTGGATAAATTGTTTTTTCCACGCGCACACTAAACGCCAAACAGAACCTTAGAGTATTAGACTATTGTTGATGCTGACAATAATTTGTCAATAATTCTTACCTTCAAAAAGGTTAAAAATTACCATAAAGAAATTAAAATATAGTTATTTTTAGTTTTGTGTTTCAATTCTCGTATTAATGTATTTTAAACTATTAGCTTAATCACAATTTAAGAAATTTAATGAATGGTCAAATTAATAAATTTATTAAACTTAATCATTGTTTTACTTTGATTATTAGGCCCTTTTATTTTTTTGGTCTAAGGATCGGACTATACTCTCAATTGAGACATTATGATGTTAGTTGGTACAAAATGGATTTAAATTGAGGCTTTAATTGTTTACATAATTGTGCTGGGGGCTAAGAATTTTGATTAAATTTGTTTCTTTAAACGGTGGTCCAATTTGAATGATAAATTTAATTAATAAAATTAATGAAGCAATGCTCCACCAATTAGAAGAAAAAAAAAAGACCTCCGACCTATTTTTTTTTCCCATAGGTATTCTCTATTCAAAGGAAAAAAAGAAGTTAACTTTTGGAAATTGAATTAGGAAATATAACTATGTGCCGAACACCCTCAAAGAAAAAATGCCCACAAATTCATTGAAACCTCATCTACTGAACAGGTCAGTGTATCTAGAAATCCGAAATTTTTATTTGTACCATATTAAAAAAAAAATAAACAAAAAAAACATTCTTTTTTTTAGAATTTCGAAATCTATCATGTCCGCTAAATTAAATAGCATACCAAAAAGTAAAAGTCTGCCATTTAATTTGGCGGACACCAGACCGGATCTGCCAATTGAAAATGCAGATTTTTTTTTATAGCTAACACCAAAAGTCAAATATGACTTCAATTTAATTGGAGGATTCGGATGAAGTCTGTAGGCGCCCTGAATACAAACAAAGAGTAATGATGTTTGTTATATTAAAATATAATTTTTATGTTAAAAGTGGTGTCAAAAGAGTCAGAACAAAAAAAAAAGTGAGAGAGAGATGGTCCGCCCATCAAAACTGCAGACATGATACTTTTCGAAATTATCGGAAAACGTGATTTTTTTAATTTATTATTTTTTTTCAATATGGTATAAATAAAAATTGCGGTCCAGGAATGACAATTTAGTTCATGGGCTTATCAATATGCTCATACGTATCTGGTCCAAAGTTCTTGTGTGATTTATAGTGGCAAAAATAATATTTCAAGAACTGAGAATCAGTCATTGATTTGTAGTGCCAAAAATAATATTTTTTTCGTATGAAAGATCGTAAGTTTGAAATTTCAATATTTTTTTATAAATATAAATAGTTGGGTGTGGATTAATATTCATAAGATTCAAAAACTAAACTTTCAAAATTGTTCAACAACTAAGATGATGTCAATGAGATAGCTATTTGTAGGAAATTCAGAAAGTGTGCATATATGATTTGAATGAATTAACATGTTCCTAAAGGTCTCATATTTGTAAGGAATGCATAAAATCCACCTAGTCTAGAAAATAAAAAAATAAAATAAAAGAACATGACAATAATTAATTCATTTTGGCACTTAACACTTTCATTATATAAAAAAATGACTTCATCGGTTGAATTAAGCATTTCAACAATTTAAGCAACCTCAAAATGCAGAATTTATTTTATAAACCATAATTAAGAAAAATAATTTTATGAAACCAACATGATTATTTCTTCTCTTTTTACCAAAACCATAAGAACTGAAATGTCATTTCGATCAGTCATTTTTTCAGGAACCAAAATGGCATTTCGGTCCGATGTGGTTTTACATTTTTTCATACCAATGGCCACAGAAAATCACACCGGGCCGAAATGCTATTTTGGTCCTGGAAAAAAAATAGTGGACCGAAATGACATTTCAGTTTTGATAATTTTTGTAAAAAAAAGGTAATCATTGGTAGGGCTGTAAATGAGCTGGTTCGGGCCGAGCTGGGCCTTAGCTCAGCTCGTTAATTTTGGACCGAGCTGTTAGCAAGCCAGCTCATTAACAGCTCGCGAGCTAAAATCTCAGCTCAAACTCGTGACGAGCCAACTTGCGAGCTGGCTCACTGGGTTTGGTTGGACCTTGTTTTAAGAAAAAAATAAATTTTACAAACTTTTTTGGACCGAGCTGAACCGAGCTGGACCAAGCTTGACAGTATAAAATACACACAAATTCATACAAATTCATACAAATTAACAAATTGATGCCTAGCCGAGCTAGGCCTTAGCTCAGCTCGTTAATTTTGGCCCGAGCTGTTAGCGAGCCAGCTCATTAACAGTTCGGTCCACTATCGAACGAGCTGTTACCGATCGAACCAGCTGTGAGTCACGAGCGAGCCACGAGGTACGAGCTTTTTTGACAGCCCTAATCATTGGTTTCATAAAATTATTATTTTTAATTATGGTTTATAAAAAAAATTCTAAATGCAGCCGTACGTGCGTTTGTTTGTACTTAGCAGACTAGCTTACAGTATGTTGGAATTTTGTAAAATTACTATTTGAAGGAATTCATCGAATCGTTGGAACAATTTTTTATATAGACAATACGTTATTAAAAATGGAGTTTCAAAAATAAAAATCATTGGACGGGATTGTAAAATTGTTGGCTCATATATGACTGTATTTGTAAACACTGTCAGCAACATTATAATTAAGTTTATAACCAATACAGATAACGATTTTCGCAAATCGTTATTATCACTATCTTGAATAAACTGTTAACAGTAAGAATGTGACATTATCCGCAAAGGTAAAAGTGTATTTTACCAATAATATCATTGCAGATAATTTTGTCAGTAATACTGATACGTATATTTAAAAATAACACATTTCTGTCAGTGTACACTCAACAATAGTATTTTTTTATTCTCGCAGATAATGTTTCATTCTTGTAGTACGTTACTAATAATTATTTGTATATGAACTAACTCATGTAGTACCTTACTAACGATTATTTGTGTATGAACTGTTAGTAACGGTTTGTGATTAAAAAAAATTAACGATTATTATTATCCAAGTTTTTTAGTTGTGTTTGAATTTTTAGCCTTTAATATAGGAAGTAAAACGAATTTAAAAATGTGCTTGGGCCAATAAATTAAGATAATTAACGGATTTTATCATGTCAATAATAATAATAATACTTTTGTAAAATTTTGAAGTTCAACAAACTTAATATATAAACGGTACGTAGTCTTGACTCTTGAATATATGCAAAGATAATTATACAAATATAAGCCATATAAAGAATAATTAGTGCATAATGATTAGCATTGAATTAATAATAAAAATACTACCAATATTATATTAATTGTTAACCATTAATTTCAACGTGTCTCCCAAATCCAAGCACCAAATTTTTAATTGGTAGAGTCTATATATTCAATTGTACACCATAGCAGTAAAGCAACAGAGCATTATTCCACAAGCAACTCTTAAAATCTTAATTCTCTCCTCTCTCTTTTCTCCTCCATCTCTCGACCTTTACCATTTTGTTCCAATATCCTTTATATCTATAACTCAACGCCATAAAGGAGCTGTCTTTCCCTTGCTTGCTTCTCTCTCTCTCTAGCTCTGGTAATCTCTATCACTCTCTCTCTCTCTCTCTATCTCTCTTGAGAATTCTCTCTGAGTCTTATTAATTGTATTTGCTTGGATCGTGTAACTTTTTCTTGTTAGTTTTGAAGCACTGAAATATGCGATATCAGACTTGTAGTAGATATTATGATGCCTTAATTGAGAGCTTTCTTTTTCTTCACATGAAAACCCTATTGCACCTACCTAGCTTTTATTGTTTATGTCTCCCCCTTCTCTCTCTCTCTCTCTCTCTCTCTCTCCCTCCCCAACCCCTCTCTACACCTGTTCTCTCTAGTTCTCATTCTATATATTTCACCTTTGTTTTGCCTTATTCTCTCCCCCTTCCGCCCAGAAGCTAATTTAATCTCTTTCTCTCCACTTAATTTTTTTTTTCTTCTTCCAGAATTTAAGAGCATATATTTATGCATTCTGTTTCTATTTTGTGATGGTTGTAGGAGATCACCTTTGACCTTGTTCAATTATTACTTGTCATCATTCTGGTGCGTAACTCAAGCTTTGAATTTTGAATTCAATTAAGTAAATTCCATGAGCATCCAAGCTTTTCTTGCCTTCTACAGATAATTTCATCTCTAGTCACAAACAATCATCCTTTTTAATTAGTTCCCTGGCACTGTATTATAAATTCTTCATCTTTTCTTGGTTTAGAAATACTAATGTTTTGCCATAAATTTCAAAAGAATTAAACAAACCTCCTTGACTTGCCTATCTTCATCTTCATCAATTGAAACTAAAAATAATTTTTTTTGTAGAAAACCCTAATGTCTCCTATATGCAAAATTTGTTTCTTTATATTTGGTAAAGTCGAGTTATTGCCTCTCTCTCTCTCACAAGACTATATATTAATTCTAAGCGACGATGAACAGAAACTCAGAATTCTCTACTTAATTATATGCAGGATTATACAAGTTCAAGGCGTTACTAACAATCAAGTAGTGCTTAAGTACAAGTAACTTGAATCTACCGGAGGAATCAAGAGGCCAAAGAAGTAAAAACAGATTCAAACCATGTCATCCTCTAACAATTCTGACAGCCCTGGTCCCCGGCCAAGCCGATATGAGTCCCAAAAGCGCCGGGACTGGAACACATTCCGCCAGTACCTCCGCAATCACAGGCCTCCTCTTGAGCTCTCTCGATGCAGTGGAGCCCATGTGCTTGAATTTCTAAGGTACCTTGATCAATTTGGCAAAACCAAGGTGCATAATCTCGGGTGCCCCTTTTTCGGGCACCCGACACCACCCGGTCCATGTCCGTGCCCATTAAAGCAAGCTTGGGGAAGTCTTGATGCTCTTGTAGGCCGCCTCCGGGCGGCCTTTGAAGAGGATGGTGGCCGGCCCGAGGCAAACCCTTTTGGTGCTCGGGCTGTCCGGTTGTACCTGAGAGAGGTAAGGGATAGCCAGGCCAAGGCGAGGGGCATTGCCTATGAGAAGAAACGGCGAAAACGCCCTCCTACCTCAACTGGGAACCAGCAGCAGCAACAACCACTCACTGTTCAATTCGAACATTATTCCGAACACACCCCTTCTGATGGCGATGCTAAGCCATTGCATGGCCGACCTCAACAGCCGTTTCTGGGCGGGGCCGACCTTAATTTGGTAATAAACGGGGGTGTTCCTCATGCTTATCTCTATGGTAATCATCATCACCTCCATCATCATGATTTTATGATGGTGCATGAGGGATTGGTGGATGGTGGTGATGGTGCTGCGATGACGGTCGCTGCACCGGAGACACATGCCGCAGGATGTATGCTCCCTTTATCAGTGTTTAATTAACTGAAGTTGGTGCTAGCTAAGTAGCTATTAGGATATGTGGTTTTTCACTTTTTCTTTTGTTTTTTTAGAGATGAAATTCCATGATATTATGCTGAATGTCATGAATCAACTAGGTCTTTTGATTAAATGGGGATAATATTATGTATGAAGGTTGAGAGCTAGTATGTATGTTAGTGAAAAACCCATGGCTCACAAGCTAGGTATATGTATGTTTCCATCCTATGTTTGTACGTACTTTAATTTACCTATTTCATAGTTTTAATTTCTTATTGTGTGAATTTCATATTGCATCTTAAAGTTTAAAGCTCTTATAATAGGAAAATGGTTACTTTTCTCCACTGTAAACTGTGTTTTGGGAAATGTGGTACGCTGTATATGGCGTTCCTATGATTAGTGTTCTCGTTACTTTTCCTGTGAGGCTGTGACTGTGAGTATTGAAATAGCAAAGAAAACAAAACGATGGTAAATTAATTGGTACTGTTTATGCCTCCTTGTTTTGTGGCAGGCGTTTGGATCTCTTTATTTCCTTTATTGTTAACCTCAATGAGAAGTCTTTTCTCATGTTTGTTTTGTAGCTCAATTCAAACAATAGAACCAATGCCTTCACGTTCTTTCTTGTCATGCCTTTTTTTTTATATACAAGCTGTGGGCGGGGGCGCTCTTTTTTATTATTGGGACTGAACACATGATACCAGTAAAATATTGAAATTAGCCCCGTTTTGATGATATCTTCTTTTGCTTATGAGTTATGTCTATGCTCTGATTTTTCTGGTAGCATTTCACCTGTGGTTCTAAATTTATGATTAGCGTTTTTTCTTCTTAAGAGCGTGTTTTAAAAGTAATTAAGGATGCTCTATATTTTGATTTTGAGGTGATAAAAATTGTTCAATTTATAATGCCCACTTCATCTCCGGTTCGCTTTCGATTTTATTATTGAGGAATAGCGTGACCAAGATCGGTCTCTCTTCCGAAACCAGATCACCTGTTCTTCTGTGGACAAAAAATTTTGTCTCTAAAGTCACTAACACGTAGATCTGTATTGAGTTTTGACATTTAAATATTGAATATACATAGTTTTGCTCTTAACTCACTTCGGATCCATGTACCAGTGATTTTAGAAGCAGAAATTTTCTGCCCACGGAGGACGCGAGATTCAGTCCTCCCTCTCTCCTCTCTTTTTTTTTTTGCGTAATTTCTTCTTTATCACGCCCAAAAGCTATGAGAATATACATATACTAATTAATGCTACTATTAGTTAGAATATACATAATTTCTGAAACGATTTCTACATTTTTCTCACATATATAAATATATATTCTAATTACATGCATCTTGTTTGGCTGTTGTTTTTCTCTAAACATATACTGTTGTTTGGCTGTGAAAACTTAGGTAAGCAAGGCTATGTAATTCCAAAATTTATTCTTGTTTTTAGACAAGCACTATTCACTTCTTTTTTTTATGGTTTTTATTTTTATTTTTGAAAGGACTTGGTAGTGAGTAGTGACTACCAAGTTGACACTTTTTTTTTATCAGTACACAGCTATCCTCTACTTTCGATCACAGCTGTTCCCTTGTAGAATCTTTGTCTTGTTTGTTGTTTACCATACATTGCAATTTTTTCCTGTAATTAAGGCTGTAATATACTAATATATGATTCTCAAGCGGTCCAAATATGTATTATCTGAATTCAGAATCCATTAGCAGTGAAGCTAATTAACTCCATAATATTAGCAACTCAAGCTATATTATAATTATTTATCCTAAAAAATGCTATATTTTAAGTATGAAAATATTTTTTTTAATTATGATTCGTAGATATAAATACAATGATGTTCCATCAATGGCTTAGCTAAAATTTGAGTCAGAGATGGGCATGCCAACATATTTATACTGCTTCATACTCAATTTTAAAATTCCAGAAGAAGATAATTGCCTACCTCTGTTACATAGTGGCTCCGTCATTGTGTTCCATACTAGTTTTTTTTATTATTTAATTAACGATTTATTTGAATTAAACTTGCAATAATCTTGACGAAATGACAAATAACTGTTCAAGTTGCTAAGAAATTGAGAGAGAAGCCTCTTGTATACAACAGAAGGCCACAAATAAGCTAATTAACTATATATATTTATGATAATTCTAGCTTACATTGATCTTTTGGGTACATTTATGTGATATATTTAAAAGAATTTTCTCAAAGTGAACGTTTAAAATTGTAGATGTATTCTTATTATTTATATAGGGAGTGTATATATAACATTTAAGTCGATGTAAAATTTGATTGACTAATCAGTAGAAATTCTTTTAATATAAACTATTAAAACTTTAAGATTGTTTGATATCGAAGCTAAATAACTTTTATATAATTCAAATTAATTTTATATTGTACCATAAAATTATATAGAACTATAGTGATTAGTCACATGTGCTATAATTTAAATTATTTTTTTGTATAGTTTTAAGTAAAAAATTTCAAGGTATCAGATGCACCATAAAATAATATAGAACTAGGGTGTTCTTAATTCAAATAAATTGAAAATTTTATATAAAAAGTTAGTGAAAAAATTGGAGTTGGTGAAAACGTTATTTTGCTATTCTATATTTGAAAGAAAAGTTAGATGTTCTGAATAATAGAAATAGTTTGAGTTAGCTAGCTTGTAGTTCTTTATTTCTTCAATTTATTGAATTAGCGCTATTCTCAGTCTAAATTAGCTCCCTACTCTAGCTAAGTAGTTAACTCCACCTCTCATCCGAACATACTATACTTTTCAGTTAATCGGCATATGGTAAAACTCAGAGATGGAGTCAGATTTTCAAGTTATGAGGATTAAACATGAATAAAGGTCAATTATATAAACAAAATTTGTTACGAATGAGAGTCAATTTACATTACGTATAACATTTTTACTCTAAATTATATATAAAATAGAGTATAAGTATAAAATTTTTGAAAAGAAAAAATGAAGATTAATTAACCCATTCATTTGGAGGAGTCCGAATCTACCGAAATCCAAGACTAATGAATAGTAATTCTGAAATCCCTGCAATCTGAATCTAGCTGTCGTACTGTTTCAAGATGTGCGTAAGAAAAAATAAGTTGTTTCGAGATACATTATCAAAAAGAATTTGACAGCTAAATTTAAATTGTAGGAATTTTAAAATTAGTGTTCAATAGTTTCCAAATTGCAGCAGATTTATTTTCTCCAAATGCTCCGCTACTGGTAAAACTAGAAAACTAAATTACCGCGCCGTGGCAATATTTGCAACAAAGAAAGGGACTTGTCCAATTTTTTACTGACAGGAGATAAGAGTTTGTTTACATTTTTTCTCCAGTCCATGTGCTATATTCTGCCAATTTTCAAAAGAAGAAAGATTATAAATGCATGAAAAGACAGATGAATACCTGCACACAGGACTCTCTCTCTCTCTCTCACTCTCTCTTCCCGTACACGGTACTATAGTAGACCTTTTTGAGAGTAAAATTCAACAAGGCATTATATTTATTCTCAGATAATTAATGAAGGTTCAATGTTCCATGCGGAGTATTCAAACGGTTCGGTTTGTTTGATTTTTAACCGAACTGTAAAATTTATGTTTAAATAGATTGGTTTTCCAGTTTAAATATATCAATTTGGTTGAAATTTTGAATAATTTTAGTTTAAATGGATCGGTTAAATTTAGACTTCTCAAAACTGACTAAACAGTTTATATTGACTCAAATCTAATTTTATTGGTTTGATAATGATTTCATTAAAGCAAACCTGACCGAAACAAACCGAACTTCAATTATTGTGTATGATGATGTATTCTGTCTGATAATAATGGTACTAATAGGCTAACTTCGGTTCGGTTTTCAATCGGTTGATAGGTTTAATCGGTCCGGTTTTACTTTTGAAAACTGAAAAAAAAAATAGTTCGCTCATTTTACTTCGGTTTGAACCGAACTAACCGTTTGAACACCCCAGTTTCCATTCCATGAAACAAGGTTATTAATAATCATTTATATTTTTCTGCTGATTTGTCGGGTGCACGTGTATTATCAAAACATAAATTATAAATAAATAAATACAGTTGTTTGTGAAATCGGTTAGTTTGGAGCATGCATTAAACAGTATCTCAAAAGGCAGTGTTAAACAGGAGAAAACCTCTCTAGGCAAGGCATGGTTGTTTAGGTCACACAAAACAGTGTCAGAAAAGAAAAAGGTTAGCCCTTTTTGACATGCCTGACTTTCTTTTCTTTTCTTCTCTTTTTATATAAAAGAAAAGAATGACATGATAGATTGACTCGACTGACTGAACAACCATGGAATGTTAGCATTTTTTGCGACCGTTTTTATTCTCATCTCCTTTTCACAAATCATATTTGTTCAAAAACAGAAAATTTTAAGAACATTTAGAGAGTACACTTGTTTTGCGAGCCTAATAGTACAACAATTTTAACCAATAAATTAAATGGCCTCTGACCATATGTATGGAAGTTAGTTGATGAAAAATAGTGTTTTGAAAAAAATAATATTGTTTGTTCGGCTCTTTTACTCATGGCGTGAAAAAAAAAAAAATAGTTTAACTTCGTATTTTTTGTCTCACGCACATACTAAAAATCAGTTTAAATTGGAGTCCAACTCATTTCTGTTCCTGTTTCCGTCTGTAAACTGAACAGGCTCTAAGAGCCTGTTCGGCCAATATACTGTTCACGTGGGAAAAAAAAATCCAGTTCAACTGGATTTTTTTTTCCCACGTGAATAGTAAAATTCAATTCAAATCTGACTCCCACGCCCATTCTCAAATGGAGGCCGAACAGGGACCAAGGGAGAGACCATGATTTATTTTGATCTACATATTGAAATCTTATAGAACTTTATATTTTCTTTTATTTATAAGCTTTTATATAAGGGTAAAAATATTTTTGTAAGATGATGTATTTTCTTTGAAATTAATATTTTTCTTTCTATTAAAATCAAGAGAATTGATCGAAATGGCCGGTCCAAAATAGATTTGAATTTCGCTTTCCTATCTATGGTGTCATAGTCAAGCTATAGTTGTCTAGTTGATATGTTATCCACTAATTAATTAGTTAACCTCTAAAAGTGGTACATTGAAACTTGACTTGCATCAAAATTTGAGATTATTTTTTTGTTTGAAAATCTTACACGAATTGCTTGTAAAACAAAGAGGAGGGTTCAAATATATTATGATTTTCTGTTCCAATATGTTTCATATTCTTTATTTTTTGGTTTTAAAGTCTGAATAGTTGATCCGAACTGCTCAATATGATCTTCATAATAAAATATACTTGGAGACAATTTTATATTTTTTATAATTGTTTTACATAAGTAAAATATCAATTTTTCAGATAGTCCACAATCTACTTAAAATAGTGATTTTGTGCTTATGTAAAAAAAAGTAAAAAAATTCTAAAAAAATTCTAAAAAAATATAAAAACTATATTGAACTGTTTAAATTAACTATTTAAAATTTAAAAACGAAAATGAAAAACGTGAATCATATTAAAAGTTTAAAACACTAAATCATGGTGCAATTGTACTCTCTAAAACAAAATTCAACGGCAAACTTTATTGAGCCGTCTGATATTGTTAAGAGTTAGTGGCCTATCTTTTTGTTTAAATTGCTCTCATCAGAAAATAAAACGACTTGGTATATGGATCCTTCTGTGCAATGAGTTGGAATGACATCATATTTTGAAGAAAAATGAAAGACAACACAGAATTCACACAAAAAATTGTCACAAAAAAACCTCTTCGGCAAACAAATAAAACCGACGTGGGGTGATATGTGCGGCCTATTAGAACCGCGCCACGTGGCTTCCTTGAGGCGCTTGATTGTTGATCGGACGGTTCAAGTTACTTGTTTATCTTTAGTTTGTTTTATGTCCTATTTATTGTGGTCAATTGTGAATTTATGAATTTGGAGAAATATCGTCTGTAGTACATAGCTAGTTAGCTGTCCCTCGCTATTTATTTCCGAAGTATATAATTTAACTGAGAATTTATTCTGCACTACCTAAAAACTGATATCTGAATTTATAAATATAGATCTACATTTAATATAAAAAAATATTTATTATCTTTTCTTTTATAAATGATAATAAGTTTAACTTAAAGACTTTCTTAAATAAATATCTATAGTCTTTAAATATTTTTGTTTCTTGTTACTACTTTTATCATTAAGGTCCTATTCGTCTCTGTTATTGGACGTATAAGTATGCAAGTGAGAAAAAAAAATTCAGTTCAACTTCATATTATCTGTCTCACGCACACAATAAAAATTAATTCAAATTAGAGTCCAATTCGTACCCGTTTCTATTCCCGTTCCGGCCATAAGTGTATATTAAAAAAAAATCTAAACAACGATGAATGTGAGATAAGAAGATGTGTGCAGAATGTAAATATACTAAGTTATATTATTTTATTTTTTTCATTTAATTTTCCTTTTTTTGTCTCTATTCATGAACTTGGACAACCATGCATGCACGCAACACACTGACATCAATGCTACTATATTATATAAGTCTTTCTGTTTCATTTTATTGTAATTTGTTTTTTTTATTGAAATATTGTAATTTGTAAATACAATGGTCAACACAGCCATATAGCTACTCAACACCCTACGTATATATATACTGGTGATGAGCAGTAAAATTCAGTAATCAATTTAGAAATGTTCATGTGAGAATTTGAACATCACAAATATATTCGTCGGCCCACGGGTCATGTAAGAAACCAAAAAAAAAAAAAAAAAAAAAAAAAAAAAAAAAAAAAAAAAATATATATATATATATATATATATATATATATATATATATATATATATATATATATATATATATATTCGTACGTACCCACTTTCAATTGTTAATTACGTACTACGATCAGTTGGGATTTACTAATTGCACATTGTCAGCACTAACCTCCCACGTAATAGTTTTGACTTTTGACCCCAATAAATTAATATTATGACTTGAGTTATATGTGCCGAAGAACACTCCAGCTTATAATTTATTATATAACATCATAATAACGTACTACTGTTGATTCGATGATTGCATTTAGCCAATGTACTACTGTTGGCTAATATCAAATCAGTTGTTTCTGAGATCTCGTGCAACCAAGTGGTTTTTCAATTTTCGAAGTCCAAAACGTCGATCCAAACCGTTAGATGTGTTCCCTATATTAAAATGTGCTTGGAGACAAAATTTTACATTTTTTGGAATTTTTTTACTATTTATTAAGCCACTTTGAAAATCGCTGATCCAACGGTGGCTTAACCAAATAGTAAAAACAGAAGCCACCGTTGGATCAATGATTTTCAAAGTGACTTAATAAATAGTAAACAAATTCAAAAACATGTAAAATTTGGTCTCCAAGCACATTTTAATATAAAGAACACATCTAACGGTTTGGATTGACGTTTTGGACTTCGAAAATTGAAAAACCACTTGGTTGCACAGGATCTCAGAAACAACTGATTTGATATTAGCTAACCTCTATATTATAGAGAGAGAGAGAGAGAGGAGGAGGGATTGGATTACACTCTTTTTTTTTTGACACATTTTGACACCTATCATTTTCGAATTCCAAATAATCGATCAAAACTGTTCAATATGATTAATATATTAAAATATGCTTGGAGATAAAATTTTACATTTTTTTGAATTTTTTTACTATTTATTAAGATGGTTACAAAATCGTTGTTTTCGAACCATTGAAAAATAGCGATTTTGCAACCATCTTAATAGATAGTAAACAAATTCAGAAAAATGTAAAATTTGATCTCCAAGCACATTTTAATATGGTTATCATGTTGAACGGTTCGGATCGACTGTTTGGATTTTGAAATTACAAAATTGACCTATAAAAAAAACAGTGTCAAGATGTGTCAAAAAAAAAAGTGTAATTGGATCCCTCCTCATATATATATATATATATATTATTAGAAACTTGGTAGACACTAATTAAATTAAAAACGATAATCGTACATTGTATACATTAGACACCTCCAATATTTATATACGGTTTTTAATAAATGTGTATGGATGTGCTGCTGCATTCATACAAAAAAATTTATTAAAAAATGATGTATAATAGGAAACAATGTACACATATCGTGTATGTATGTTAGAGCACATTTATACACATGTGTTTATTTAAAACCTTGTACGAATAGTTCTTGGTATTTTTCGGAAAAAATATTACTTGTAATCATACGCGGTTTTATTGTGTGATAAAAGAAACACAAAAGTTTTCACGTAATTGATCCATACCTCTCCTTTCGTAATAAATATATATCTATCTTTTGTAAGATATTTCTATCCTTTTTAAAGAATATATTTCTTTTGTATGTACTTATCTAAGACATCTCTTCTAAACAGACGAGACTATAACAAGAGATCAAGCAAGGTAGGCGATATCTTCATCAAGAAGGCGATCGGAGATGCATAAACTTCAAACGGGTTTAACTCGTTGCATGAGTGTCCGACTTCATCGTTCTACCCCAATTTGAAAAGCTCGCAAGAAGATCTACAACATTTATCCCCTGAAGTAACAACCGCATTGAAGTTTCCAATTAAATTTTTCATTTTTAATTCTTGATTTTGTAGTCATTTATCATACTTTTATCTTAGACATTGTTCAGGTTAATGTATTAAATCTCAGATCTAGTGTTTCTTTTGTTGTATTTTCATTTTTTAGTTTGAATGTTGTCCATGTAACAATTTGTGTAATATAATTGTAAATGTTGTTTGTATTAGTAATTAATGTAGTGTTTTTGGCACTTGTTTTTGTTTAATTTTGATTTTATTTTAGTTTAATGTTTTGGTATATAGGTAAATGTAATGTTTAATTTGAATTTCAATCTAACATTCCATTGGTATTTAAAAAAAATGAATTATACATGGTGTTTTATTTAAAACATATATGATTGGTGTTTTCGTATAGGTTTTAACTTTTAAAAACAGTGTATGAATGTTTTGGGAAGAAAATTAACATTATTTTTGGAAAAATGTACATGGTTCTACAACCGTGTATAATTGACTGAAACTTTTATACACGATGCCCGCAAATACAGTTGCAATGTTTTTATACACGACAACCGTGTATAATCTCATTTTTTAACCGTGTGTACTCAATGTTTTTATAATAGTGAGAAGTTATTATGTATGTATGGTACTTAGTTAACCAACACATAAAGAATGCAACCGTGTGCGATAAAAAGGGTCTATTCCCTATGAAGTCCGTTTAAATTTATGAAATTACTTTAAAATTTGTGTCAGATTAAAATGAACAGTTCGGTTCTTGTCCTTCATCCTAAGACACCTCATTAAATCTAAATTCACTCTAATGACTGGAATTTTTATAAAAATCATAAATAGAAAATAGACAATATAGGGAAAAACTTGATTTTAAAAAATATATATATATATATAAGTACTGAATAGGCTATTTGGCCTCTCATTTACATTCAAACATTACCGAATAGTCTGTTTGGTACCAAGTAGCTTGTTCGGTACCCAAGAACCTATTCGGTACCACCCAATTGTACTCTTTTACTTGATAGAAAATATGAAAAATTTGTGGAACTGTGAGGTACTGAATATACTATTCGGTACATCTTGAAAGTAAATGAGAGATACCGAATAGTCTATTCGGTACTTGCGATTTTTGTAAAAATAAAATAAAAAAATCAATCTAGTTATTAGTTCTCTAAACTTATATTTTTCTAATTATGAATTTGAAAAAAAAAAAGTTCGTGTATATATTAATTGAAACGGGTGTTCATTAATATTGAGATCTGATATTGATGCTGGTAGCATTAAACACTATTAAAGAAGTGCCGCTAAATAATGCTGACATTTGTAATTAAAATAGCCGATATAAATTAATTTACTATTGAAGGTACCAAGTGGTGTATATATTATTTAGGTTTCCAAAGTTGCTGTACACTACTGGCAATTCAAAAATGTCTAATAGTTCCCCATTTATATACACAACTTTTGGTTCCATTAATGGCTAAACAACTTTTTGACCGTTTCAAATTTGTGCTTTATGCAGTGTATGTATCTCTTGAAGTTATTATTCTTTTATTACGAATAGTAGAATAGTGAGAACAGTAGATAATTCAATATTTATTAGGTTGGTAGAATAGTAAGAAAATTCACAGAAGACAAACAAATAATAGTTCATATTAGTTAATTCAAATACACTCAAATAAATAATAGTAGTTCGGAATAGTATTAATCTGAATTAGTGACTATTTTTCATCTATCCAAACGCTAAGAACACTAATTCTAATCTTATTATTAAGAATACTAATCCTAATCTTATAATTAATAATTGAACAATTCAAAGATGATTTCCTTAACCGTATTGCGCAAGTACAATTAAATGCAGGCCAAATAAAATTATCACTTTGTTTGGACGAAATAACAAAATAGGAAAAAAAAAAAAAAAAAACTTTGGTGTGGTGGCTCTTTGTCGCCTAGATTAAATTTATTGTTGATTTAACAATAAACTGACATTTATACAGAAGGGAGCTAAATTTTAATGGAAATTGCATTTGTAGATTAATTTTCTTAAAGATGACCTCTATTAACTCGGTCACAATTTGGGATGAAAACGGAGCAGATAGTGGTAAGATTATATCTATATTTCTTTTTTATTTTTCAGATATGGATACGGAGTGGATATCAGATGAATACGAATACGGTCCAAATCAGATTGGATATTTATTAAAATAATATAAAAAATATTAAAGTTCATAATATTTATCTAATTATAATGGTGAATAACGTAAATTTTTCATAATATAAATTAAAATATATGGTATATATCTACTATTCAGATAGAGTCATACAAATAATTGAAATGTAAAACCATATCAGTATTCTTATTCACACGAATATTCAAATATCCGATATTCACATCTAATTTTTTTTAATACAGATCGAATATTATGCATACCGTTTTCACCCCTACACTCAGAATGCATATGTAGATATATCATAACACTATACATATAAATATTAATTTTCCTTTGGCAAGCAGTAAACTCATTAATTGCTTTGCATGCAACTCTGCGCTCATATATTTTCTTAGTTCCCCAAATAGCAAACAATCAAATAGTGCAACTTGTAATCTCCATTACTTCATGCCTACTTTATTATACTAGTGTCATATATACTTAAATATTTTCTATTTTACATTTTTGCACCACCAATAAGATAATAAAGACAAAATTAAGAATGTAGTTCTTGTCAGGCTAGCTATAAGTAGAAAATGGAAAGAAAAAAAAAAAAAAAACAAGAAAAAAAAATATTAGACAAAATGTGTCTGTACACTGCTTGACAGTATTCTATACATTATGAGAAATTTTTATAATGAACAGGGAGGGAGTCAGGGACACATGGGCAGTACCAGAAAAGCATTAAAATGGTTTTTTTTTTTTTTAAAAAGGTATGGAGTGCTACTAGCTGTCAAATTATTGTGAGTCATATAATATATAGACATAGTTTTTATTTTCAGAAAAGTATATGGCGACATTTCTTTAATTAAGAATATTGAAACATAATTTGATAATTTTTTCCTCCAATAAGAAGCACGTGTACTTGTAATATTTATAAACCAATATTTTTCTTTTCTTTTTGCATTAACTAGATACAATCTGTCACGCTAAACATAATTGATGATTTTATGCATTAAATAATGGACTAGATCAAAAAGTTAATTAAATGATATATGAAACATTATCCGCACATTGATTATCTTCTTTCTGAAATTAATTACAAGAATATATCATATTAATAAGAGAAAAGTCTGCTTTTTAACAACAACAAAAATTTATACATGATTTTCTATATAAATTAGAGTAAAACTGTATGGGTATTGTAGATTGACCTCCATTTTTATCTATTTCATGATGCAGTGAAAATCTATCCGATATTGCATCCATAGTAATCTCATGATTATATACTCGCGGAAATGTGCACCGTGACCAAGAATAGAGTAAGAAACAAAGAAAGACCGATTAAGAAATTCAACACATTATCGAATTTTATTTGGGAGAGATGAAAATAAATTAAGGCACACCTTTCTCTATCTCTACTCTCTCTTCTCTCTCTTCAAATCTTTGAGGAGAGTGAAAGAGGAGAGATAGAGAAAGGTGGGATTTCAGGATCTGAAATTTGAACTGAAATTTTAGCTGATTTGGACTCAACCCAGTAGAGGAGGAGGGGGTAACTATCTTCTTTTGAATTTTGAATTTTATGAAGATCTATAGGTCCGAACCAACGTTGTCTTCGGAATTATATTTGTTCCTCTCTAGAATTCTAATTTGTAATTATGGTTGAATGTAGAGCTAAATTAGGATAAAAAATTTAAATTTTGATCAGCAATTAAAATTAAAAGTTAGAGAATTACAAATTAAAAATCAAAATATTAAAAATTATAAGTTAATATATATATATATTTACTTAATTAACTATTTACATCCAATTCACAGTTTTTTTTTTTTCTTCCAATAGAAACAGCAACGGCAGCGAAAGGACCGTGAATTCATGTAAAAACAGTGCATTGAATTAAAAAGATTGAAGAATTAAATTGATCAGAATTCAGAGAGACAACACAAGTGTGTTTTCATCTGACATGCAGTTTGCTAAATCGGGGATAAAACTGCGCGAGAAATTAAAGTGAAAAGACTTCTGATTTTACTCCTACTTTTAGTAACACCACAGCGTGTCCACTGAAAAAAATAAAAACTCAAATTTTATAAAGGAAAATATTTTAATATTTGATTTGATTGGGTTTTATGGCCTTCACAAATTTTTGTCCCCGTATGGGCACCTCACAATGAAGAATCTAACGGGTGCTGATTTTCTGTGCAAATTTCTATTTACAGTTTCGTGATTAAGATACAATATTACTGAACATTTTTTTTTTTAGCAGGTTTAGGGTTAGGGAACCGACTCCGCTGCTTTCCAAATAGGAGAGCAGGTTTCTGCTATTCAAATCTCAGCTGTTGAATTTTTTCATGCACGAATGTCAACACAGATGAACGGCTGAGATTTGAATAGCATGACCCTGCTTTTCTATTTGGACAACAGCAGAATCGGATTCTAGGGCAGAGGTGAATCTACATTCAATGGAATGAATGGAGTTTAAACTAAAATATTATGGATCATGTGAAATTGACTCACATTCGTAGTCGAAAATTTATTTATACTTGATTCTTAGTCACGTTTGACTTCCATAGTCTGCAAGTCTGACTCTCCTCCAGTTTAGAGTGCAAAAGTATAACATAAATTGATTAAATATAAAGTCTATTTAGTTTCAACGTATAAAGTTAGCAAGTATAATATTTTCATATTGAAAAGAACAAATGCAAGAAAATTCTATCTAATTATGGCAATTTTATAGATTTTGTTTTCTGTTATAAAATAGTTAATGTTTGTGATTTATTAAAAAAGTATGTACAAAATATTTATATTTGAGAATATTTTGGACGAAATAAGAATATTCCTTTTAGATTTTGGAAAGAAAATTATAGAGTAACTTAATTGAAACAAATGACAAAGTTGAGTGACTAGAAATGAATAAATCAAAATTAAGTGACCAATTCGTAACAAATGACAAAGTTTAGAAACCACCAACGAAATTTACTCTCTAAAATATGAGGAAGAAGCATAGTGACATAATTCGCGATTAATTCATTTTTTATTTACATATCCAAACCGAACTCCGAATAAAATGCGTAAAAACGTATAATACTTTTTATTCGCGAATTATTCGTAATAAGAACGCCAAAAAATTAAGAATTTGTTTTTGTTTTTTTCTTTTGTTTTTGACGTATTGTTTTTGTTGAATTTTTTTTTTTTGCTTCCTTGTTGTAGCGAATCATTCCCGAATTATATCCGAATCACAAATTTTTGACTCTGCCAAACCGAACCCGAACCTGAAATTTTGATTTCTCTCAATGGGAGGGAAGAAGAGCAACTTTTGATCCGTTATTGCCATAGAAAATCCTGAGGTGATAGAACGGAAGAGAGTCAACAGACAGATAACTCTGATCAAATCAGAAGATCTCCTCCATCAGAAAACACTCCCACTTTCATCGAAATCTGTGTGGTTTAAAATTTCTGATAAAAGCCAAAAAAGTTTTAATTTCTATTTTGAAAGGTTTTGATTTGACATGATGTGATATGATAGGTCATGAACATGGTGGGAGGAGAATCGCTCTCCGTGTGCCACGTGTCACACGCATTACTGTCGTCTACCTCATCGACAAACCTTTTTACTACGATTAAAGTGTTCGCTTGTTTTCGTCCCAATATACCCTTGCTTTTGTACCTATTTATATTTATATATAGATAAGATGATAAGATAACACAGTAACACAGTGAATTGGTTGTTTAACGGTGCTCTACCTTAGCTTTTTTAACTTTTAAGGGTGTCAAAGCTTTTTTTAAATTTGAGTTTCCAAATCAATCGTATGTGAAAAATAATTATACCGACTAGAGTGCCTCATAAGGTTTTGTGGAATGAAAAATGTGCAGAATTTTGTTTTTCTTGTACAATCGTTGATTTTTGTTAAAATTTACGAATAAAAAAAATTTTAACAGTTAGATGAGAAAAGAGAATAGAAATTAAGAGCCTGTTCGTGCGATTTACTATTCACGTGAAAAAAAAAATTCAGTTGGACTGAACTTTTTTTCCCACGTGAATAGTAATCGCAGTTCAAATTGGGCATGTTCCTATGCTCATTCTCATTTCCTGAGGGAGGTTGAACAAGCCCTAACAGTCTGACGTCCCGCTAATAGATCGGACATATAAACATAGAGGTGAAAATGGTATGGATAATATCCTATTCGAATTTGATCCATATTCAAAAACTTAGATGTGGATATCTGACATCTGAATATCCATGTGGATAAGGATATTGATATGATTTTTCGTTTCAATTATCTGTATATGAATAGTAGATATATACCATATATTATAATAAATTTATGTTATTCACCATTATAATTAGATAAATATTATGAATTTTAATATTTTTTATATTATTTAGTTAAATACTGATCCAGATCCTTATTTGTATCCGTATTCAAAAAATGAAACAAAAAATATGAATATAATTTTACCGCAATCTGCTCTGTTTTCGCCTCTAATAAAGATCATGCCTTATCAGAATTGTTCTGAGTGGTCCATTTTAAAATCGTACAGATCTTAAAGCGAATCAGATGACTTTGGAGTCCATCGAACTCAGTCTGGGTCCGCTGGGCATCGGACCCAAGCTGCTCTCTTAATGAAGTCCTATAGAGGCTAATTTTTAGCTAATTGATATTATGTACATCACAGGGCCTTTTTTAGCACAGATAAAAATGATTCATATTAATTATTACTATAACTGTGCTAAATAACACAACAAACCGATGAGCAAAACTTGTAAAAATATTAAATTTGCACCTCTCGCATTTGGAATATTTTGTAATTATTTCAACTTTCAAATTTTAGACAGTCAAATTGTATTTGAATTTTAAAAAGTACCCAATTTTCAAATTAGTTTAACGGAAATAGTTAATTAAAAATTCAAATTTACAAGTATGAATATCTAGAACTTTGAAATACCAAGGTATGAATAATAGGAACTCTAAATATTATAAATATCATATAATATTGATTGAATTTTAAATAGAATAAATTTCTATCTTTTCGTACGTTTAGTTCAGTTATATTTCTCAAATAAAATTACTAATGTCTCTATGTAAGAGGTCATGGGTTCGAAACCCAAATGGGGGAAATCCTTTGTTGTAATAACAAAGGTATTAAATAGTTGGGTGACTTGACCTCCAACCTTTACTCAAAAAAAAAATACTAATTTCAAAATCCATTATTAACTTAGTGAGGAGGGCTCAAATGGCCCATTGCTTGATGCTCAAATCGTATTCCAACATCTTTATCTCTGATTTAAAAATCCAAACAAAATATCTAAACCGCACATCATGATATTCATGTTTAAATGTGCATAGAGATCAAACTTTATATTTAAAGTTTTGTACTATTTTTCAAGATAGGTACAAATTATTGTTTTTTGATCATTCACAATTTCATGAAAAACATTGATTTTGTACCTATCTTCAAAAATAGTAAAAATTTCTCAAAAATATAAATTTGATCTCTAAGCGCATTTTAACGTGAATATCATGTTGAGCAGTTCAGATCTTTTGTTTGGACTTTTGAATCGAAGATAAAGATATCGGGATACAATTGGGGCATAAAATAATTTGGCATTTGAACCCTCGTCTAACTTAATATACTATTTTGAATGAGGAGGATTCAAATGCCTCCATTTTTTGTGTCTACATCATACCTCCGTTTTTTAAATGTTAATGACTTAGAATTGTAAACTCAAATATAAAAAAAAAAAAAAACGTTAGGTTTGATCTATATCATTTTATGTACATATTAAAAATTACGTTATTTTGACTTTGTTTTGATCAGTATCAAGAGCTTGAAAAAAATATATTAATATGGACAAATTCTGGATGTTGATTTTTTAACTTATAGATTTATATAAAAATAATATCGAAAAGTGATAATATTTTTATGTGCATATGGAAAAAATATTATAAATCACATCTAAGGTTTTATTTTGACATATAATTTTAAAAAAAAATATTGTTAGAAAATTAAATCATGGAGGCATGACTGCATGATGGTGATACAAATGAAGGCACTCGAACCCTCCTTATTTTGAATATACAGAATTATTTATTTTCACAAATTACATACCGGAAGTTTTTATATCAAATATGTTTATTTGTAATTTTGAATGTAGCATTTTATATTTTTATCATATTATGAACATAATAATAATTTTTCGAGAACTCAAGCTAAGTTTTATGAATTATTAATATTGAAGGTTGTTATTTTTCTTTATTTTTAACAAACATAAAAATTATAAATATATGTAAAAAATATTGAGAGTTCACCATGGGAAGAAAAAAGAAGGGAAGGGAAGGGAAGGATTAAAATGAATTTCATTCAATTATGATATTTTGTTAAAAAAAATTATTAAGAAAATAATTTGGTTTTAAATTTAAACTGGAAGATATTTTTTTCGTCTCTTGAATGCTTTTCAAGTCCTAACCTGTCAGAGTTGATACTCCTGCGACCAGAGGCCAAATTATTTTTGGTTTTTAATGCAATTTTTGCGGATCTTTGTTTCACGTGGATTCGGACTGTAATTATCCTGGGACCCGCAATGGATCTTCTTTCAAATATTTCTCTCACTATTCTCTTTTAATTATATCTCATCACCCCCCAACCCCAAATTTTTATTTATATCATAATCTCAAAAAAAAAAAAAAAAAAACTAGAAAACCACAAATTATAGAGAATTCCAAAAATATAAGGACTGCCAATTCAATGGGGGTCCGCTGATTGAATTGGCGAACCCCTAGGAGTTTTTAGGAATCTGTCAATTCAATATGCAGATCTCTTTTAATGGAGCCGCATATTGAATTGGTGGTCCTGGTATTTTTGAAATTCTCCAATTTGATTTGGTTTATTTTTTTGTTAAATGGTAAATAGGGGTCCGCAGATTGAATTGGTGGATCCCTAATAGTTTTTAGGAGTACGACAATTCAACATACAGACCTTTATTAATGGAGCCGCATATTGAATTGGTGGCCCTGGTATTTTTGAAATTCTCCAATTCGATTTGGTTTATTTTTTTGTTAAATGGTAAATAGGGGTCCGCAGATTGAATTGGTGGACCCCTACTGATTTTTAGGAGTCCGCCAATTCAATCTGCAGACCTCTATTAATGAAACCGCAGATTGAATTGGCAGCCTTAATATTTTTTAAATTCTCCAATTTGATTTGGTTTATTTTTTTTAAATGGTAAATAGGGGTCCGCAGATTCAATTGGTGGACCCCTGGTGGTTTTTAGGAGTCCGCCAATTCAACATACAGACCTCTATTAATGGAGCTGCAGATTGAATTAACAGTCCTGGTATTTTTTAAATTCTCCAATTTGATTTTTTTTTTTTTGAAATGGTATTAATAAAAATTTCGGCCCCCCAATGCTTTGGGATCAGAATCAATAAAATTAGGTTTTTCCCGTGACTTGGATTTTCTTTTAAATAACACAGTTAGGTATAAATAAATTGATGAATATAGAAACAAACAAATGATATACTATTTTAGGACCACTACAGATATGCTATCTACATACACAGGTAGTTCAAATTATATCGATATGATATTATGATCATTGATAATTGGAATCATGATTAGACCTGTATCATAATTCATAAATGCATTTATACTTGTCAGTTCATGATCAGTGGTCCTTAAAACCAGAAAAAAAAAAAAAAAAAAAAAAAGTTTGTTCAAACAGGGCATTTCATGAGAGATGAGACGACAAATAAAATAATCATTAACCAATCAAATGAACTTTAATTATTTTCCTTCTAGAAAAATTTAATCAATGAAGGAATTAAGAGGTTGCGCTGTGAACAGGTTCCGGTTAGGCTACATCTCATTTAATGATGACTAATTAAATGAGAATTAATCTTTAATACAGTTGGTACTGATAATATCTATTTATTTCGGAAATGAAGGCTTGGCTTCAAATTTTCCTAAAAAAATTGGTATTTGATGAGGGTTCCAATGCCTCAAGACTTTCATATCTCATATTTTATATCTTCGTTTTCCAAGTCTAAATTATCGATTCAAATTGTTAAACATGATATCCATACTAAAATATGATTGGGGATAAAATTTTATAATTTTTGAATTTTTTTTACTATTTTTTTAAGATGGGTAGAGAATTATTGTTTTCTTAACAGTCCAAAATGTACATATTTTAAAAAATAGCAAAAAAATTTCAAAAATTATAAAATTGCATCCCATACATATTTTAGTATGGTTATCATATTGAGTGGTTTTGATTGTTAGTTTGAACTTTGAAAATGACGATATAAAATATGAGATATGAAAAAAAAAATGAGATATTGGAACCCTCCTATAATGTCATTTGGTAATTTCAGTTTTATCTCTGACAGAATGTATCATCCACAACTCTCTATATAAAGCAACTTCAAATTGTAAATTATATTCTGTGAAGTGATAGCAGATCAAAAATTTACTTATCACAGTCTCAGTGATGTTTTTGGGGATGAGATAGTGCCAGTGAAAAGTTGATACTGGTAAATTTTTTTTTAGAATTTATCAATGGCTGCTAAGCAGTAAATAACTACATACATATAATACTGGTAAAAATCAAGTCAAATAAATTGACATGCCTATAAAATTCTGAGAATACCCAGTGCATCCCTGGCAGGTAAAATAATTCATGCATGCCCTCCAAATCCAAATTAAACACAGGAATTTATATCATGGAGAAGCAGATCCATGTGAAACTTGCGCATTGTTCAGACTCCCAATTGTAAATTGTTCCTCCTGGCTCCATTCTATTGAAAAATCAAAAGATTCCCAAACAGAATTTCTTCCTCTTATAAATTCAAATGGGCATTAAACAAAGATGGTCTCTGACATATACTTTTATGTCCGTACAGGATTTTTTTTAAAATTATATCTGGTTTTTATGTCTTCTCTTAGAGATATGGATCGAAATTTCTTTATTATTATTTCGTACAAAAATATTTTCTTCATTTAATTGCAGGATATTATAATGTTCTAAAAGTACAGTGCTTGTTTTTCGAACTTAAAAAAAAGGAGGATCCCTTGACAATCTTCATAATAACTTAAAAAAAATTTATAAATTAAAAAGTAAATTTATAAGTATGTTAATGGACAAATGGACACCAAAATAATCACTTGATTTATGATTAAACATATATTAAAACTGTTGTTTTCAGAAATTCAATTCACTTCATGAAATGGTTTAAATTTTCCCTTAAGGTACTTTTGTTTTTCAGTATAAAAGGAGCTTCTATTGGGTGTCTTAATTAAAACGTTTTAATGTTACTTAAAATGCTACAAAAATGTGTCACTATTTATGAAAATAAAAGTATTTTTTTGCCGATGACTTCTTTGCGAATACTCCTATCGGTAATGCCAATATACTCAGAAATAATATTTTTCTGTTGGTGTACCCTCACGGATAGTGATCTATTTTTGTAATTACTGTTAAAGTACTTACCAAACATGCAGTAAGTGTGAAAGGCTAAACATTTTATTTCTTGCACTCATTTGGTTATTAATATCTCAAAAATGTGTGTGTGGTCAGGGCGGAGCTACATATAATGAATGGGGGTCAATTGATCCCCATTCATTTGCAATTTTTGTTATTTATACTCTATTTTTAATATAATTTAAACTATAATATTATGAATAAGGTGAAATTGACTCCATTCGTAGTAGAAATTTTTTATATACTTGACCCCCATAACCTGAAAGTCTGGCTCCGCCCCTGTGTATGGTGTGTGTGTGGGCGTAGGGTTTAGAGTTTATTAATTTGCTTTTTAAGCTCGTTAGAGTTTAGGGTTTAGTTACCCTAGACCCTTAAGATTGTCTAAATAAGTAGTAAACTCTTTATTAATCTGCCTAATGAGCTTAAAAATCATTCTTGCCTTCGGCCTAATAATATGATTAACTGCCAATGAAAAGGAGCCATGTGGGGACGCAGCCCAAGTGCACTAGCTAGAAGCCGGAACCGAATCTTCTGCCTCCGTAGGCAAAAAATTCCTATCTTTAAAGTTACTATGCGTAGATCCGAAATAGATTTTAAGATAAGACTATATTTAATATTTAAATGTCAAAATTCACTTCAAATCCACATATCAGTAACTTTAAAGACATAAATTTTCAAATCCATGTATCAGTGACTTTAGAAACATAAATTTATTGTTTATAGAGATACAGGTGATCCGGCTTCCTCGAGAATAATTGATAAATGCTTTGCTTGCTAGGTCGTGAAAAGACATGTGACCCTTGTTAATAAATTAATGTCCTGCACCAATAAAATTATCTCAACCAAATGATATGATGATATGATAATATTCAACAAACTTATCTTTCCACCACAATCTCTCTACCTACCAGTCTAAAAATCGCTATGTAGAACGTTTAACCTATTAACCGATGCCTAATTATCTATAAAATAAATAATAATTATTTACGAACTTAACATAAATATTATTTTAAAAAGGTTGTGATTGTATTTTAGAGTATAGTTACAACCTTATTATTGTGCATGTATATATAAGTGTACGGTTTAATCTGGTTATGAATCTTAGCGTTATTTTTTTTTTTTAAAAGGTCACATTCAATATTTTTTTTTGTCTCTTGGGGGCAAGCAAAAATCTGTATTTTTTTGTAATGGAGTGAACCTACCACCACTGCCGAATGCATGTACAAATTTGAGTAGGAAAATGTCTAATTCTGAATTTGAATTTTTAATTTAATATAGTATTAATTATTCAATGTGTCTACTTTTGGGTCGATGTAGTGCCTACTTCTCATTTGAATTAGTCTGATTTTTTAACTAATTCATTTTGAGTTTTGGTCTATTCTGTGTATTTCGTTATTTTTCGAATATACGATACTTTATTTCATAAATATAATGAAAGATAATATGAGAACAAATAAGATCTGACGGTGAGACCTATTATTACAATTATAAGAATTGGGTTGGCTGAACATTTTCTTCCTTTTATTATTCAACACTTATATTTCGGTTAAATTTTATCTAAATTTTGACTACAAATTGGCTAAGAATAATCCCACTTTGAATTGTGCCAGACAAATTTTTAATTAACTTACTAAAAATATTTAAATGTTGCGTTAATCAATTTTATAATTATAACATATTTTATAATAAACGTTATAAGGATTGAGCTGTAATTGTGTATTTGATAAGTTAATAAATTTGAACATGATTAATTATTTAAATCTAGTTAGTACCCTAACCTGACATAAATTCTGAATCCGGTCCTATCCTATCACGAGCCTTATTACTAGTCTTACACTTGTAAACCTCGTGACATTGAACAACATATTCATCGAGAAGGTACGTACGAATTATATCAACATGTTCTTTTGACGTTGCTTGGGTTTTCTATCTCATATCTTTATGTCATATTGTCATGTTTTGACAGTGCACACGAGGAAATGTCGTTAGCTGGTTGCTATTTTTTTTCTTTTTCTTTTTATGATTCTCGCCGATAACACACACACACATATATAGAGGTTGGCTAATATACAATCGATTGTTCCTGAGCTTCCGTATAACCAAGTCGTTTTCCGATTTTCAAAGTCCAAACGGTCGATCTAAATCGTTAGATGTGATATCTATACTAAAATGTATTTGGAGACCAAATTTTACATTTTTTGGAATTTGTTTACTATTTATTAAGCCACTTTGAAAATCACCGATCCAACGGTGGCTTAACCAAACAGTAATATATAGATCACCGATTTTCAAAGTGGCTTAATAAATAGTAAAAATATTCCAAAAAATGTAAAATTTGATCTCCAAGTACATTTTAATATATAGATCACATCTAGCGGTTTAGATCGACAGTTTGGACTTTGAAAATAAAAAAATGACTTGGTTGCACGGGAACTTAGAAACAATCGATTGTATATTAGCCAACCTCTCTCTCTCTCTCTCTCTCTCTCTCTATATATATATATAATATAGAGTTCGGTTAATGTCATAACGTTGTAATTTCAGCCTAAGTTATAACGAGTCAGTTTTTACGATTTGAAAGTTCGAATAGTCAATCCGAACCGCTCAATATGATCTCCATATTAAAATGTGCATGGTGACCAAATTTTATATTTTTTTTAATTTTTTTTACTATTTTTTTAGATAGGTACAAAATCATTGTATTCAGATAATTCTGGAACATCCAAAACAGTAACTTTGAAACTATCTAAAAAAATAATAAAAAAATTCCAAAAAATATAAAATTTGGTCTCCATGCACATTTTAATATGGATACCATGTTGAGCGGTTCGGATTGACTGTTCGAACTTTGAAATCGTGAAAACTAACTCGTTATAACTTAAGCTAAAATTACAATATTATGACATTAGCCGGACTCTATATATATATATATATATATATATATTGATAAGAAAATAGTAATTATAGTTTCTGCATAATTAACTTATTTCATAATTTGACCCTTTATCGGGACGAAAGAAGCATTTTTTACGAGTTGAAAAATGTCTAGTTCAGCACGGATGCCATCCGTTTGTTAGCTTGTAAATTTGCGTTATTTTAATTTCTAACAATATCTTCATTCTTACAAATTCACAGTCAAAATTTATACAGAATGAGTCCCGTGTAAGTGCGGATAATTACTACTCTATTTACACACACACGCATGCACACACAAGAGAGAAGAGTTGAAAACTTAAAATGTATCATTGGTTTTTTACCTTACAAGTCACATCTCTATCTATTTTTTTTTTCAAAGTTTAAACAGTCAGTAAATTTTATAATTTTTGAGAATTAGTTACTATTTTTTTTTTGGATGGTCCATATATAAGAAGTAATTTTGTATCTATTTAAATAAATATTAAAACTTTAAAAAAATATATAAAATTTGGTTTTTAAGCACATTTCAATATATAGATCATATTGAGCAGTTCAGATTGACTTTTTGAAATTTGATAATAACAATAAAAATGATGGATATAGTTGAGGAAACACATTTTAATATAGAGATCATGTTGAGCAGTTTAGATTAACCGTTTGAAATTTGACAATAACAATAAAAATGTGAGATACGGTTGGAGCACAAAATAAATGGTGTATTTTAAACCAATGATTTGCTTTCAAAAACTGTCTAATCAAGTTAGGCAACCTGCCACCATGTGTATGATTAAGAAAGATAAATAAATATTTTGTTAAATAAACTATGTAAATAGAACTATGGGTACATAAAGATTGATTTGAATTTATAGGTTAGGCTAATAATAGGCCTACCCTAACTCTATGAAGTAATAAATCATATTAAGAAAGGGAGCATCTTGTAGCATGTTCTCTCAACTCTCAAGTGTAAGTAGGACAAAAGGCACTCAAATCTTGTCTCCAAATCCAAAGGCTAAAAGTGACCCCAAATCTTGTCCGTAATCATTCATACATTACCCACAAATCATATTTAAATATTGCAAAAAATTAATGATTCTTAATGAAGCCACATCATTGCTCATTGGTCTCCTTTACTAAATTATATTTTCAATTCATTGTTTAATTATAGCTTGTGACAGCCGAGATACGCATATTATTGAATTGTGTATTGGGTCAGATGGCCGGTGCTGTTTAGATCCTCTCCATACATTTTTTTTTGAGAAAATAATGAGGTCCCTTGTCATTTAGTTAAAATGAAAGCGCCAGCTACAGTGCAAATATTCTGTGTATAGCTGTTAAGATTCATTAGAAATTTAGTAAAAAAATATGAATAATTAGTAGAGAGTAATGTCTGAATTTTTTTTATAAACTACAATTAAAAAAATAATTTTATCAAACCAACATGATTACTTTTTTTTTTTTACAAAAAAGATAAAAAGAGAAATATCATTTCGGTCCGCTATTTTTTTTTTCTGGATTGAAATGACATTGCTGCCCAGTGTGATTTTATGTTGTCGCTAGCATGAAAAACTGTAAATTGGCTCTAAACAAGTTGCCTACTCGGTCTGTGGTAAAAAAAAAAAAAGGTCCAGATCGAGTTGGCAACTTGGTTTTTATGATTTTTGTAAAAACCCAAACAATCATATTGGTTCCCTAAAATTGATTTTTCTAATTATAGTTTATAAAAAAAAATTCAATATCCATGGCGGAGATGGAGGAAGACAGGCATCTTTTTTTTTTTTGACATTATCAGAGAAGATTTTGGGTCTGGGCATCAGGCAACTTGTTCAGTCTAATGTTTTAATCTGTTATATTACTGATATTTCTATCTTACGTTGTTTTTCTATGTTTGTGTAGGGTTTTTAGAACAATTTATGATGTTTGTGGTGGTTTTTCTTGTTAGGTTTTTGGTTGTTTTGGTACATTTATTGATATTTTGGTGATGTATGGTTGTAATTGACATTATGGTTGAATTTGAAGTACTAAAGGGTACTTATACTTAATCTTTCTAGTTTCTAATGAAATCGGTGGATCTTGAATCCACTATTTAAAAAAAAAATTAAATTATATTTGTCCAACCAATAATACTTGTTTCAAATTAAATTGCTAATATTTTTCATTATCATGCAAAATCCAATTATCTGCTTCCAACTAAGCACAAGTGTATTGGGAGCATGTGACATTGATTCTCTACATGCCACCCCAAAAAGAATGATAAAATTAAGAGACCGTGAGATACCAAATGGGCATTTTCTTATTATATTTCTTAATCAAATTCATTATTAGATAGACCTTGGTTAATTTGATATGTATACTTTAGATGAAATAATTTATATGCACACAAAATAAACGGTTGCAACATTTTTTTTAATATTAAAATTAGTATATATTACCAATCTAAACTGAAAGTATTGTTTATATTTTTTTAAAGTAAAAGTTGAAGGTCAAGTCGTCAACTATTTAATTTTCACAAATAATTACTTCTTTCGGGTTTCGAACTTACAACCACTCATACGAAGAATATTGTATTTGTCACTAGATCAAAGACTGATTTTTTACCGTTCATATTTATTTGGTGTTTTTATAATTAATCTCGTACAACTGGGAGAGGAGCTCTTAAGGAACAGTCACATTGTTAAATTCCAAGGGATATTAATTTGACTAATAAGAAATTGTTTTAGTATTTAGGGCATTGTAAGTGTTTGGACTTTGGATAGATGATAGATGGCTGATGGGGGTATACTAGGACTGCACAAAATATTCGTAGTTCGTGATTTGATTCGAGTTTAATTCGAAAATGTTCGTAAAAAAATTTGATTCGAAATAGTTCAAAATTAATTCAAACTAAATTCAAACTGGATCTGGTTCGTTCAAAATAGGTTCGCAGACTATTCTAGTTCAAGTCTCAAAGTAACATGAACTGTTGATTTCCGCTAATGACTTGTGTTCGTTGATGACATAAAAATTAAAATATAAGGCCGTCCAGTTATAAGTCATGACTTGTAATTCGTAACCCTCGCTCTCAATTCTGAAATCCTAGACGACTTTCACCTCTCGCTTTCGGCGACTACGATCACTTTTCATTGTCATAAAAATATTCGTAAGAGATTCACAATTGAGTTTGTAAAAAATCGATTTGAAATTAATTCAAATCAAACTTTGTTCGAAATTAATTCAAACCAATCTCAAACTAGAGTAGTTTGATTCGGTTCGATTCGATTCGTTTGTATACGCTGCACTCTCCAAAGAATAAAATGTACTGCAAATTTGTTTTCTTAAATTAAATAGAATTGATGGGCTGGAAATGAGGGACCACAAGGTCCACAACAGAACACACAGGCCGGCCCATTAGTTGACTATTTTCCAAATAATGGAACAGGCCTTTCTAATTGTATCTTGGGCAATTAAGGCCCATTCTAGCTGAAGGCTCCTCCGGTCGGATTTCCGATTTGTTTAAATTGGTACACCACACATTTACACGAAGAGCATTTTATTATAAGTTAGTGTTTTAAATATGAGTTAGGAGGAGGTCTAGGTCGGATGAGCATCGGACCTATTTTTAGGTTCAATTAGCTCTAACACTGTACGATTAGCATTAAGATTGGTGTGCACGGAAATTAAAACAGAACTGTACGAATTATAATGCACTTAGCACGGATCTTGATGCAATTGAATGGTTATTTCACCCATTGAACCAAAGTAGGTCCGATGGCCATCGGACCTACTATGAATTCCTTAAATATAGGCTCGTCCCGTCGGAGCAGTTAGACAAACACAGTCGAAAATTTTATTTATACCATTTCAAAATAAATAAATAAATAAATCACCACTGAAATGGGAGAATTGATTAAATTGTCGGACCCTCAAAAGCCCAATAATTCGGATAATTCAGGGTTCGCCAATTTAATTTGCAGACTCCAGCGGCCCTGAAATTTTTGGAATTCTCTATATTTTGTGATTTTTTAATTTTTTTTTTTTTTTGAAATTATAGTATAAATAAAATTCCGGCAAGCCCCGGATAAGGTTAGTACCACATGTCATGCGTTCTTAATCACCTTTTTTATTGGAAATTTTTTTGGTGTACTCATGTAAACTTTTAAAATAACTAATTTGTCTATCAAAACAACATAATATTCACTATCCTCATAAAAAAATTATATTATTTTGTCTATCCCTTTATCTATTTAATTATTGGAAAAAATTCTAGTGTCCATACTATTATTATTTTATACAAAAATAGTTGAAAAGTAATTAGGTTGAAACAAATGTATAATTTAATGGCTATCAAAATACAAATTAAATTTGAATAACTAATTTATTAAAAAAGTAAAGTTAAGTGACTCTAATAAAATTTACCTATTTTTCGATACGTAATATAGAGGTCTAGCCTCCCGATTCCATTAATATATTGACACCAGTGGTGTCGAAAAAGTACATCAAAATTTACCCATTTATTTACTTTGATCATATGTTACCGTGGTTGTTAGACAGACCAGTATTCTCTGCAAAGTTGTGCGGAGTTGATCGGACGGTCCAGATTTAATCTCCAGCCAGTGGGTGCTCGAGATGATGGAGGGGGCAGTATTAATTTTACTTTGAAATTCATGCTATAATCTTATTTGATCCGTCCGATCAAAATGAACGGTCCAGATTAAAAAAACCGCACAACTCCGCAGATTAATTAGTCAAACCCTGTCTAACAACAGGGTTTGACTAATTAAGCATGGACGAAGCGATCTGGGACGTGTGATTTAAATCCAATGGTTTGGTTTGTAGATCCTTCTTCTGACGAGAATAATAGCAGAAATGGACATAAACTACTGTTAACACTGTACCAGCTGCTCCAACGTTTACCATCGGAACGCATGCCATTCCCCGTTCGCATCCACCCCTTCGCCGCCGCCGCCGCCGCCGCAACAGTCGCCGTCATTATTCATCTCCGTCGGCGTCACAGCCACATTAAAGCCATGGGCCCCACTCTCCTAGTCCTCTCCGCCAAATCCCACGAGGAGCTGAAGCTCGCACAATCTCTCAAGCTGAAGTTCGAGACCAGTGATGCTCTGAATCTGTCTGAAGTGGAGAAGGAAGTAAAGGTGCTACTGGACTCTGAAGTCGAGCCCACCGATCAGATGAAGTTTGAAGTGGGGTTGTATATGGGTTCCCTGGTAGCGAGTAAGTTTGGGAGGATGCTTATCTGGTCGCCAAGACTTTCTTCCACTCATGATCTTGTTTCCAAGTAAGAATTGCGTCATTTTTTGTACTAAAATAAACCTGGAAATTTCATCTGAGGGTTACCATACATAAACCTAGCTCTAACCGAACTTAAAAGAGACCCAAGTCACAATTTGCAAATATTGTTGTTTTTTAATTTCAAATTGGCTTGCTATTTATTGTAGGACAAGTCATGTTATTCCTGTTTTCTGTGTTCAATTAGTCTATGATTTTTGTGTTATTATAACTTGTATACTTTGGTAGGAATTTTCACGAGCTGCCATGTGGTATGGTGTGCATTACAGATGTCCAGTTCAAAGGAAGAGGTTTGTTTTAACTCGTACATATTCTTGTAATTTTAATAGTTAGCTCAATTGAATGTTCTCCAGATATAACTTCCACTGGTACTTTGAAAATCAGCCAAGGTTCAATAGCCTTTGCAAATTGCAATACAAATGTAGTTAGGTGTTTCAAAACCTACAATGTTCAGAAAAACACTTTTTTTTTATTATTTTGATAATATAAACTTAAACGGCCCATCAATACATATTTAAAAAAGAATGGCCCATCAATACATCATTTGGAGCCAACAGAAATATTATAGTCTCGTTTTTCTAAGGACTGCAGAATGATTTTGTTTAATGAGAATAGACCTGATATTCAATGGATTTGGAAAAATAATATGTCAAGTAGCAAATGTTGTCCAGGTCGAAGATTAGATGTGTTTCAATGAAATAGTGGATTACCAGGTGTTTTTGTTAGCAAAAGCAATGTTTACAAGTAGGTCATTTGACCTGTTCAAAACACGGAAATTTTCTTTTTAAGGTCGGTCAAAAAACGTTTGGGACTCGCCTTTGGGCTGCCTTCTCTTCTCTTTTACACTACAAATGGAAGATGGAAGGAAGCTTCCTCTGTTGCAGTACGTTGTCTCTCTTGCAGTTACTGAGGCAATCAAGCACTTGTGCCAAGAAAAGGTGCGTAAGTTTTAAATACAGAATAGCACCAGAATCTTCATTTGTTTTATTATTGTTTATGTACAGTGTACAGTGTACACCAACAGGCACTGCTAAATTCATAAAAGTGCGGAACCTGCTTTATAATAGAAGCAACAAAACTTTCCTTCTTTTTTTATGTTGATGAAGAGAGAATTTGATGGAGTATTTGTTTTGTTGTTCTAACAACTGGAACTGTATTTCAGATTTTGTTGCTTTTTGCCCGGGTGTATTGGGTGCTTCCTATATTTCTTGTTGTGCTGGTTGCTTGTTTTACAGTACATAATCTCTGTGGAATCTTTTGATATATTTGGGGTTTACTTGGAATTTTGCCCTGTTCTTTTTTCATTGTGTTAATTCATTCAATTTAATTTTGTTATATGCTTTTTAATTAAAACCAAAAGTCCCTGCTAGCAATTTTGATTTACCTTCCATTTAACCCAATTATCTGTTCTTTTTAGATACCCCTAATTTTTTGTAGATTTTCCAAGTATTGAGAAATTTGTTACTGTTGAATTTTCTCCTCTTTATCACATTTTTGCTCTTTCAGGGTTTACCGCAACTAGATCTAAGAATAAAATGGCCAAATGATCTGTACTTAGAAGGGCTTAAAGTAGGAGGCATCCTCTGTACCTCTTCATATCAATCCAAGTTTTTCAGTGTTTCTGCTGGTACATACATTTTGAATTGAATATTGTGATTAAAACATGGATTAATTTAGAGAAAAGAATATAGGATAAGAAAATGAAGCGGAGAAAGTACTGTTTTCTACTTGTTTGACATGGTGGTATTTGCTGTACTGAAACCACTAGTATTGATGTAGCACGTGTTACTTGAAATGTGGATTTTTCTGTTGAAACTTTTTAGCTGTCCCACTTGTTGAAGAAAGCAGCCTAAATTGACTAGTCAAAAAAAGAAATACCAGGTTTAAATCCTGACACATGTGGCCCAAAAGTTTTGTCAGCACGTCGGGCCAGTCTGTGCAATTGTTACTCCAGTAAAAATGACCTTGTGCAGTCACATACAGTTGTGTCCATAGATTCAGAATTTTCAGGTGCAGATTAGTGATTCATGTTGACTGCCTACACTAGGGTGTATTTAAAAAAAACAGCGATAGACAGGCACAAAAAAATTTCCTTTGTGTTGTATTGGTTTAGTATTGTATTATCACATGGTATAGTTATAGGTATTACAATTATAGTTGTTCTTTTGCTTTTATCTAGGTGTTGGGCTAAATGTGGATAATCACGAGCCGACAACATGTTTAAATGTGATGCTACAGAAAAGGAGACCCAATTCAAGCAAGCTAACAAGAGAACAGATACTTGCTTCCTTTTTCAATAAATTTGAAGACCTCTTTGAAATTTTCATGAAGGAAGGCAAGATGTCTCCTCTCTCTCTCTAATTTGTAATGCTAATTTTTTAAACTAAATAGTTTCTTCTGCAAATTTGCTATATTGTTTGGTAACAAACTACTACTGCCCAAAGTATGTACCAAATTGATTGGTTTGTAGTTAAATTTGGGTTTTGCTTGGCCATTGTAAAAATGGAGTTAATTGTGAAAAATGTAAAGCCATGTATGTCCAGTCTATGAATTATGATTGATTATGTATTTTTTGTTTTACTATTGTATTGACATCCAATTTTATTTTAATCATTTAGCATCTTATTTCTTCCAGGATTCAATGTTTTAGAAGATCTTTATTGCAAAACATGGCTTCACAGGTACGTCCTTATTTTTGTTGTGGATATTTCAGATCTATCATGTTCAGAAGCTTAAATGTACAAGGTCATATTTTGATCATCATAGATTATGTCAATGCAATGGTTATAGTTTGTGCTTTACTTTTTAACAGACTAGTAGTAATGGAAGTAGTAGCAGCAGAACAAAAATAAATAAATAATGGAAAAGATAAAATAAAACAAAGGAAAAAAGGAGATAGGAACATATAATTCGTCTGGGCAGCAGATACCATATAGTTTGAAATATATAATGCTTACAATCAGATATTGAGCTGTTGTAAGTTGTAGGATGGTCCACTGCTTTTTGCGAACAGATGCATTTAGGCAGTTCAATTTTGTTTTGTTGTGTGAAATCTTTGCTAATACTCTCATAAACTTTTTGGGGCTATGCAGTGGCCAAAAGGTGGTCATAGAAGAAACGATTGACGGAAGATCTATACAAGTTGAAGTGACAATCCAAGTGAGTTATATTGAAGGATTTGATTTTTGGCTAGTATCAGTAACTTTTGTTAGGTGGTAACCCACACCATAATCCAAATTTGGGAACCTGTAAGGTTCTAAGTTTTTCAATACTGGATTGTAAGAATGGTTGCATACTTACAACCTTTTGTTACACAACAACATGCCATGCCAATGGTTGTACTGGGGTTACTTTTGGGGCAGACTGTAGCATTCATATGGTTCATACCTGTTTTCTATTAACATTGGGGTTGTTTGGGGGGCACAACCATAGGATTACATAAGTTCATACTTGTTTCCATGAAACTGTTCTTTTTGTGGTGCCTATCTGATAGCTAGGAAACCAAGGGCAGAGTGATTAACTGGTCTTGTTTCAAGTCTAGAAAATGAAAATGAAAACACATGAAGTTAGTTTAAATTATTTCTCCATCCTGCATTGGAGTGTCTCGGTTATGAACAACTGTTACTTAATCAACCCTCAATTTTACTTATTTTAGCCTAGTGTACCGTTGTTATGCGATTAAAAAAGTAATTGACAAGATAGGCTCTTTTTATTTTACTATTTGTTTGTTTCATGTAATTGAATTGTGGACAGGGATTGACATCATCTGGCTATTTATTGGCCACGGACAACCAAAATAATTTTTATGAACTACACCCTGATGGAAATAGGTATGTGGTTCTTTTTTCCTTGTTTGTCATCTCATGATTTGTTGGTAACTTTTTCATTGGGACTTTTATTATGTAATCATATAGTTTGTACAAGTATCTGTACAACACCTGATATACATCCTTCATGGCTATTAATTTAATTACATAAATTACCCATTGTCCGGTGTGGAAAAGAGCTGATGATAACAAGTGGAAAAAAGCCACCCAAGCACCTGCAAAGCAGATAAAATAATGTTATATCAGATTAATGATAAAAACTGAATAAAATTTTGTGAAAATATGTTGATGGTACCAAACAAAGTATACTATAGCAAAAGCTATTGTACACTAAAAGGTTGGAATCCCTTGAGAATGGAATTATTTGACAATTTTGAGTATGGTCTGGTAATATGCATCAAGAGTCATTAAATTTAAACCATTGAAGAGTTAAACCATTAAATCGCCAGCTGTTTTGTGATCCTTTGCCGTTTGTTATACCAAAATCTCTTCTTGTACAGACAAAAGCTTATATGATGTACATAGCAAGCATTGATATTTCATGTTTTTTAAATAAATTTCAAGTTCAGGCTGAAACTTTAACCAAATTTGTAGGGTTTTGTTCAAACCACAGCATTAGGTGTCAAACCCATGCCTCCGACACGTATAAATCCTCTGACAGTGGCATGGCCAACTAGACCAGTCTTGCTTAGTTGACATAGATTGCTACCTTATTATTTTTTTTTTCCAATTTTGGATTTCATTGTGTACAGAGGTTATAAAAAGTTTTATCATAAATAATTTAAATCTTGTTGAGATTGCAATCCTTAAGAAAATCTGCTATAGATGCTTACCCCCTAAGGTGCTTAACCTTTCTTTGCTTCTTTTGAGCATTGCAGCTTTGATTTCTTCAAAGGACTTGTGAGGAGAAAATTATAGGCATATCAAAAAGCAATTTTCTTGTAGTGGGATCATTACTTTAATAGGGATTTGACAAAAAATAACATGTTATATATTCCAACCTGTGGAATACAGTTGATCTTCTTTAAGTTTAAGGCGGGTTAACAGGATTTTAGTGCAAGGTTAGGGTACTATGCATAGCGTGGATTGGTCCGTACTATAGATCAATATTTTTTTTTCGAAATCATAACGGTCGATTTGATGCAGTCAACATGGTCTCTGTATGAATATGTAGTTGTAAACTAAAATTTTACATTTTTTAGAATTTCTAACTTTTTTTTTGTAGATGGGTAGAAAATCACTGTTTTTGGATGGTCATATCAACCGATTTCTATCCATCTAAATAAATAGTAAAAATTCTAAACAATATAAAATTTAGTTTACAAGTACATATTCACATGGAGATCATGTTAAACGGTTCGGATCAACCGTTAGAACTTTCAAACTGAAGATTTGAGTCCATAGTGCGGGCCAATATGCGCTATGCATAGTACCATAGCTCACTCCGGTGTAAATGTAAACATATATTTTAAAATAAGGCGCCGTTGCACTAAATGAACCGGTAGAGATTGGATGTTGCATGTCACATCATATGTGAATGATGAATGAAGTTTGGGTTTTTGGGCTTATAATGCAAAATTGCGCATGATTTATGTAAAATTTGTTATATGCTAAGATATTAGATTTGCGGTAAACATTGATATATAAATTTTTGTTCCGGTTTGTAGCATATTTGTTATATGCTACAAAAAATCAGATATTTTGTCTCACTTTTCTTCCTTGGGAAAATAGGCACAGCAATTGGGACCTATTCTCGAGCACTTTTTTAAGATTTAAAAAGGTTTAAAAAAAAATCAAAACAAAAATGATGATTAAGTGGGTTTGTGGTATCAATGTGCCATATTTTACAAGTAACAAATCGAGCAATTCATATGAGATTAAAAAAAAAAGTAGGGTTAAAATGTCTCGTTCCATCATGCTCCAATTACATTCTAAAAATATCTATTTTTAAAGTTTAAATAGTCGATTTGAATTGCTTAATATGATCTTCATATTAAAATGTGTTTAAATACAAAATTTTATATTTTTTGAAATATTTTTAAGATATGTACAAAATCGTTGTTTTTAGAAGACTATTCAAAGATAGTGATTTTGTATCTCTCTAAACAATTAGTAAAAAAATTATAAATTTATTATCCTAGCACATTTTAGTATAAATATCATGTTGAACGGTCCACTTCGATTATTTAGATTCTAAAAATAGAGATGATGATGTTAGAACATGATGGGTACAATAACAATGAGACATTTTAACCTTACTCTAGAAAATAAGCTCCCTAAAACAGTTTTTTTTTTATCTACCACTCTAGAAAAGGGTTTAAAAATAAACACCATCCGGAGATAGATTTTATTAAAAATAACACTCCCGCGGACTCAATTCGCATATCCAGAGGGACCAGATGCGCGGACTGAGGAGATGCACCTACGGGTGCACAAATTGAGCACGCGGATCCGGATTTGCGGACTGAGTATGTGGAACCGCAGATTCGCAGATTGAGTCCGAGTACCCGAGTTTGGTGCTACAATAATTGTAGATAGCTTAATTATCTTGTTCGATCCGTAACCTTCAGATTTGCATCTGACGTCCGTAAATATCATAGGATTCCAGGTGATTGGTTTCTGCAACTAAATCCGTGTACTCTGTCGTGTTGTACTATTATAATATAAATCTAAGTTTATGTAAAGATTTTAATACCGAAATAATATAAAAAAGTTCACAGTTGATCGTACAACAAAAGTTGCTCTGTGTTTTGGAGTCTGTGCATCGTCCCGATTTTTTTATTAATCGAAATAAAATAAAATAAATATCGAAAAATTGATAGAATCTGTTTTTTTTCAGAAAAAAAAATAAGGCCGGGACAAATTATCCAGTTCCTACAGACGGAACAAACTACCACGTCTCTGCTAATGATAATCCCGCACCAATCTAATCACTAACTAACTCAAAATCTGAAAAAAAAAAAAAATTATGAGGGACGGGATGGATAATCCCGTTCGTGACCAAACCCAAAAAAATTGTGTATAGTTGGGGGTCGTGGCTTGATTGTGCGTTCTTAATAAAAACTAATATTGGGAAAAACTAATATTGGGGCTTAAATTATTTACATTTACAAATGAAATCTGTAGTAATGCCAACTTAGTATTCATCATTTTTTAATGCAGGAACATTTCTCAAGGAGAAAAATTACATTCAACCTTAAGTACATAGGTAACATTAAATCTTCCTTATGGCAATCCATCAACAATTTCATTACCAACTGAAACTAATTGTATATTCGTACAAATTCAATGGCAGATCTAACTTACATGATCAGGGCAATTCCTAGCAACGCATCAGATAATGTGTACTGCACCCTCCTGGCTCACAGTGCTATACATGGGTAGAGAAGGAAATTTGTCACGGCGTGACTAGTCAAGTCACGGAACGTCACGGAACGTCACGTCATGTCACGTGTGTCGATTACGTGACGTGACTTGCGTGACGCGTGATGTGACCGTATTCTAGTGAAAAATACACGTCACGTCACTTCACAGTATGAAACATAGAGTATCTAACTTTTTTTTGTATGTATAGAGTATTCAACGGCCGGCATGGGGCCATGGCTGGTTACACCGGTTTCTGTGTTGGCCAGATCAACGGCCGGCATGCATACATCCCCTTTAATGTAAGTCTAATTCCATTTGTGTCCTTCTATCAATTGTCTGTTTCTGTGCCATTTAGCTCCACAAGTAATTTAGTCATTGATTATGGTACCAGACGGGTCTGGGTTAGTGTCGGCCAAACCCTAGAAAATTTTAAAATGGTTTACTATGTTAAAAAAGAATAAAGGTGTATTGGATAAGAGGCCAAACTATTACATTACATCAACACTAGGTACATTTGGATAGTTTCACTTTGCTTTGTACTTGTTTCTTGGGGTAATAATCATACCAACAATCCTATTTACATGTTTGCTTTTGGTTCGCACCTCATGTGTTTACGAATGTTTTCCACGACCCCCAAGGCCCCAACTATACCCAATTTTTTGGGTTTGGTCCCGGGAATTATTCATTCCGTCTCTGATAATTTTTTTTTTTTTCAGATTTTGAGTTAGTTAGTAATCAGGGGCGGACCCAGGATTTTTGTCAGGGGGGGCAAAAAAATATCGAATCGGATTTAAATAGCTAATCGGGTTCAAATCCATTAACTAATTAAGTACTTAATAAAAAATAATGGTTTAATTTATACTTTTCAATTATCTGACTTGTAATTTCTGATATTTTAATCTATAATTCTAATTATTAATCATAATTGAAGAAATTTATTTTAATTTTAATCCTAAATTTAACCCGAACTATAAATTAAACGTCCAGCGGGGGGCAAAAAATTTTCCAGGGGGGGCAGACTCGATCGAAACGTCCCAACTTCCACTAAAACGCAAAATCCAGGGGGGGGCAGCTGCCCCCCCTGGACCCAAGTGGATCCGCCCCTGTTAGTAATTAGATTGGTGTGTGATTATCATTAGCAGAGACGTGATAGTTTGTTCCGGCCTTATTATTTTTCGAAAAAAGTCAGATTCTATCATCTCTTTTGATATTTTATTTTATTTTATTTCGATTAATAAAAAAATCGGTGCATCGTCTTCATTAACACAAAAGAGCATCTTTTGAGTTAATGCATATAGACCGTCTGATTTTAAAGGGAGCTAATCCAGCATATGCCTATAATGCAAGAACACTTCAATATTTGTGCAGATTTTCTCCACACAAATCTTAAATGGATCGTACTGTCCAAATGCATTAACTAAAAAAAAAATCTTTTGAGTTAATGCGGAGGATACGAATTCCGCGAATCAGGCTGGGTGAGCGGACTCAATTCGCGGGTCTGCATACTCAGTCTGCGAATTCGGATCTGCTTGTTCAGTTCGTGCACCTGTCAATGCACTTGCTCAGTCCAGGCATTTGGTTTCTTTGGATACGCGGATTGAGTCTGTGGGAGTGTTATTTTTGATAAAATTTTGCTCTGGGTGGTGTTTATTTTTAAACCATTTTCTAGGGTGGTAGATAAAAAAAAAATCCGTCCCTAAAAGGTCAGAATTCTATTGGAACTTAAATTTAGGTTATTTATTTTAGACCAAACTATTTAAATTATGTCTGGAGTGTGTCTATGGTACTATGCATATCACGATTTAGTTTGTGACACGGATTAATATTTTCGTTTTCAAAATTCTAACTGTCGATTCGAACCGTTCAAAATGATTTTTCGTATGAATATGTATTTTGTAGACAAAATTTTATATTTTTAATTTTTTTTTACTATTTTTTAAGATAGGTAGAAAATCACTGTTTTTAAATAATCTAGAATTTTCAGATCAAGTGTATCTTAAAAATAGTAAAAAAATTCTAAAAAAATATAAAATTTGGTCAGCAAGTAGATATTCATATGAAGATCATGTTGAATGGTTCGGATTGACCATTAAAATTTTGTAAACAAAAATATTGATCCGTATTACGGATCAACTTGTGATATGCATAGTACCAAAGACTCACTCTTATGTCGGAACCGACTCCGCTGCTCGCCAAATAGGCAAGCAGGACTCTGCTTTTCCAAATCAAACCATTGAATTTTTTTCATGCACGAATCTCAACACAAATGAATGGTTTGATTTGGAAAAGCAGGGTCCTGCTTGCCTATTTGGCAAGCAGCGGAGTCAGATCCCTCTTATGTCTAATGGCTTGATGGGTCACGGTCAAAACTGGAAACAAGTACATAGAGTCCGACTCTATCTTGTTGAAGTTTAAGCAAAATTTGGCCAGAAAATTGAAATAGGAATTAGATGAATAGATGCTATGTAATTTTATTTTATGAATAAGACTGATAATGATAGTTTTTATAAAAAAATAAAAATTTTGAAAGATAAAAATGATTTTTTTTTTAATTTATAGGAGTTGTTTAGTCCTTTGATTTCAACTATCTTGCGCTACTATCCTCTGAGATATTTGAAATTTTCAGTTTATCTAAAGCAGCACCAAATATTTTTTTTGGTGCCTATTCAATGTAGAAATCAGTATTACTGTGCTTTGAGATCCGTGCCTAAAATTTGTGAACGGTCCGGGTTTTCCACATATCAACTCAAAGTTTGTGATTTCTTAGAGGATACGAATTCAAGTACGATGGCTATTTCTTTTATTGTTATTTTTAAGCAAAATTGGACGTCCACCCATTAAAACTTCACCTTAAAAAACATTTCTCCATTAAAAGGTACAAAATGTTGGACACTTGCCATAAAAAGCTCTGAATGAGTCTATGGTACTATGTATATTACGGATTAATTTATAATACTGGTTAATGTTTCTATTTTTTAAATGTTAATGGTTGATCCGAACCGTTCAATATGACCCCATATGAATATTTACTTGCAGACCAATTTTTATATATTTTTTAAATTTTTTTACTATTTTTTTTAAAATAGATGGAAAATCACTGGATCTGAAAATTCTTGACCATAAAAAATAGTGATTTTCTACTTTTTAAAATAGTAAAAAAATCTAAAAAATATAAATTTGATCTGTAAAAAAATTCTACTTTTTTACTATTCATATGAAAATTATTTTGAACGGTTCGGATAGACTGTTAGAATTTTGAAAATAAAAATATTAATCTGTATTATGAACTAAATTGTGATATGCATAGTAACATAGACTCATTCAAAAGCTCTTACATATTTAACAACTCCACATAAATTGTTTCAACTCGGACATTCAATTTCATTAAAAATTTGGAAGCTGATATCAGTACCCGCACTATAACTTCCATAACTGTCATAACATAACAACTTGGGGGACCGCAAAAACTCCAAGATTGAATTTTTTTTTTTCCAAAGTATTAATATCTATACACGGAAGTATTAATACCTATGCACGGAAGTATTTATATCTATGAGATGAACAACTTTTACGTAAATAATTATTTTTTCATCTAAATTTCTCAAAAGTACCCACACCATAAATGCATGGTGGGGACCACTCAAACTAGATGGGTGACCATACACATTTTTAGAGGTGGGTTTTTTTTTCTTCATTCATTTTCGCCCATATTTCTGACAATCTATGAGTAATTTTGCAAATCTAAAATCACTAACGTCTTCTATGTAATTTTCTCTTTCAAATGAGATCCATGATGACGTACTTTCAAGCTCGTCGTCACACAAGTATTTATACCTACACTTACAGTATTTTTTACATAAAACACTGGATGATATATGAAAGTATTTATACCTATGTATTGTAGTATTTATACCTATGTTGTTAACTATTTTTGT